>CAIGQV010019068.1:7345346-7368390 GCA_903798115.1 Danio jaintianensis | reverse complement strand
CACAGACATCACTAGTCTCCTACAGGGCATCACTAGTCTCTAACAATACATCACTAGTCTCCTACATTACATCACTAGTATCTAACAATACATCACTAGTCTCCTACAGGACATCAATTACTAGTCTCTCACAGACATCACTAGTCTCCTATAGAACATAGTCACTCACAGGACATCACTACTATTTTTAAGGTATTTGGAAGTAATTAGAATTTTCTTTATACAGAAATATGTCATAAGAAAAATGTTTAACATGGCTCAAAGCATTAAACCAATGTATTTAAAAGACCAATTTCAGTAAACACATTATTAATAAAGGATACAACCAAGCACATGTGGCCAGAACACAAACAAGTGTCTCTCATAAGCATTTCACCCAAAAAATACAATCTAAGGAAAATTCTACCAGGGATCTCTATTTCCACATGCCCTGCCTCTTTGACCATTTTCAATTATCCGGGAGCGATGCGCGGTCAGTACGTTGGTGGCAACGGCTGGCTCCGCCTACTTGTAGCTGCATTTGTGCTCCTCAGAAACCTACGGGTGGCATCTCAGACCTTACGTCCATATTTTTATATACAGTAGTCTATATGGTTTTATCATTAAAGTGAATTTTCCATACAACATGCTCCTCGACAAAGGTAAGTATAGTCTTTAAATTCTTTCTGCTGATGAAGTTTGGTCACCGCAGGGCTTCCAAATTCTCTTCAGCATCAAGAGACTGCATATGGAGACCTTTACCCTGTTCAGCACTGAACTGAAGAGCAAATCCAGCAGCAGTGTTGAACCAATTGTAATGAGATACTCTGCATTATCCTGTCCTCTCATTCATTTGTCTTTCATGGATGACTATGGTTTTTTGGGGAATTTGAATGAGTTAGTAGTGACACTGATCAACTTCTCTTGCTCTGTCCTTCATCTGAAACACCTGCTGAGGAGTTCAGTAAATTTAGTACGGCTAACCATCTTTCAAAGTCAGTGAAAAACATAAAGTGAGGCTTCCAGTGAAACAGGGTTTAAATAAGGAAATTACCACCAGGCCCCAGATTAAAGATCCTGTGAAATGCTTTAAAATGTGTATTTTTATTTTATGTTTGACGTACTCTCAACTGAAACAGGAAACCAGGGTGGGACACAGAGTAGCCACTCCCCAGCATGTTTCAAATTGACCAATAAAGAGTTCAGATCAGCACAGTTTGTGTTTCTACTGGTTCTATATTATTTTCTTAAAGTATATTTGCAAGTGTTTATGCGAACCCTCAGTTTGAAGGCTCTTTTGATCAACAAAAGCATTAGCAATAGTGTCTTGAAGGGGGCGGGACATATCAAATACTAGTGAGCATTTCATTGGTCAGAAGATCTGAAAAGAAACTGAAGAGTTGACGTCAAAAAAATTGTTGATTCATTTTGCCAGTGACAAACCTAACAATTTGAATGTTTATATCTTACAAAAGTGAATTTTATCACTGTACTGGAGCAGACTAGATAATAGATTACCTTAAGAATAACATATTGATACAAAGTATAAAAAAAATAATAATTTTGATTTCACTGGGACTTTAATACCATCAACTGGGAGGTATTTGAAAGTGTTCTCAAATGTTGATCAGTGTTATTTTTCAAATATCTCATTAAAGTTTTTAAACTGTATTTCATCTCATGAAACATGCTTTAAAATGGTACTTCTGCTAGGAAGCAGTGACCTCAAAATGTAATAAATTGTAGGTCGTCCTGTAGTCAGGGAGATCTAATAACAAACATACTATGTCCACGTTAAGACTTTAAAAATACAGGCTTCTATCAGCACACAAATGCTTTTATTTTGTATTGTTGCTACTAAATGTCCAATATAAGTTACAATAATGTGATTAAACAAAGCTTGAGCGGGATGTGAGCGATGTTAATCTGTTGCGCTCTAAATGTTGACAGCCAAAGCTCTGTTTGACTAACATGTCAAAGTTTCACCCAAACAGAGGAAATGCCACACAGAAACTACTGAAACCGGGATCAGGCCGCTTTAGCATGAATGATTTAGCATTTCTCATGGGACAGAGAGAGAGAGAGAGAGTTTGTAGCTGTCATGGTCGGCCTTTCTCACTGTTCCCTGCGAGTATAGAAGTTCTAAAGTTTTCTTTCTCTCTATTCAGGAGGTCCCTTGGTGCATGGGTTTTTTCCCCACTGTTAGTATTACAAAATCCCCATTCAGTATAACCCTTGTCACCTGTCAACTAAGCCAGGCTGGTTTTCTAGGTCTTTATCCCCTACACACACTGAGAGAGAAAATAAAATGAGCAGCTAAGCTTATACCCAGCCCCCATTTGATGCACACACACCCTAGACACACACATACACACACACAAATCACACTAAAACCGCATGTCTTAGAGCTGCTACTCTAGCAGATTAAAATTCATTGCCCTGTTCTATTTAAGAAACGTTTACATTGCGTTGGTTATTGTTGGTCATTCATTAGGTGGTTTGGGAAGTTCACATGGGTCCCCCAGGGTGGTCAGGTCTTAATCCTCATAACCAACCATTTTGACCATCTTCATACAAACACAAAACCATTTGACCATCTTCACACAAAATTTCGGCCGATCATCTTGACAAAAAAATGTCTTGTGTTTATCAGTGTTTTAAGCAGTTTAAACATTCCAAGTTTATATCTATAGTATTCAGATGATTGGGTGATTGTATTATAATGACTGCTTTTATGCCATGATGACCATGAAGCATATCCTTGAAAAATCAACTGAAATGCATTTTGAATGGCTGAAAAACTTCTAAATGTGTTAAAATTATACAATAATTGTTCTTGCAAACTTGCTTCAATCATTTACACTGTAAAAAAATGCTGGGTTCCACACAATCGATTTGTGTTGGCACAACATGAAGGAATTAAGTTAACTTACTAGTTTTTACTAATTTAAATGGATTGAACATAAGACAATTAAGTTGTCCCAAAAAACTCTTTGTTTTTGTTTTTAAATTGTGTTGCTTAAGCTCATTTAAGTTGAGCAAAGATCAAACAAATTTTTTTAAGTATATGTTAGACACACTAGAGCACTCACACATATATCGTTGTTATACAAGAACACCATACATATTATTAGGCTATTTCTTTCAGTGGCATCCTAACGGTTAAAACACAATGACTAAAATACAAAAGCAAAGCAAAGAACCACCCTGAAGCATGATGTCACTATAGACTTAATCTCTACCCTCTTCCTGAATACAAATCACGCAAACAGTTGTGGGGATATGGGGAAAAAAGCATAAAAACCAAATAATAACTATTATACTTTATAATACAATATAATATTTGTTTTTTCGTTTAAATGTTGCTTGAGGATTGGAATCGAAAACATACAATTTTTTTAACCATTTATAGTGCATTCATTTAAATACTTATCGGGAAAAAAAACCTGGAGTGTTACTTGGGGTTATTACAAGACTTTTGGACTTTTATGACTTAAAAAATTGATATTGTAATCAATGAAGTTACTATATATGTTTCCTCACCTGTTAAAGGATTAAACCTGAATAGAGTTTGAGTTTTACCATTTTTAATCCTTTCAGCTTAGCCTAGCATAATTAAATCATTAAATCGGATTGGACCATTAGCATCTCGTTCAAAAGTTTCGAAAAAAAGTTTTAATACTTTCTCCTATTTAAAGCTTGACTCTTCTGTAGTTACATCTTGTACTAAGACTGACGGAAAATGAAAAGTTGCTAATTGCATTTCATTTGATCAGAAACCTTAGTTTAAAGGGACAGTTCACCAAAAAATGGAAATTCTTTTATAATTTACTCACCCTTCAATGTTTAAAGAGTGTTGGAAACCTGTAGCTATTGACTACAACGGTATTCTTTTTCCCTACTATGGATATCAATGGTTACAGGTTTTCAACATTCTTCAAAAAAAACAAAAACATAAAAGCTTGAAACTTGATGCGAGTAATTAGTGACTAAATGTTTATTTTTTTGGCTGAAATATCCCTTATTTTTCCAGAATTCTCAGTTGATAATAAGTACTGTATGGTGCTGCATACTTAAGTGCTCACCAAACTTTCTTTTCTATGTTAAAAGAAAATAATGACGTACAAAATATCTTCTCATTAACTCCTTTTTACTCAATTCAATTAGTAATATTTAAGTAGAATTTCTCCTATTTTCACTAATACCAACATTAATGGGATAGTTCATTAAAAAAAATAAAGTTCTGTCATCATTTACTCACCCTTTATAGTTTTTTTTTTGTTTAGTTGAGCACAAAAGAAGATATTCTGAAGAATGTTGGAAACCTGTAACCATTGACATCCATAATAGAAAAAAACAAAAAAAACTATGTCAATAAGTCAAAATCAATGGTTACAGGTTTTCAGCATTTTTCTAAATATCTTCTTTTGTGTTAAACAGAACGAAAAATTCTAACTGGTTTTACAACAAGTCAAGAGTGAGTAAATGATGACAGAATTTTCATTTTTGGGTGAACTATCCCTTTAAATGAAAAATACAAATCTAGCGCGCAGTGAATATGCAAAAGGTCAAATGGCTATTTACCTGGTGTCAAAGGCGGCCATGAAGATCGGGTACTGCACATTTCCGTGACGGTCAAGAGGAAGCCTGTCCAACAGCTGCTCAAACTGAGGCTCAGAAATCTCCAGGCCAAACCTGTGGAGAAGGTCAGGTCAGAAGGTCAGTGATGTCACTACAGGCCGAGAGTCCAATCATCAGACCCGACCAATCCAGCGCTCATTGACCCTCTTCCAGTCGAGAGGTCAGAAGGTCAACCGGCCTCTCCACCCGGTCATCGCACAGAGTGGGACTCACACTGACCAGTCAATCAAGGGATTAGACTTACACACATACACGGAAATATTCACTCGCACAAACTACAACCTTCACTCGCTCCAGAAAACACAGATAAAGACAAATGAACTTATCAAAGATTACGAATAAAAATGCGAGATTGGCTTGCAGGTCTTGCACAGCGGCTACAATACTACATACTCAAATAAAGAGGATTATGCTGAGGTAAATGTGTTTGAAAGGACAGGGAGAAAAGACAGGGGAGTTTTAATTTTAATGATACAAGTAAATAAGGTGATCACTTCATTTAGATGCTGATAAGGCAGAGTTGTTTTTGAGGGGGAAACAGTCACAGTTTCTTGGTGATTTAATATGGCCAACGAAAAATGCATATTAACAGCGAAGTATTTTATTTATCCTGTACACTTGTTAGTCAAGTGATTCTAAACCAGAAAGATCCCAAACTTTTAAGAAGACCAAAAACTGGATTAAAACGATTTAAGACAAATCAAGCTTGGACATAAGCTTGTAAAACAAAAAAAGAGATGTAAGATTTTGTATTTTTAATTTTGATTTCTTCTCAGAATTTTATGATTTTATTTATTAAACAGGATATTCGTGTTACTTACATTTACAAGATATTTATAAATGTGTAAATTATTCACCTGGAAGAGTTGTGAAAAATGTAATATCATGCTTTAAAATCTTTTATTGAGTATTTTTTTGAGTGTGAAAAAAAGTGATTTTAATAATTTTTAAAAACATTATGAAATGAGTATGCATTTTTGCAGTCATAGTAAGGTTTAAAATATTATTTATGGACAGAAATTGTTGACAAATAGTGATAAAAAAAACAATAACGACTGAAAAACTAGAAAATATTATATAAAAAATTTTTGTAATAAAATGTATAAATACTGAAAAGCATTGTTCCTGGAGTTATTGGATTTATTTGACAATAATGATGATTTAATTTATTAAATATCACTCGTAGTTGAAAATGAGTGATTTTGCCATTACAATAGTGGAACCAGATATACATTCATTCATTTTCTTTTTGGCTTAGTCCCTTTATTAATCAGGGGTCGCCACAGAGGAATGAACCGCCAACTTATCCAGCATATGTTTTACGCAGTGGATGCCCTTCCAGCACTGGAAAAACCCATACATTCGCATTAACACACATACACTACGGACAATTTAGCTTACCCAATTCACCTATAGCATATTCACCTATATGTCTTTGGACTGTGGCGGAAACCGGACCACCCAGAGGAAACCCACGCGAAAACACAGGGAGAACATGCAAACTCCACACAGAAATGCCAACAGGCCCAGCCGAGGCTCGAACCAGCGACCTTCTTGCTGTGAGGCGACAGCGCTACCCACTGCGCCACTGCCACCCGGAACCAGATATATATTGAATTTAATATACATTTAGCTATATCCAATGTATATAATATATTTTATCTGGTTAGAAAATTCTATTGGTTAAAAAAATGTCTAAAGCACCCTATTTCATTCAAATATAGTGCATATGTTATATAGATTATGTAAATAAGTCTGAAAGCTGAAATTTGAGGGGAGTAAGAAATATTTAAAAAGGAATTAACATATAATAAAAAATAAAAATACAGTTATTATTTATTTTCTGAAATGTAATAATATAAGTAGAAATAGAAAGTGAGTACCTGGTAAAAAAATAAAATAGAATAAAATAAAATAAAATAAAATAAAATAAAATAAAAATATAGTTATTAGATTATTACTTTTTTATTTGTTTTCTGAAATGTTCTATAATAATATAAGTAAATAGAAAGTGAGTACCTGGTCTCCACAGCAGCTCGGAATTCTTCTTTACTAATGGCCCCTTTATTAAGCCTGTCAATGTTCCTATCCAAATACACAGAAACAAACAAACAAACAAACAAACAAACAAACAAACAAACAATATATTTGTATATGAAATTACATTATTTTACTAAACAAGTATACAGACAATTTCCTAACACCCAAGAAGTAGGTAAGTAAGAGCATTAGCTTTTCAAACTCAAGAGAGGTCCTTCAAATTGGAGGTATTGAAGTTAAAGGGCTCTAAAATGTTTCTGTGATGAGATTCTTAGTAACAATGCAAAGTTTTAATTAAAGAGACCAAAACAGCATGTCAACCTTTGACCCAAAAGGTAGTAAAACATCTTGTGGTTTAAAACATGCCACAAAGATACCTGTTCTCAATTTAGAGGGTGCCAATAGGATATTTTCCACAAGAAAAAAAGAGGAAAAAGAGGGATTGTACTCACTGAAAGGTCTTTAGGAGGGAGAGAAACTCTGACTGAAACAGGCGGATTAATTTGGCCTCAATGGCACTAAGAGAAGAAGCACAACTGATGTTTTCGACAGAATGAAACCTACAAAATCAAAATAAATAATATTAACAAAAAACATTATTCTTGGGTCTTGTCTTCAGAACATAAAGTTTTTTCATAAAGTGTGTTTTCAGCCTTATGTAAAAACAAAATACATCTTTAAGTGTTCCTTTTGTCACACTTTATCAGTTTGTCTGTGTGGATTTCAGCTTTTAAAGACAAATTTCTCTAAATATTTTTATTCTCCTGCAGTAAGCCATAAATCTCCACTTCATTTACATATTCATTTATGCATTTACACATAAACCAAACTTTAGTGTTCATATCTATATTGCGAAGGATTTAACAGAGGGCTGTTTTCATACACAATTTGCCTGATTATATACAACATTTAAAGATTTTATAGAAAAAACGGATTATTCAATTTTTTTTATTTTCATAATTTTTTCTTATTTTTCATAAATACATTTTTGCTGTGTATTGAAGAGTTCATTTAAAAAAATAATAATGTGCAAATTAAATTGTGCAATTAACGTGCAAGTAAAATTATGAAAAAATAGTGGTTATCTGTTTTATATATTTTATTCTACAAAAACAATATATATATATATATATTGTTTTTGTAGAATAAAATACATAAAACAGATAACCACTATTTTTTATTAATTTTACTATCTATATAATGAAACGATAAAAAAAAAACCACTCAGTTAAAATATTTAACTACTATGTAAAAATATATATAGTAATAATAATAAATAAACAAGAAATTTGAACCTTTCTTCATTCAACGACCATATTTTTGCACTAGAAATGTGCAAATTATGTTGTATTCAATGAAATAATCCCTCATTTCCATATTTAAACATTACATTTTAGACTACTTGTAATACAAAAAAATGCTTGCCGTCTTAATATCAATCATTCAACAGTGCAAGTATGGTGATAAATATTAGGTAATTTTCCACCCTGTTCATCTGCTTTAAGGTTCAAACATCCACCACAATAACTCCGGTAGCAGCTCATTAAAACTATTAAAAGTTAGTTTGAATAGAAATCACTTTTTTTTTTTTTTTTAAAGATTTAATATTTTGCTGTCTAATACAATAACATTCATAGATTGCAAAAAGCATGGCTTAAACATTGAAACACTTTTTGGGGCCACTGTATCTTGTCACCATGGTGAAAGGGTTTTAGACATTGCAATTGTTTGCCTGCCCCATTTTATTCATCCGCCAATCCTTTAAGCTGTGGACCACCCCAATCAAACCAAACACAGAGGGTCCAGGCCTATAGTGTTCAGCTGCTGTTTACTGATCCCTGTGTGCTGGCTGACCCAGGGCAGGGAACAACTATGGGCTGTAAGCTTGTTAGAAATGGAAAGAGTTTGACTACAAGGCTTAAAGACCACTTTCTCTGGATGCTTCTGTGTAATTTGGGCTCTGTGTAAGCAGAGACAAGACTCAGAGCTTCTGTATCCTCTTGCTGATGACTGAACAGAGTTATCCAAACTGATCAGAATCAGTGTTTGTGTGTGCTAATGTTTAGTTTTCTAATCTAGATAAAAATGGTTGTAAACAGTAATATTCTGAGTTATTGATAAATATTTAAAGTCTGTGTGAAATCAAAATTTACAATGTTTTTATTTATTTATTTTTTTGCTTGCGCACATTGTTATTATTTAGGTGAACAATTAATCAATGCAATGTTAATCCATTGGAAAAAAAAATAATTTTGTAATCTTCAATCAAATTCTGATCATGGGCTTTTGATGACGTTGCTCCTCCTACCTTTAGTTTGCTATGAGGGAATGATGCAATGATGCACAAAAAAGAAAGCCCTACTCAATATTCGGTTTTAGTTGGACAAGTAGACTTTAAATAACTGTTTTATATTTTCCTGGGACATGCCTGGAACACCTCACCACTAGGTAGGCATCCAGGAGGCATCCGAAACAGATGCCCGAGCCACTTCAGCTGACTTCTCTCGATGTGGAGGAGCAGCGGCTCTACTCCGAGCTCCTCCCGGGTGACAGAGCTCCTCACCCTATCTATAAGGGTGCGCCCTGCCACCCTGCGAAGGAAACACATTTTGGCCGCTTGTATCCGATATCTTGTTCTTTTGGTCATGACCCAAAGCTCATGACCATAGGTGAGAGTAGGAACATAGATTGACCGGTAAATCGAGAGCTTTGCCTTTCGGCTCAACTCCTTCTTTACAACAACAGACCGGTACATCGACCGCATTACTGCTGCCGCTGCACCAATCCGCCTGTCAATCTCACGTTCCATCCTTCCCTCACATGGTGAACTCGTGAAGATACTTGAACTCCTCCACCTGGGGTAAGGACTTTCCTCCAACCTGGAGATGGCAAACCACCTTTTTCCGGTGGAGCACCATGACCTCTGACTTGGAGGTGCTGATTCTCATCCCAGCCGCGTCACACTTGGCAGCAAACTAGTGCATGCTTAAGGTCCATGTTCAATGAAGCCAACAGAACAACATCGTCTGCGCAAAATTTTCCTTTAAGGAAAATTGATAATTGTTAACAGATGTATAATTTAATGTTAATTTAATTAGTTAATTTAGATAATTGTTAGTGGATTAACTTTGTTATCCTTAATTAAAACATGATCTCAAATGTTTAGTGAAAAATGCTCAACGAAAAGAACAGAGATTTGAAATGTGTAAATCTGTCAATGTCTTTACAGTCACATTTGATTTAAGCATTCCTGCTGAATAAATGTATTAATTTCTTTTATAAAAATGAAAATAAACAATTTGCAACGTGCAAATATAATTATAGTATTGTATTCTGTTTACCTGTTTTGTTTTATTGGTAAATCAGTTATACAGACATCATGTCATCATAAAATTATTCCGAAATTCTGTTTTCTAGATATTTGACTAATACATCTGGCAAATGTATATATTAATCCAGTTGAATATGGAATATGAATTTTTATCCATGAATCTATGTGACTTAATAAAGGTCATTTGTTTTCAGAAATTTCCATTTCTTTTACTTTTCAATTAGTATTTGGCTCCTGGCATTGATTTGCAGTAGAATTTTCACCTTAATAAAGGCAGATGTTACTGTTACCTTTTTAATTGCAACTGTAAAGAAGTAGGGACGACACGGTGGCTCAGTGGTTAGCACTGTCACCTCACAGCAAGAAGGTCACTGGTTCAACCCCAGGCTGGGTCAGTTGGCGTTTCGGTGTGGAGTTTGCATGTTCTCCCCGTGTTCACGTGGGTTTCCTCCGGGTGCTCCGGTTTCCCTCACAGTCCAAAGACATGAGCTATAAGTAAACTGAATAACACTAAATTGGCCGTAGTGTATGTGTGTGAATGCAAGAGTGTATGGGTGTTTCCCAGTGCTGGGTTGCTGCTGGAAGGGCATCCGCTGCGTAAAACATATGTTGGATAAGTAGGCGGTTCATTCTACTGTGGGGACCCCTGATTAAGAAAGGGACTAAGCTGAAGGAAAATGAATAAATGTAAAGAAGAAAAATGTAAACATTTCCTCAATCAGTCAGAAAACTGTCATTTAAGTTCGTTGAGTTAGGTACTCCTTTCAATAAAATATAGAGACTCAAAATATGCTCAACCATTTGTATTTATGAAAAAAAAAAAAAAAACTAACTTAAGGAAAGGACTGCAATATTAAAACAAAACAAAAAATCCTTACTGTCTATTACAGCTCCAGATATTGCAATAATGACTATTAATATCAATAAATAGAATACAAATACAACCATTTTTTGTGGTTGGTGAAACATCATGTCATAATCTGACTATGTTGTTTATGATGACAGACTGCAGGTGTGAACAGGCAACGAGACTAATCTAATGCCTCTGATTGGTTACTACATTCATAAACTCAACATAAATGTGCGTGATTGCTTCTGATGTGTGCAAAAATCAATTCTACTTTGCTGAACTGCAGGTGATTTAATCAACCCTGGAGGGATCAATGGTCCATATGAATAAATAAAATTAGGACGTTGCCTTGTTGTAAATCTGACCGGTGTTTTGGGTTGTAGATGATCTTGTGAGTAATGCCGTCTGAGCTTCTGTCCTGGAAGGTCCGCAGGAAGTTCAAGTACTGTACGCAACCCTTTTTAATCTTCAGTCCACAGCGAGAGAGAAACAGACCCAGCTGCTCTCTTTTCAGATGCAAATCAAACTTTCCCAACACCTGCAGAAAGTCTGCACCTCTCACCTGCAAACATGACATTTACATACATTAAAGGGTTAGTTCACCCAAAAAAACAAATTCTTACCCTCATGTTGTTCCAATCCCCTGAGACCTTCACTCCTCTTCTGAACTCAAATTAAGATATTTTAGATGAAATCTGAGAGCTCTCTCATCCAGACAGCAATGGTCTTGAGTGCAAAAACTCTGTCAAAACATTCAATATGACGTCAGTGGTAAAACGTACTCATACTAAGCTCCAAGTAAACTTTTGTGTGTCAAAAAATGAAAAATGACTGTGTCTTAAGCATCAGATTAGTGTATGCATTTACTACAAGCAATATATGTGTTGTGATGCTGACTGTAATGGCAATATGTCATCCTGCCCATAGTAAATGCATACCCTGACACAGGAGAGAAGACATAGGGCAAACATTGTCATATTAAAAAAGAATTTTTGGCATACAAAAGTGTTCATGGAGCTTTGTATGATTAACCACTGAAGTCACATGGATTATTTGACAGATTGTTTGGTTCCTTTTCTGGACTTTGAAAGTCCTGGGATAATTGCTGTCAATGGAGGATGAGAGAATGTTCTGATTTAATCTAAAATATCTTAATTGACCCTTCATAAACCTCACACCACTTGTCTATCTCTTTCAATAGCGCTCCCCTATCAATTTGTGCAATCCCCAGAAGAATAGTGAATAATTTCATGGAAAAATGACATACTGGTTTCAGACAGAAGCAGACAGAAAGGTTTGCAATATGCATTAGAGGGATATATTTGAGATGTGACAGTACATCGAAATGAAAAAAAGATAGCATACAAGTATAGTCATGGGAAGATCGAATCATTGGAATATAATTAAAATGTTATTAATGTATACATAAAGTTACTGATTCCCTAATATATCACAAACATACACAAATGGTGTCATCTCCCACAAGACAAAACAATAATGCATCTATGAAATTATTAGAGACATTCATTCATACATTCATTTGTTTTCTTCTGCTTGTCTGGGGCTGGTTCGTGGGGGTAGCAGTCTTAGGAGGGAACTCTAGACTTCCCTTTGCTCAGACACTGGGAAACCCGAGGCATTCCCAGGCAAGCTGAGAGACATAGTCACTTCAGCGTGTCCTGGGTCTTCCTTGGGTCCCCACTGTGGGAAAACACTAGAACACCTCCCTAGGTAGGTGACCGCATTATTGCTTCCACTCCACCAATCCTTTCAATCTCACGTTCATTCCTTCTTTCACTCAGGAATTGCACACTGTCCAGCTTTTCTGAACCTGCTCTATGCATTGCAAGTCCCATACAAGCACATTGTCATGTCAATCACCAATATTATTCTACCATGATGCCTGTCAGACAAAATAGTGGAAAGTGATTGGGGCAGAGAATATCAGCATTATGACTAGCTGAATCCGCTGTCAATCAAACTGCCACGAAGGTCAATTTGTGTTCCAAAAATAAGCGAAAGTCTCAAGGGATTTAAACGACATTAAGGTGAGTATTGGGCGACCTAATACTTTAATATGATTATCACTTATCTACCAGTCTGTTTGAGAAGTGATGCTGTTTGCTACCTTTCCGGTGCTCTCAGGATCTAGTTTATCAAACTCTGCCTTCATCCTCTGAGCTCCATCCCTAAATCTGTCCTTCAGCCATGTTTCAATGGCGATGGATGTGTGACGCTCCTCTTTTGCTTTAGACAGTGTCCTTCCATGAGCTGCTGGAAAAGACATGAATGGAAAGGATGTATTAGATGATCATTTAAAGTTTCTAAAGACAGGTCTCTTCATATCATCTTTGGTTAGGTTCCAATTAGACCAATTAGATTATTTTAGGACATTTAAAGGGGATTAGTTGACCAAATAATGAAAAATCTGTCATCCTTTTCTCAACCTCTATACTTGATTCGAGCATGTTTGAGTTTCTTCTTTTGAATGCAAAAGAAAATATAGTCATTGTCTTCACTAGGGATGTAAATGCTTGTTTCCCCCCAACATTCATCAGAATCAACAAAAGAGAAATTCATAAAAGTTTAGAACCACTTAAGCGTGAGGAAATGGTGAGGAAATTTTCATTTTTGGGTGAACTGCCCCTTTTAAGAAACAGGACCACAGCACCCTCTATAGGTTGATTATTATTTAACTACACATGATAAAGAGTATATCCAACTGCAGTTGAAAACCCTTCCCTGTGCTTGAAGGCAATCAGTGCTACTGATCTATACTGATTAAATCATCCCAATACAATAGCATTTCAGATTCTGTTTACTTTGTGCGTGTGATTATACAAACTGAGCTAATGCAGAGTTTATTTTGTAAACTGACACTTTTACTAGAGTAGGTCTTGTGAAAATATTTTTTTAGCTAACAGCTAACATCCAGCATTATAATTAGCTAACATATAACTTTACCTTTTGTGTCCTCAGCTTTAAAGGTATTGGAGGTATGGTAGTTGTTGTCATTTTTTGGTTCATTTCTTTTAATAATTCCCAATTGCTTCAGGAATATAGCCTGTTTAACTGCTCCAAGTCCATCCGTATCCAGCCTGTTTTAAAAATATGAACTATTTCATTGTTTTTATAAAAACAAATCTATTTCAGAACACTTTATACTGATTTGATGGTATACTTTACATGATTCAATATGTAAATAACACAAATAAATAAAGTCAAACCTTTTCCATAACTTATCAAAGTCAGGGTCTTTCAGGTAAAGTTTGAGTTTGTTGAGAACATTCCGGAACTCTGGGGCAGAAATCCAGCTTTCAGTAAGATTGTCTGACTTGCACAAAGTCTCAACGCTCTCCAGAAATCTACAGTGAAAGAAATGATTTCACAATCAGAACAAATCAGGCAATCAGAAGCTCTTTTTTAATAATAATAAAAAAAAAGATATATTGTGAAATGTTTTAATATGTATTAATAGTGTGAAATATTTAAATAAATGTGTGTAGTAATTTATTCCTGTGATAGCAAAGGTATAACTTTAAAATACCTTCTAATAAGCTGATCTGGCTCAAAGGAATAAATAAATGTATTATTACCAATGCTGCACAGCTTTTTGTGGAAACTGTTACACACTATTCAGCATTCTTTGAGGAATAAGAAGTAAAAATAAATATATAAATGAAATGAAAAGAAATATTTGGTAAAAGTATAAAGGTTCAAAATGCCCCGTTTCTTTAAATATAAGTAAATATAAAATATACTAAAATACTCCAACCACTCACAAATTCTAGAAAGGCGTATACAATTGTGACAACGGTAACATTAAACATTCAAAATAATTATAAATTGAAAACTGTATATATAATATAATCTATCTGACGGTCCTCAGGTAGATCATATTATATATTATAATTTGCCTGAGGACAGTCAGATATATCTCTTTGTCTTTCCTACACACAAACACACACACTGTCAATAATACATGATTATCTTTACTCTTTCCATTTATCTCTTTTGAACCCTTTTGGACCCATAAATCTGCTTTTTGCACACTTATTTATCTGCCACTTTTCTCTCGTTTTCCTGTTGCTCTTTCATCTTTATCCCCCACTTGCTGTCTTTTCATTCAGTCTTTTTTTCCTGTCTCTCATCCTATCTTTCCCATCTCTCACTTGGACACTCATAGTCTATGTGTCTGTAAGAAAGAGAGGGAAAATGTGTGAGATTAGTCACAGAGATTTCATTTTTTTTGCTCGCGGCTGGAGTGTGTCTTGGTCTGACCAGGTCTTACGCAATCACTACGACACACACACACGCACACACACACGCACACACACACGCACACACACGCACACACAAACCGAACTTTAACTCTCCCTCTACAACCTCATTGTATTGCACTGGTGCTTTAATCAGTTCGGGTACAATAGTAGCAGTGGTACATAGATGGAGAAACGAAGGGGTCGCTAAGCTTCTTTGCTGATCATCCTTTTGCTTTCTGTCTTTTTGAGCACAAGACGCACTCTGAGCTGCTCTCTCACTCCCTGCTGGTGAACTTTGAGCAGTTCCCATTCTCTACCTGAATCGTCATCTATTTCTAGAGTACTGTTTGTGAGTTACCTTGTAATTTATTTATTTTAGAATTTAGACTCTCTGGGTGTGAGAAAGTAGCGCAAAATGACACAAAAAACACAAAACGTTGTTGCCTGGATCAAATGAAATTTACAAAAGTGACTTTATACACAGAAAGCATACACTGTTAACATTTTTGTACATTACGCAGTATTTCACTGTATTATGAACTGTATTTTTCTGTAGGATAGTTATGCAGTATGTTACTGTATTTTAAAGTTGCATTGTGAAAATTACTGTATATTTTACATAAAATAAGATATACATAAAATTCTGTAAATACTAAATACATATACAGCAAGATAAATTAATGTAAATACAGTATTTTTGCTGTAACTGATTTACAGTAAGCTACTGTAGATTATACAGGAAGTTGTTAACAGTGTATTCAATGCAAATGTGCCCTTTAATGTTTCAAATAATGTTCCATCATCATTCTATTTATTTATTAATTTTTTTTAGAATAAGCGATCATACTAAATTATTAAAAACATATGGGTAAGACTGAATGATAAATTGGCAAAGTATATATATTTAAAATTTAAAAAGAATTCGTATTTTAGGGCTTTGCTGTAATCCGTAGATTCTTTCTTAATCAAATCAAATGAGTCTAGTTCAAAATGTTCCTTTAATTATGCATAATTTGTTTCAAATACCAGCAGCAGCCTCTAGTTGGAGATAAGGATGTGCTGATATTCATCAACGCCAACGCAAACAAGCCTGATAAGTTAACCTACGTTTTTATACAGTATTTTAAATCTTTGCTTTGCCAAGGAAAGCAGTTCCAATCAAAACTAAGCTAGAACTGCGTGACCAACAAACAGTAAGCTACAATGTTTTGTTCATGACCGTGTCTCTAGAATGATTCAAATGAGCAGTCGATTGTGGCATCTACATTTATACATCTATGCTAAGAACGCAATTTTTTTTTAAAGACAAATTTATTATTATAAATATTACTTAACACTATTGCTACTTTATGTTAATCAAATTATCTATTTTTGATTTCTACTTTCTAAAAAAAACATTATATTCAATATATACTTTAAAACATATCCGTATACTACCAGTTTTCTGTATTTTGTGATTCATGTATTTATTTTTTCCCGTTTATTTATGCTTTTGAATTGAATTATAGGACATTGATCTTTCTTCCAACAACTTTTAACCTTTAAAAAAGTTTGAAAAAGTGACTTTTATTAACATTTTTAATAGTTTAAAGGGATATATTGTCTGGGTTTGTCTTGTATATTACAGTACAAAAACTTAGTAATAAACTGCCAGTACGTTTTCTGTAATTTTACAGATTTATTTCTCTATATATTATTTCTTATACACTATATTATTTCAAACTACTAAAATGTCAATAAAAGTCACTTTGTTAAACTGTAGAATAAATTTTTCAACATCAAAAGTTGACAGAGCACAGATCAAGGTCCTATAATGCAATTCACAACTGTAAATAAACAGAAAACACTTGTGAATCACAAAATATGGAAACTGTTAATTAACACATTGTAGCTTTGCTCTTTAGTGAACTTGAGCATTCCCTCCAGCATGAATGTTGTGGTGTGTGTGGACTGTGGAGATCTCACCTGCTGCGTGCTGGTCCTCTCAGCAGGGCCAGTGTCTGAGGAATTGTGAGCGGACCTGCAGGGTTACTTTTATTGGAGTCTGGGTCTTTCAGGGCACCATAAAACTCTTCAAAACTGATAAGCACTCGGTCATATAGGTGTAGACTGCACAGACAAAGTAAGACGGGTTTTATTTAGATGGATCTGTGAATACTAATAATTTGACAGTTTAACTGTATTAAAACATCATGTTTAGGATAACAAAGCTACCGGAACAGAAGATTTTTGATCTGCTTAGCTGTGACGGGGCGTCTCAGGAACTTTGTAAGGATCTCTAGTAAAACAGATCTAGGAAAAGAACAGATCATAAGAAAATGAAGAATATTTGCTATATTTACAGTACAACTGTGTTTTTACCGGTTTGCCAGAGGCTTGCCATCAGGGTGGTTGTTCTTGAACAAGATTTTGAGAGCCAGAGCTCCTGTAGTTTGAATGTGCTCCTTCAACTCATCTTCCAGCTTTAAAAGAAAATAAAAATAAAATTGGTATATTGGTAAAATGAGTTTATAAAACAAAACAGAAAAAAACAATAAGACAATATATATATGCTTAATATATGGAAGCTTAATATATATACATATATATTCATAGCGCTTCACTTTTTCCACATTTTTTATGTTACAGCCTTATTCCAAAATTTATTAAATTCATTTATTTCCTCAAAATTCTACACACAATACCCCATAATGACAATGTGAAATTTATTAAAAATAAAAAAACCTGAAAAATCACATAAGTATTCACAGCCTTTGCCGTGAAGCTCTAAATTGAGCTCAGGTACATTCTGTTTCCACTGATCATTCTTGAGATGTTTCAGCAGCTTAATTGGAGTTCACCTGTGGTAAATTCAGTTGATTGGACATGATTTGAAAAGGCATACACCGGTCTATATAAGGTCCCAGGGGTGACAGTGCATGTCAAAGCACAAACCAAACATGAAGACAAAGGAATTGTCTGTAGACCTCCGAGACAGGATTGTCTCGAGGCACAAGGCTGGGGAAGGTTACAGAAAATTTTTGCTGCTCTGAAAATTCCAATGAGCACAGTGACCACCATCATCCGTAAGTGGAAAATGTTTGGAAACACCAGGACTCTTCCTAGAGCTGGCCGGCCATTTAAGCTGAGTGATCGGGGGAGAAGGGCCTTAGTCAGGGAGGTGAACAATAACCCGATGGTCACTCTGTCTGAGCTCCAGCGTTCTTCTGAGGAGAGAAGAGAACCTTACAGAAGGACAACCATCTGTGCAGCAATCCACCAATCAGGCCTGTATGGTAGAGTGACCAGACGAAAGCCACTTCTTAGAAAAGGGCACATAGCAGCCCGCCTGGAATTTGCCAAAAGGCATCTGAAACAAAATTCTCTGGTCTGATGAGACTAAAATTGAACTCTTTGGAGTGAATGCCAGGCGTCACGCTTGGAGAAAACCAGGCACCGCTCATTACCAGGCTAATACCATCCCTACAGTGCAGCATGGTGGTGGCAGCATCATGCTGTGGGGATGTTTTTCAGCAGCAGGATCTGGAAGACTAGTCAGGATAGAGGGGAAGATGAATGCAGCAATGTACAGAGACATCCTGAATAAAAACCTGCTTCAGAGTGCTCTTGACCTCAGACTGGGGTGACGGTTCATCTTGCAGCAGGACAATGACCCAAAGCACACCACCAAAATATCAATGGAATGGCTTCACAACAACTCGGTGAATGTCCTTGAGTGGCCCAGCCAGAGTCCAGACCTAAATCCTATTGAACATCTCTGGACAGATCTGAAAATGGCTGTACACTGTCGCTTCCCATCCAACCTAATAGAGTTTGAGAGGTACTGCAAAGAGAAATGGGCAAAATTCTGGCTTACACTGACACTGCTACACTGACTGACAGTATTTACACAGCAGAGGCATAGCACGTGCTAGTAGAGGCGTGACTGGACGTGACGCTTCCTGGTGACGTGGAGCCGATCCGCGAATCACAGCACATTATCTTAGCTGACCAATCAGACCCTCTTAAGGGCGGGCTTTCGGAGGAACTAGGAAATATGATTGATGTTTTTATGTTAGCTGAGTAGCAGTATATAATCAAAGTAAGATATATGAAACAATTACGTGATTTTTTACAAATGAAGCATGAGCACACTTTGCTTGCATCTTATAAACACAACCAAGCCTTAAAAATACACTCTGGACCACCCCTTTAAATAATTTTCCATTAAAATGCATGAAGGTCACGTGAACATTAGGAAGAACACAGCATCTCATTCTCACAGGACACATTCACTGTTCTCAAGGTCTCCCGAGTTCGTTCTTCTGAGGTAACTTGACAAGAACGCTCTCCACGAGAACACGAGTCCATTCTCTGCATTCTTGTAATTGAGAAACAGCCTCTAGTCTCTAACAATACATCACTAGTCTCCTATAGGACATCACTAGTCTGTAACAATACATTACTAGTGTCTCACAGACATCACTAGTCTCCTACAGGACATCACTAGTCTCTAACAATTACTAGTCTCTCACAGACATCACTAGTCTCCTACAGGGCATCACTAGTCTCTAACAATTACTAGTCTCTCACAGACATCACTAGTCTCCTACAGGGCATCACTAGTCTCTAACAATACATCACTAGTCTCCTACATTACATCACTAGTATCTAACAATACATCACTAGTCTCCTACAGGACATCAATTACTAGTCTCTCACAGACATCACTAGTCTCCTATAGAACATAGTCACTCACAGGACATCACTACTATTTTTAAGGTATTTGGAAGTAATTAGAATTTTCTTTATACAGAAATATGTCATAAGAAAAATGTTTAACATGGCTCAAAGCATTAAACCAATGTATTTAAAAGACCAATTTCAGTAAACACATTATTAATAAAGGATACAACCAAGCACATGTGGCCAGAACACAAACAAGTGTCTCTCATAAGCATTTCACCCAAAAAATACAATCTAAGGAAAATTCTACCAGGGATCTCTATTTCCACATGCCCTGCCTCTTTGACCATTTTCAATTATCCGGGAGCGATGCGCGGTCAGTACGTTGGTGGCAACGGCTGGCTCCGCCTACTTGTAGCTGCATTTGTGCTCCTCAGAAACCTACGGGTGGCATCTCAGACCTTACGTCCATATTTTTATATACAGTAGTCTATATGGTTTTATCATTAAAGTGAATTTTCCATACAACATGCTCCTCGACAAAGGTAAGTATAGTCTTTAAATTCTTTCTGCTGATGAAGTTTGGTCACCGCAGGGCTTCCAAATTCTCTTCAGCATCAAGAGACTGCATATGGAGACCTTTACCCTGTTCAGCACTGAACTGAAGAGCAAATCCAGCAGCAGTGTTGAACCAATTGTAATGAGATACTCTGCATTATCCTGTCCTCTCATTCATTTGTCTTTCATGGATGACTATGGTTTTTTGGGGAATTTGAATGAGTTAGTAGTGACACTGATCAACTTCTCTTGCTCTGTCCTTCATCTGAAACACCTGCTGAGGAGTTCAGTAAATTTAGTACGGCTAACCATCTTTCAAAGTCAGTGAAAAACATAAAGTGAGGCTTCCAGTGAAACAGGGTTTAAATAAGGAAATTACCACCAGGCCCCAGATTAAAGATCCTGTGAAATGCTTTAAAATGTGTATTTTTATTTTATGTTTGACGTACTCTCAACTGAAACAGGAAACCAGGGTGGGACACAGAGTAGCCACTCCCCAGCATGTTTCAAATTGACCAATAAAGAGTTCAGATCAGCACAGTTTGTGTTTCTACTGGTTCTATATTATTTTCTTAAAGTATATTTGCAAGTGTTTATGCGAACCCTCAGTTTGAAGGCTCTTTTGATCAACAAAAGCATTAGCAATAGTGTCTTGAAGGGGGCGGGACATATCAAATACTAGTGAGCATTTCATTGGTCAGAAGATCTGAAAAGAAACTGAAGAGTTGACGTCAAAAAAATTGTTGATTCATTTTGCCAGTGACAAACCTAACAATTTGAATGTTTATATCTTACAAAAGTGAATTTTATCACTGTACTGGAGCAGACTAGATAATAGATTACCTTAAGAATAACATATTGATACAAAGTATAAAAAAAATAATAATTTTGATTTCACTGGGACTTTAATACCATCAACTGGGAGGTATTTGAAAGTGTTCTCAAATGTTGATCAGTGTTATTTTTCAAATATCTCATTAAAGTTTTTAAACTGTATTTCATCTCATGAAACATGCTTTAAAATGGTACTTCTGCTAGGAAGCAGTGACCTCAAAATGTAATAAATTGTAGGTCGTCCTGTAGTCAGGGAGATCTAATAACAAACATACTATGTCCACGTTAAGACTTTAAAAATACAGGCTTCTATCAGCACACAAATGCTTTTATTTTGTATTGTTGCTACTAAATGTCCAATATAAGTTACAATAATGTGATTAAACAAAGCTTGAGCGGGATGTGAGCGATGTTAATCTGTTGCGCTCTAAATGTTGACAGCCAAAGCTCTGTTTGACTAACATGTCAAAGTTTCACCCAAACAGAGGAAATGCCACACAGAAACTACTGAAACCGGGATCAGGCCGCTTTAGCATGAATGATTTAGCATTTCTCATGGGACAGAGAGAGAGAGAGAGAGTTTGTAGCTGTCATGGTCGGCCTTTCTCACTGTTCCCTGCGAGTATAGAAGTTCTAAAGTTTTCTTTCTCTCTATTCAGGAGGTCCCTTGGTGCATGGGTTTTTTCCCCACTGTTAGTATTACAAAATCCCCATTCAGTATAACCCTTGTCACCTGTCAACTAAGCCAGGCTGGTTTTCTAGGTCTTTATCCCCTACACACACTGAGAGAGAAAATAAAATGAGCAGCTAAGCTTATACCCAGCCCCCATTTGATGCACACACACCCTAGACACACACATACACACACACAAATCACACTAAAACCGCATGTCTTAGAGCTGCTACTCTAGCAGATTAAAATTCATTGCCCTGTTCTATTTAAGAAACGTTTACATTGCGTTGGTTATTGTTGGTCATTCATTAGGTGGTTTGGGAAGTTCACATGGGTCCCCCAGGGTGGTCAGGTCTTAATCCTCATAACCAACCATTTTGACCATCTTCATACAAACACAAAACCATTTGACCATCTTCACACAAAATTTCGGCCGATCATCTTGACAAAAAAATGTCTTGTGTTTATCAGTGTTTTAAGCAGTTTAAACATTCCAAGTTTATATCTATAGTATTCAGATGATTGGGTGATTGTATTATAATGACTGCTTTTATGCCATGATGACCATGAAGCATATCCTTGAAAAATCAACTGAAATGCATTTTGAATGGCTGAAAAACTTCTAAATGTGTTAAAATTATACAATAATTGTTCTTGCAAACTTGCTTCAATCATTTACACTGTAAAAAAATGCTGGGTTCCACACAATCGATTTGTGTTGGCACAACATGAAGGAATTAAGTTAACTTACTAGTTTTTACTAATTTAAATGGATTGAACATAAGACAATTAAGTTGTCCCAAAAAACTCTTTGTTTTTGTTTTTAAATTGTGTTGCTTAAGCTCATTTAAGTTGAGCAAAGATCAAACAAATTTTTTTAAGTATATGTTAGACACACTAGAGCACTCACACATATATCGTTGTTATACAAGAACACCATACATATTATTAGGCTATTTCTTTCAGTGGCATCCTAACGGTTAAAACACAATGACTAAAATACAAAAGCAAAGCAAAGAACCACCCTGAAGCATGATGTCACTATAGACTTAATCTCTACCCTCTTCCTGAATACAAATCACGCAAACAGTTGTGGGGATATGGGGAAAAAAGCATAAAAACCAAATAATAACTATTATACTTTATAATACAATATAATATTTGTTTTTTCGTTTAAATGTTGCTTGAGGATTGGAATCGAAAACATACAA
>CAIGQV010019068.1:7319357-7340346 GCA_903798115.1 Danio jaintianensis | reverse complement strand
AGGTGACTTGAATGATGAATGGATGTGCTTTTTGGAGCTCGGGCACCATTCATGCTATTGCAAAGCACAGTCAGAATATTATAACTGTATTAGTCTGAATAGCTAAAGGGTGAGGAATTTATTGGAAAAATTATATATTTTTAAGTGAACTCAAAGATCAAATGTCCTTTAATCATTGCTTCTTTTATGTCGCAGCTTGAATTTTAGTTTCATTTTCTGTACATCATACACATTACTGCAAATGAAATATCATAAACAAAGAAATTGATTCAGGAGTTGATGATTCTAATGAACCCTACTTATTAGTCTTCACTCTTCTATTCAATTCTTATTAGTCAATTAAAATCCAAACAAATGATTGAACAGATTAATAAACAAGTTCATTTTAGAGAATCAGAAATTGTTCCGTTTTCCACTTCTATATCAAATGACTTTAATGAGCTGATTGTTTTTATGAATCAAGTGACAAACAAATTACTCTTTGTTGCAGACTTTCTGCTAACAAACGGCAAATAGATTTTCTCTGCAATTAAAAATATGATCAAAGGGAAAGCTCACCCAAAAATTCATATTTAATCAATGTTTATTAGCCCTTGTGTGATTTCAAACCTCTGTTTCTGTTGAACACAAAAGAAGATATTTTGTAGAAAGCTGAAAACTGGTAACCATTGACTTCCATAGTAGGAAAAACAAATACTACGGAAGTCAATGGTTACAGGTTTTTAACATTCTTCAAAATATCTTCATTTGTGTTCAACAGAAAGTCAAATAGGTTTGAAACAAGTGAAGGGTAAGTAAATGATGACAGAATTTTAAGTTTTGGCTGAACAATCTCTTTAATACCTATAAACTCTTGTAATATCTGAGATTTGATCTGCATGCAGAATTTGAGCAGTGTGCTGATTCATTTCCAAACTGCTCTAACAGAAAGATTTCAAGCACTGAATGTATTAAATATGATGAGTGACAGCATTTCAAGCTTCTTTTGTGAGCGGGCTGGAATGGAGGGGTTGTGTGTTTATCCATATACCCCTTTTGACTCTTGTGAGGGGTGTGTGAGCGCGAGTGCGTGAGCGCGAGTGTGTGCCTGTACCCCCACTGTGTGACTAAGGCAGCTCTCGTGACCAGGCGGAGTCGAGGGGCCTGTGCGCCGGGTTCAGTCGGACCCCAGGGATAAGACTGGCAGGGTTAATCACACACAGCACCCCCCCCCCCCAAAAATACAGACACCTGCAGATTTGCTGGACTTTCGCTCTCTCACACACCCATTTGCACATGCGCTCCCCTCCTTCTCCTCCTCTTTATCTCTCATTGCTAATATCTCTCCTGGGTTTTACATTGGTGTTAAGCGCTGAGCTGCAGCTGAGATTTTATCAGTTCTTGTGTTTTATTGTACACAGCTCGCTCTCTCAATGGGACAATTCCAGGCTTTGATGTCAAAAGGAGGAACGCAGGCCAGCAGCCCTGTCACTGAGAGGAAAGCACTAGGGGATACTTGAGAATATGCCTGTGTTAATGCACTGCACTCAGAATTATGCCCTGTGGAATCAGATTTTGCATGGAGACCTATGCAAACTTGTGCACAGTGGATCTAAAGCATCTAATGCGTTATAATTTACTGTGCTATTGAATTCAAATATGAATTCAAATAATCTAATTGAACAATCTTGGAATTTGTATGCTTTTTTTTTTGGTTTGTAGAGGATGAAGTCAGATTCAAGTTCAAACAAGTTTCCAGAGTAACCACACACTTTATCAAAATATATATTAAATTGTAGATATTGCTTTACACTCTTAAGGAAAGTCTGTAAAAAATGTAGCCCAGTGTACTGTTGATATGCAAGACTTTTCTTAATGTTCTTAGTGTTTTATGCATATTTTAAAAATGGAAATTGCACTCATAAGTTTCTGCCTGCTCATTATTTGTTATTATAGTGATTTAGTTCAGATAGTTTCAGTGTATTATTATAATTTAAAAGGACAAATGTCATTTATACATTTCAGGCATTACTTTAGTTTTCAGTGTCACATAATGTTTCAGTAATCTGTTTTAGTGCTCAGTTATTATTGGAGTATGCAAATCCATCACATTTTTGAAACATTTTTGAAACATTTTTTGAAAGATATAATTCATGAGTTAAATGTGTGCACTACCTGATCAGTCTGATCTGTCTTCCATGGCCCAGTGCTGGAGTATGTTGAATGGGAAACTCTACTTATGGAGCGATTCTCTGAAGCCGCCCTGTGACCTGTATCAAAAGGTATAGATTACACAAAAATAAAAACGTCCCATTTACTCACACTCAAGTTTTCTTCTGCTGTTGAATATAAAACATGATGTTCTAAAAAATGTTGGGAGGGAAAACAGCCACTAACATGCATAGGAGGAATTCAGTATTTCAGTATTACAGTATTTCTTTCTTCGTGTCCAACACAAGAAAGAAAAGCAAACAGGTTTGGGAGTGGAGAATGAGTAAACAATGACAGAATTTTCATGTTTGGGTGAACTATCCCTTGTTCTATGAATGTACAAGTTTTAAATTCATGCCATACATTTAAAAAAAAAAAAAAACTCAATTTTTGTTTAATAATATACATGGGACTTTATTTGGACATCTTTAAATGCAATTTTTTGATTTTTAGAACCCTCTGATTCCAGATTTTCAAATATTGTCCTATAATGACAAAGTATACACCAATAGAAACGTTATTTAAATAAATATCAGAAAATGCATAAACCTCAATTTTGAAAAAGGGACACTTATCACGTATAACATATATGTCACATATAAGTGCCACTGTTTTGGGGGAGTACTAACTTCCCTATGCATCTGAGCATAAATCAAACTGTAGGTTTCCCATTTTCAAGACTTCGTAGTTTTCATTAAATTATTACATTGCAACTATAACGCAAATACTCATACACGTTTCAGATACTGCTTCTATTAATGAAGTGATTTTTTTTAAAACTATCACAGAAGATATCGTTTTTTGATGACCACTAGACAATTCATACCATGAGAAGACAGCGCCCTCGAGTGGACTAACAAGTGAATAATGATTGAAAATTTAAATTATTATAATTGCAATAGTAGCTTGACAGCAAGAAACACTTCGAATGATTTTCATGACCTTTGGTTCTGCTCGGAGCTAGTTCCTTTAAAGGCTTTCGAAAAGATACATTTCAAAAGTGACACATTAATTAAATGAGTTGTTAAATTAGAAAGAATAAATAGATTTTAATGGTAAAACGAGAACTAGAACCAATTATGACAATAAAAGTAATTAGAAAAGTGTAAATATTATTTTATTTAAAAAATTACAGTGTAGTTTATACTATACAGCATAAAACGACGTTTTTAAATCAGAATTGTATAAAAAAATAATATTCCATCCTTTAGAAAATACTTAAGATTCCCAGCCATTCTTATTATATCAGACAACTGGTTAAACGTGAAGACATGATCTACAAGCGGGCCGCACGACAGCTGGTCATAATGCAATGTTAATGGAGCAATATTTCACACTCAGTAGTTTATCAGTCCTCTTGACGCTGATTCAGGTGCTAAAATAATGATCTACAGGCAGACCTCATAAATTCACAGAGCATAACCATTACATTATCCCCAGCTGTAGGCGTTGCAGAAGTGCCCTTCATTGCTACTAACGAGCTCCATAAATGTCAGGCTACAGAGACTCACGGAACGCAGGTAGTTTGGCTTTATCATGGATGTCCTCTTCGCCCTCAGGAATCAGCTCTGGAACATCTAATCCTCTTTTTCCCTTCTCCACCAGAGAACTAATATCACTTCTGCTGCTCTGACTGCGAAAAGCAGAGTCCAGGCTCTCCGTGTCTGGAGACTGAGCTCTGGTGCCTTTCTGAGGGATCCAGCATCTCTGATCTCTGCAGTCTGTGGAATAACCCCGGAGAGAGATGAGATCTGGATCTCCAAGTCTTGATGAAGGGTGTTGGATGGCTGGGAGCCGTACAGAAAACACAGTAGACATCCTGAATGACACGTTTTAAGGACTCAAAACCACAAACTATTTTCCAAAGTGCGTCACGCACTAAGAAACAAGGTTAAATTGAATTACGCATCGAACTTTCTAAAAGAAGAAATATCTCTCTTTTCAGTATTGAAGAACTTTTATGGGAGGAAAACTGTCTGCTAGCTGAGTTACAAAAGAGAAGCCAAGTTGCTCATAGCAACAACAAGCGCTCGCGCCTAGAGTGGCAGGTTGCACGCGCAAATCATAAAAGGCGCGTGATGTTCATACACGAGACTAGAGCGCGCGTTTAGTGTGTTACACACTAACACACAGACAGTTATGACTTAACCAGATGAAATGCTAACTTTAGAACTCACAGTAACACTTTGCTCTTCTTCACTATATATAACACCCATGGAAAGTTTCATTCATCAAAAGGTACTTCACAGTTCTTTAGATTATTAAAATGTTCTTCAAAATGGTTATTTCAAGAATAGATTTCTTTGGGTAACCAGAAGGGTTCTATGACATTACTGTAACAAACGTCCATTTGGATCAGTTACTTTTTAGAGTATATTTGGCATGTACATTATATATATATATATTTTTTTTTTTGGAGTGATCTTTCAGCTTCAAAGGGGGGAGAAATCCAGTAAAATAGCTTTGTACTTTGCTTTTGGAAATTTGATCTTAAGTGTCATTAGTTGGGACTCACTTTCATTGTGTTGTAAAGAAGTTTATCCTGCTTTGTTTTAGAAGCATTCAACACTTCAGGGCTGTATTGTAGCCAGGCAACAAATATAACTTTGACTGAGGGAGAGAAATGAAATGGAGAGGTGGTTTCAGTTATCTAAAGCTGCAATCTGAATGCGCAGGCGTCTGAGCTATGAACGCACACTGCAACACGTTACAAAATTAAACCGGTTTTACAAAATCAATACATACTAATTAGATCGAATACACTTAAGATAACTGTGACCACGCAACCAATTACCATATAAACGATTTTGTAGTTATCAGGCAGAATTATACATTTGAAGAAAAAAAATGTTTAGCAATTAAACATAGTAAAACTGTCTACATATATTCGTATTCGTAAATATGCCATCATCAACATCATTTTTTTGTACATATAATTTTCAAAGACCTTTTGCATTGCACCTGAAAAAATTAGTTGGCTAACTTGGCTATATCTTGCATTTTAGGGTTACTGACTTTTGAACATCATATCCTACCTCATATAGACATAAACTAATAAAAATATTACAATTAAAATTTACTATCAATTAAAAAAACACCAACAAACAAAAAAATCGAACAATCAATTAAAACCGAATACAAAATGAACATATGGAGAAAACTATTACTAAACTATTAAAAGAATTACTTTTTGACCTATAACATTTACGAGCTCTCATAATTTTTACACTGAATGAATGAATGAATAAAATTAATATACAAATTATACATAATTATGCCTTAAAATTCTGGGTTTTATCAAACCGAATTTGGATAAAAATTGCAACAACTCAATACTGGTATCGTGCAATAATCTAATTTGTTATTTTACTATTTAATTCATTTCATATTCCTGTTACAATACCACGCATTATTTTATACATAAACCCGTTTTCCAGCACTAAATAATTCGACAGTTTTTTTAGTAAACAAGTTTATGCATATAAAATATGTCCTTTAAACGTCCCCAGATCCTTGACCCAGGACATTATTGAACTTGCGCAAGACTCTTGGCCCATGACCCGGGATATTTATTCAGCTTCGAGTTTCGGTTCGGTCCCTCG
This sequence comes from Danio jaintianensis, assembly GCA_903798115.1. Taxonomy (NCBI): domain Eukaryota; kingdom Metazoa; phylum Chordata; class Actinopteri; order Cypriniformes; family Danionidae; genus Danio; species Danio jaintianensis. The sequence continues at coordinate 7,334,554 of CAIGQV010019068.1, read as the reverse complement.
TGGATCCATCATCCGCTCCTCTCGCGATAATGACCCAAGATATATTAGGAGCCAACACGAGCACTCGTCCATTTGAAGGGTCGTCGCAGGGGTTCATATAGGGTCCTAAGGTGGTGAGATTGTCTTCCAGGAGATAGGACATGATGTCTGACGGAGTGACCAGCTTCTTGAAGGATTTCTTGGCCGGTGGTGTGGCCGCTGCCATTTCCAAGACAGCAGTTGCCCCCATTGAGAGAGTCAAGCTGTTACTGCAGGTAGGTTTTAAAATCTGCATACAAAATATTACGATTGGAATCGAATATTCGAACATTTTCATGCATGTAAATTGCATATATTAGTGAGGTAGTGCCTTAAATTAAAGTGCACCTAAAATGAGTTGTTAGTTCAATTTAATAAAGTTTAAATCAATCAAGTAGAGCAGGTGAATAAAGGTAAAAGTAAAACTAAAAAGGCATACAAATTATGGCGCTGTCCATGGTGCTACTTTACAAAGCCTTACTAAGAAATTGCAAAAAGGCAATTTAGATTACAGAGCAACGTTAAAACGTTAATTTAATTAAACTAATGTATGATTAATGTTATTTGGTAATTTAAGCTCTGCATTTAATTATTTTAGTGCTTTTTTTGATTTTTGACCTTGCCCACTTCCGTCACTCTTTTCAGCAGTGCCAGAGTTCAGAAAGGCCAATCATGTGTGTAAAGACCGTGCCTGTGAAGAGCAGTGATATTTGGTGTAAGTTTAAAGTTAAAAATAGTCCCGAGACTGCAACCCAATCCTCAAACCCCGAGCAAGCGAGGCGTGTTGCCAAGTGCAACTTGCACACGTGATCAGGCTGATCCCTAAGTGTAAAGAAACCAAAATGTGAACTCTTCCATTTTTACTTCTAATCAAACCCAGCCTTTGGGGTTTCTCATGCAAGACTGACACAATATGACCACAATGATCCAAAGTGCTCCATCTTCCACTAACAAATTCAAACTGTGCTGCTTCACAGGTCCAACATGCCAGCAAACAGATCACAGCCGATATGCAGTACAAAGGCATCATTGACTGCGTTGTAAGAATTCCCAAAGAGCAGGGATTTCTGTCCTTCTGGAGAGGCAACCTCGCCAACGTCATCAGATACTTCCCAACACAAGCCCTCAACTTTGCCTTTAAAGACAAGTACAAGAAGATCTTCCTCGGAGGAGTGGACAAGAATACCCAGTTCTGGCGTTACTTCGCCGGTAATCTGGCCTCTGGTGGTGCAGCCGGTGCAACCTCTCTGTGCTTCGTCTACCCTCTTGACTTCGCCAGAACAAGGCTTGCTGCTGATATCGGCAAAGGTGCAGCAGAGAGAGAGTTCACCGGTCTCGGAAACTGTGTTGCCAAGATCTTCAAGTCTGATGGTCTTAGGGGTCTCTACCTTGGCTTCAATGTGTCAGTCCAGGGCATTATCATCTACAGAGCTGCTTACTTCGGTATCTATGATACAGCTAAAGGTAAGCAACTACTCACAAACGTCTCTTGTGGACAAAAACAATTTTCTTGTGAATGACAATTGGTGAACTCTATCACTCAGGTATGTTGCCGGATCCCAAGCACACACACATTGTCGTCAGTTGGATGATCGCCCAGACTGTCACAGCCGTTGCTGGTATCATTTCATATCCCTTCGACACTGTCAGGCGTCGTATGATGATGCAGTCCGGACGCAAAGGAGGTAGGCCAAATTTTTGCACAAATTTGACAACCAACTGCTTTGATGATCAGTCTAACGCATGTTTTTTTCTTTCAAAAAGCTGACATTATGTACAAGGGCACAATCGACTGTTGGAAAAAGATCGCCAATGATGAGGGTGGTAGAGCTTTCTTCAAGGGCGCCTGGTCCAATGTGATCAGAGGTGCAGGAGGCGCTTTTGTGCTTGTCCTGTATGACGAGATCAAGAAGTACACATAAACATTCTCCATCCATCATGTCCATCCCCACTAAAGGAAACCCTGAGCGCTGTGTATGTCTTAATTGTGTAGAATGTTTAACAACCAAGGGAAGTGTACTTAGCCAAGCTGGCCCAGGGGTGGATGGTGATCATGTGATCGTGGGTGGTCACTGCATCCTCCACCCTAACACTTGTAAATATATTTAAGTTTACCTGCTACTGCCCTTCAGTTTAAATTGACTTTCGGTCTGGTTAGATTGAAAGTCATGTTTTATTTTTTTCTCATTTATTTATTTGAATTTGAATTGATTTCCTCATAAATCTTGAGGGTCTACATGTTCTACAGTGGCTCTTCTCTTCTCTAGTTAGCTGAACACATTTTGTCCCAGACTGAAGCAAGTGGCTGTACACTGGAAAGCTGAATGTTCTTGTGGTGTATTCCACCTTATGTGTTCTTTTAATAACAATAAAGCTGAAAATACACGTTTTGTGCATATGGTTTCTTTTTGTGATGATTTTTATGATATGTTTAATTGCCAGATTATGTATTTATTAATGATCAGAAAATGATAACAGACTTACTGTATACTGACTTTAGAATTTAATTCACTAAAACATTTTAGTAAATAGAATCTATAATGAATAACTGTAAAATGCATAGTTCCCATATTACATGACATATTACAGTAATACAGTAAATATTACAATATTACAGTACAGTTGAAGAGAACAAGAATCTATAGAACAGAAGAGGTTTTGAGTACCAAATGGACAAATCCAAATATTCAGTACAATAATGTGACAAAGAAGACTGGAGTTGCATTAAAAAGAATTTACTTTTTAAAAGTATATTAAAATAAAAACAGTTATATCAAATTCATTCATTCATTCATTCATTCATTTTCCTTCGCTATGGTCCCTTGATTAATCAGGGGTCGCCACAGCAGAATGAACCGCCAACTATTTCGGCATATGTTTTACGCAGCGGATGCCCTTCCAGCTGCACTTCCAGCTCCCACTCTCACATTCACACACACTACGGCCAATTTAGTTCATCCAATTCACCTGTACCGCATGTCTTTGGACTGCGGGTGAAACCGGAGCACCCGGAGTAAACCCACGCAAACATGAGGAGTACATGCAAACTTCACACAGAAATGCCAACTGGCCCAGCCGGGACTCGAACCAACTACCTTCTTGCTGTGAGGCAACAGTGCTAACCACTGAGCCACCGTGCCACCCGTTATATCAAATTGTAAAATCTTAATCTTTTCTGTATTTCTGATCAAATAACAGTATAACAGTATAACATGAAAAGTAAAAAGTAAATAAAAGCATTTGTTGATGTTGAATGCATATTATATAATGACCTGTAATTATATAAATATTTATCTATATAATATTTATCTATATATATCTCATAATAGTCAACAACATTAAATAACACGTATGCTAGTTACAGCAATTTAAGTCAGCTGACATAGTTTTACTTCCACAACAAAGGCCATGTCTACTGTGCCAGGGCCTGCGCTTGTTTGATAACCTTGTTAGTCTGGCTAGCATGTGTCAACAAGTGTCAGTCAGCCTTTCAAAAGCAATTTAAGAGTGACAGGCGAATGACTGGCATTGTTACATACATAGTAACCGACGGAATATTGTCTGAGCATGCTTGACACTTAACGTCAGCATGCTAGTTATTCAAGTGTCACACAACTGACTCAATAAACAAACCACTTTTACATTCCAAAAACTGTAACAACTTTGAATATCACCATAACTATTAAAGCATTTATTTAACATGAAATATACATTTTCTGGCAGACTCATCATGTAATTAACTGTTCTGATAACAGCAGCAATGGCTTTAAAATTTTAATAGTTTTAACATATGTCTGTCACAAATAGGCACTGAAGTATGTCATAGTAGAATGTAATGTCACACTTAAGGTTTGACTGAAAGTATTTAGTCCTGCAATATCTAAGCCACAGACTTTCAAGTAATTAAAATGATTGAATATTTAGCTGTGTAAACAAACATTAACTTTTTTAATCACTCCACATCAGGACCAATGAGCGTGAACTCAAGCGCTTTAAAGTTTTGAAACATTCATCCAGAAAGTCTGGTGTTGTGACCTGCAGTCATCTACTTACAGTCAGAGCAGAGCATGTAAATCAAAGTGTCAGAGCAGAGAAAGAGAAGGCAATATTTGATGATCATGACCATGCGGGCCGTGGCTTTACTCTATGGAGTTTAGCAGGTTCTGATCTAGTTTTGTGAGGACTGCTGCCAGGTCTTGAAGTTCTCCCTGTGTTTATCGAAAAACAAAGAGTTAACTTGAGAAAACAATTATTTGAACAGATTTGAAAGTACAGTATGCAAATAAAGCATTTAGATAACTGAATTTACAATGGACCCTTTTCACATTTCCCGGATTCTCAGTAGCCGAAGCCGTCATAGTAGGGTAAACTTAGAGCGCAGTAAAAGGGAGAGTACAACAAATAATTTTTTTACAATCCTATTTGCTGAAACAATAAAAGAAAAACTAATGGTAGCCAGAAGAGAGAACAAGGTCAAATTTACTGTCCTGCCCATATACACTGCATTACAAACGCCTTCCACAAGCGGTAATTCATTTTTGTCATTTGATGCAAAGATGATATGATAAATACGTAAATGCATATAAATGTTCATACGTTTAAAAAATAAAAATAAAATAATCGAAATATTAAAAACTTTCAATGATTTAAGATGCTGATGACCGTTAAATGAGTCATAACAGTCTTGTAAAAAGGGTCCATTGTTCAACACAGATTTCAAGAGAATGGTGAATTGAAAAAACCTACTTAAAAGGGTTTAAAGGGGAAATTCAGAAAGGTACATGGGTATATTTTTGGAAACAGCCAAAAGCAAAGTACTGTATGAGTCAAAAATCATACATCCTTTTATACAATCCTTTTATGGCAAAAATCCATGGAAAATTAAGTAAGAATTGGGTTCCATGAGGATATATTGTAAATGTCCAGTGAATATATCAAAACACAATTTCGAATTAGTAATAACTTTAAATGCAGATTCCATTTTAAGTTGGATCTTGGTCAAATATTGTTCTTTCCTTAAAAAAAAAAAAAAGAACATTTTACATTAATGGGAATTATTTATTTGGTTTCCGGTTCTCAATTTAAAAAAATTGACACTTATGACTGCGTTTGTGGTCCAGGGTCACATTTATGTTTTGATAGAAGCTGTTCGCATACTAGTAATAATAAAGTGATTAATACATGAAGAAGATCATTACAGATTTTTTACTTACACTTCATATAATTTACATATAAAAATTAATTATAAAACAGTCTAAAATAACACGTGAAAAAATTGGAATAACAAAATAATGCAGAATTAGAACATACACACTACATTTTCTATATTTTAATTACCAATAGCTCAAAGTATTACTCTTCTACAAAATCTGCTGAATATGAGATGACATAACAGTGGTAACTGAATGTGACATCTTCATTTAAAGTGTGTGTGTGCATGTACCAGAAGTCTTGGGGTTGGCCTGTGGAATGTCTGTATTGTGTGTTCCCATGTATCGGCACTGGCGCTGGTAATCAGCTAGCTGTTCATCTCTGGTCATGCCAGAAGTGGGCTTCACAGATTCTAGACGCTTCAGAAATGCCTGAAACAACACCAGTCATACTCATTTAACACCCATGGATTCTCCTTAATGTTTTGTAGACTGACTTTGGTGCAGTACAATTTTTTGGAATAAATAAATGGAATGTACACAAAAACACATATAGACAAATAAATCTTATTATTATTAAGATTAATAAATTTATACATTTAAATGAAATATATAATATATAATTTGAATACAGTTATAAGATATTAAATCACTTAATCTAGTTTTAAACACAAAAAAATATTTTGTACATAACCATGATTTTGCTGAATTTTAATAGAATTTGAATAATAATTGCTATTTATTTATTTATTTATTGATTGAAGCATTAAAAGTCATTAGAAGGAAAAATGTGTAAAGTGAAATATGAAAAGAAAAATTCTCTCAGGCTTTGAGAAATTTACCTAAAAGCATTTAGACAATGACTAACGTGCACTAAATTGTCTAAAAAAAGTAAGAAAACCAATAGAGTGACGATAACTGCACTCTGAAAAGCCACAGTGAGCCATTGAGAATAAAAATAACCAGTGCAGGAGGATCAGAATGTCACAGGCTGTCATGCCTTCTTATGTCAGTACACACAGCCCTTTGGAAACCTCTCAGTAAGCAAAACCCACGAAAAGAGCGGGGAGTGGAAATAGAGTAAAGGTGAAGACAGAGGACATCTCGCTCAGTGCTCTTAAAGAAAGCCACTGGCCATCTTGTACTCTTCTTCTTGTGTTCCAGCATTAGTTGCCAGGCAGTAAAACGCTAACAAGACCTCGAAGAACAAGCAGTCTGAAGAACAGCTCTTTGTCCGTGCTTCTATTGTACGTTCTGTTTTCATCAATAAAAAGTGATAGGACAGTCTGAATCTGTAAAGACTTTTAAAGATGACTGAAAGAGAGTTAGCAAAAGATTATCGGTGACTGTGATGTTCAGAAAGTACAAACACAAACGTACATTAACAGGGAATGTACAGGAATCAGAGAGTGAAATTTAATAAATTTCATGTGTACTTTTTTTTAAAGTACACATGAAATCAAAACTAACCATATTGATTTTGTTAGCTTACATTGCTAGTTTTGTGGTAAACAATTTATCTGTGCATGTCATTAAGAAAAAAAATAATCGTTTGCCCTTCAGTTGAAATCTGAAAATGCACTTCCTGTTTGTTTTCAGTTTAATTCTCAGATTATGTCTGTCTGAGATATTGGGCGTGGCTAATATACTTAACCACGCCCCTTTAACGTCAGTTTTGACATGGCTATGAGAACAAACAGAAATTATGAGATCTTTTCCGATCTTTCTGAATGAAATGCCTAATTTACTACATCCAATCAGCTCGCAGTAGAAAAAACAAGCCACACCCACTGTTTTCTCATTTAAAATTCCATTTCTCTAGGAACTGCATCACATACAAAAAAAAAGAAAAAGAAAAAAGGTTGCAGTTTCCGGTTCATGTAGATGTAGTCTTAAAGACCCCATAACCACTTTAAGTTTCAACCGGTAACATTGGCGACATTTTAACTTACAGTATATTTACTAAATACTGATTGTAAGAAACTAATCTTAAACTAAAACATTATTCACATAAATATGAATAAAAATAATTCACATTATTCTGAATAAAAATGCTAATCCAGCAGGTGGCACCTATAAAAATGCAGAAATAACAGTGTTGCCTTGGTTACTGCAGTAAACAAAGTAGCACTATGTCAAATCCAGTAAGATTTTATCGATGTCATCCTCATAGTCACAGATATAAATCAGGCAAATTTAGCATACAACTATAGATCGTACACTCAAAAATGATACAAAATTTTATACCTTGTAAAATAGCATTTAAGACTTTTTAATACTTTTTATGGGCCTTAAATTTTTCTATATTGCTTTATTAACTTTTAATACTTTTTAAGACCCTGTGGACACCATGATTAACTTCCTTGCAAAGGCCATGGCTTACTGTAATAAGAAGAGAGAAAGAGAAAGAGAGAATGAGACAGAGATCATCATTTACTCACCCTGATATGGTTTATAAATATATTTTTAAAAAGCATACAAATGTAACAAATAATGTGTGAGCTATAGCTATATGTCACTTTTGGTTGAGCTAAAGTACCTCTTTTAATGAAATTACATTGCGAGGAAAAATATAGAGGGGAAAAAATTTTGTATAACTCTTGTGTGACTGGGGTGAATTGAGTATAATGTTAAGAGCAGCATGTGCCACCTGTCTGTTCTCATCTCAGTCAGGTGGTAACGGTCTCTCTGCTTTCACTGGCTGTGGCTGACAGCGCCCCCCCAAACACCATGCAGAATACTAAAATAAACACTCGCGCTTCTGCATACATGAATTAGATGAATGAATAATAACACATAAGAATAATGAAACAAAAACATCTGGTGATACATACTGGGACACCTGAGTTGACAGAATCCAAATACACACTACTGTTTAAAAGTCTGGGGTCGGTAAGGATTTTTAAATGTTTTTTAAAAAGTATTTTATTTTCACCGCGTGTGCATTCATTTGATCAAAAATACAGTAAAAACGGCAGTATTGTGAAATGTTTTTACAATTGAAAAATAACTGTTTTGTAACTTTCTGTTATAGCAAAGCTATATTTTTGGGTTCAGTGTCACAATATGCATCAGATATAATCGTAATATGCTGTTTTGGAACTCAAGAAACATGTCTAACTACTAGCAATGTTAAAAACAATTAAAATGTTGCTTCATATTTTTCATGATACAGTTTCTTACTCTTATCTTTGATTAATAATAATTCTAAATAAACAATTGATTTGAAAGGGTTTTTTTTTTTTGCAACAATGTTAATCTTTGCTGTCATTTATGATACATTCAACGCATCTTTGCTTATTTAAAAGTAATTAGTAATTGCTGTCTTTCTAAAAAATAAATAAATTATACTGACCCCAGACATTTGAATACAAATCAAACTAAAAATATCTTGCTTCACTTTGACAAACAATAAAGTTTCTCTATATAGTAATTGCTTTACAATAAGTGTGACTGAGATGCTCAGAGTGATAAAAAAAATAAAAAATAAAAAATCAAACCTATATTAGAATAGAGTTCACAGCATAACTAAATATAGGAAATCCCCCCCTCTAGTGGAGGAAAAGGGAAGATTGTCTTAAGGGATGAATTTCTGCCATTATTTTTTACTCAGCCTGATGTTCTTCAAAGTTCATAAAGAGTTAAAAAAAAAACATATGAACTGACTAGATTAATTTAAGTCTTCTAAAGAGATATGATTTTATAAGAAAAGTTTTAATGCTTTTACTCACACATAAATATATTGATGTATTAAATATCAGTGAATAATGTTTATGGCTTTCAAGTTTGATCACCGGAGCTCAAGCATGCTTGCTAGCTTGTTTAATACAAAAGAACTGAATGGATTAATTCTTGATGAAACATAAATCTACTGATGTAACATGCAAAAAAAACTGTGAGATTTGTTCTTCTAAAACAGAGGTGTATTCAGAAAGTAAGTACAACTTACAGTACATTCACATTAATCCTGAACTCTGGGTTGATTAACCCTAAACCTGCTTACTCGAGGTATGTCGTTTTCAAAACCACTCTTGGGAGTAAGTTCAGTCACCTCAAAGTATGTTAACAGTGAAGACACAACTAAGCAGGTTATGTTCAGAGCATAAGTTGCTATGGCAACTTGCATATCCTGAAGGTTACCTCAGTTTTTGAAGCCAAAAAAAGCTGATGTTATCCACTTACATATCCCTAAACTTACTCAGGTAATCCACATAATCCTGCATTCTAGAATATCCCCAGATATGTGTTGATCCTCTAAGATGACCAAAACAATGTTTATGATGTGGCAGACCTGCCAGTGTGGCTTCAGCGTCGCCATGGAAACGTCTCCCTCACCGCAATCACCGCTCCTCATGTGCTGATCAGGAACAGCTGCTGCCCATTGGAAGAGGGGTATTTAACACACGCCGTCTACAACGACGGGAGAGCAATACTAGGATGACAGCAGGAACCACGCTGACTTCTCCCTCTTCCACTAGGCACCCTGACCGTCACTTCACTGCATGAGATCACTGGACCCCTTTGGACACAGAACTCACCGCCCTGCACATCCCCGTGCACCTTTTCCTTGCTCCACTCCCTAAATAAACACCCCTATGGGGATTTTTCACTGCCTCTTCTGTGTCCGTGTTGACCTGCGACAATATGCTAATTAAAATCTAAACTAAATTTAAATATTTTCTCCATATAAAACAATCATATTGCTTCAAAAGACTTGCATTAAAACACTTGTTTCAGAAGGACTTTTTAAAACTCGTCACAAACAATATGAAGCATCTTTCAAAGAAGGGACAGAAATCTCTTGATTCAAGACTTTGCTAATTATGTTAAAATTATGTTAATTTGTGTTCTGAAGAATAACAAATGTCTTATTGGTTTGGAGCAACATGAGTATGAGTAAAAAAAATAAAAATAAAATAAAAATAAAAAATAAAAAAGAGAATTTTCATTTTGGGGTGAAGTAACCTTTTAAAAGTAAGATCAATACTGATCAATGTGTTATTTGGGCAAGATGGTTACCAATCAATAACAATCAAGCTCATTTTTGATTTTTACATACTCCGAAACCAATGATTTTTTTATTATTATTATTATTCCTTGTTATTGTTAAGAAAGAGTGTTAAATCTCTTTCTTGTCATTACTTGTTCTGTGTATAATGCTGGAAATACTGCCTGTAAACTAGTGGTTCTCAATTCCAGTCCTCGGGGCCCCCTGCCCTACACATTTTGTATGTCTCTCTTATTTGACACACAAGTATCAGTTCATGGATCTCTCTGTTAACAAATTGATGATCTGAATCAGGTGTGTTAAGAAATGAAGACATACAAAATGTGCAGGGCGGGAGGACCCGAGGACTGGAATTGAGAACCACTGCTGTAAAACAATCATGCAAGTAAGATGTATTAACTTGAACTGACCAGGTTCTCCTTCTGAATTCGCTCCTGCTCTCGTTGCCTGTTGAGGGCACTGTGGTAAAGGCGTATGGTTGGTGCACTGCTCCTGCGACTGCTCATTTTGGAACATGGAGAGCGGGCGCTATGTGAACGTGACGATGCTCGGGACAGTTCATGTAACAGCCGCTGGTTCTCCCGGTCGATTTCCCGTACCTTCTCATTTGTGAAGGAATAGTTCTTACGGCTGCTGCCAACACTGCCAGGGCTGGAGACCATGAGCGCTCGGTCGAAATGTTTCTCTACTTTTAAAAACTCTGCAAAGTAGAGAAAGAGAATTTTAAAAGGACAGTCACAACAACATGAATAACCTCAATTTATTGCACAAACCTGGTCCGTTTTCTCCCTCAGAGCTTATACTGCCCTGACCGTCTGAAACATCATTCATCAACTTCTCTTCGGTAAAGCCGGGCTGCGGTTGAACATCTGCTGCCACATCTATTGACTGGGAAGGACTAATATTAGGTGTGGATAAAGGCGTAACGTCAGTGACTGTGTCTTCAGATTCTGCTGTTTCTCTTTGCCGCTCCTTCTGGTCAGCTGAAGCAGTCCGTTGATGTTTTACCGGTGATTTCCTAGAGCGAAAAGTGCTTCTCTCTTCACTGCTGTGAGAGCATTCGGGATCAGATGATGATGATGATGTTGAACGGCTCCGACTCTGCCTGTGAAATTTACCAGATGGTTTTTTAGGCATTCCTTTATGTTTTGCTGATCTTGTCGCTGAGGATCTCGCATCCTCTTCACTTTCGTCATCACTATGATGGTATCCATCATCATCATCATCACTGTTAACATTTCCATTTGTTTTCCTCATTTTAAAATCAGCCTCTGGCTCTCTGTCCTCATCCGATGAATATGAACGCACAGATCCTTCATCTGATCGACTTGTGTCTTTACTCTGTCTCCTGCTGTCCTGGTGGTTTGAAGCATCCTTAAATCTGGCTTTATCTGCACCATTCCTTCCATTCTGACCTTCATCGCCAATCTGATTCATTGAAACGTGAGTCTCTTTTCCTGTTCTCTCATCATGTCTTTCTGAGGCCTTCTGTTTACTGAGCTGACCATCCCTTGAACCATTGTGTTCATTAGGTTCACAGTCACTGTCAAAGAATGAGTGGTCAACTTCTCCCTCCAGCTCCTTGGGGCTGTACATGTTTCTGTAGCCTCAGTCAATGGGACCTGAAAGCAAAAAGAAAAAGTAACTGAAAAACTACTGAATAACTGTGTTACTCAACAAATGGAAACTAACAAGGAGGCCTCAAGTTTACCCAAAATTTCCCATACTCATTTTAATCTTAACTTACATGAATTTCTTTCTTCAGTTGAACACAAAACAAGATATTCTAAAATTGTTTTGAAACCAGGAGCTACTGACATCCATAGTAGGAATGGAAAATACGATGGAAGTCAATAGCTGCTGCTTTCCAACATTCTTAGAGATATCTTCCTTGGTGTTCAACAGAAGAAACTCTAACAGGCTTTGAACAGGTGGAGGGTGAGAATATGATGACAGAATTTTTATTTTTTGGTTGAACTAGCCTATCCCACTTGGAGCTATTTCAATGACCTTTCCCCACTCCTGTACATATTATACCAATCAACTCAGAATTAAACTTAGAATGTATCCTTTGAAAACTGTGGACAGAAAGTATCAAGCCTCAGACATAATGCTTGGTACAATACACATTCTTTATTCTTTATCAAGTTATGTCAAGTTCTAAAATATTACATGGGTAGAAACTGAGCAAAAATCTTTTGAAATATTGCAATGACTATCAAACGTGTGTGTGTGTGATGATTTGAGTAAATTATTATGAATGTTTATATAATAATAAAAAGAATAATGGGTAAAGTTTTTTTACTATAACGTTACTTCTGAGAAAAACCAATATTAAATAAAACATTTACAAAATCAAACCGACTATCAGACCAACCGACTGACAAACCAACTGCATCTCCGGTGTTTTCTGGCTGTAATAATAAATAATAATGAAAAAATACTCCTGATATGCTTAAAAGTCTGTTCAGGTGTTAATGAAAAAGTCAATTAGCACTCTTAGATCAGAGGTGAAAGCAGTGTTCCTGAACATGCTCATAAAACACACAGGGGAGATGTTTCTATGACAAGAGCATTAACAAGCAAGTTTGTTTGTTTGTTAGCATTGCTGCCACAGAAATACCGTCCTGAAAGCTAACGTACACATTCAATTCCCTGCTGCGTATAAAAACATATTTTATTTCATACATGAACTAACAAAACCTTACACTTGTGTACACGTGCATGACTCAAACACGCCAACGCAAACTCATAAAGCTAATGTAGTTAGCAGTTCCTACCTCTTGACATTCACACCAAAAGCATGCGGGACCGCGACACTGTCGGGCAAAGTCTCCGAGACACAGAGGGGACGTGCTGCATTATATTTCGCGTAAAATCTACAAATGCTGTGCAGAATGGTAACGGTTCAATACAAAAGCTATAACTGTAGCTTTCAGCTGTCCGGTGGCTGCACAGATGAGTGTGTGGGCTCGTTAACAACGGTAACTAGGTGACGTCATTTCCTCAAATAGTTGGCGCGATATGTGGAAAAACATTTTTATAATGCGTATGTATGTATGTATGTATGTATGTATGCATGTATGCATGTATGTATGTATCATATTGTACGTATGTATGAATGTATGTACAATGATAATAAAAATAATAAATAATAAATGTAGCTATGTATTATTGTACTGCACTGCTGTTATTTTTTATTTAGAGGATTCATTATAACATTTATTAAAAATATGTATTCATTAATTTATTAATACGCAGATATTTATATTCATTTATTTATATTTTTGATTGTACTTTCATCTGTTTTTGTATTTTTAGTTATTTAAAAGAGATTAATCAATTAAGAAATTCATTCATTCATTCATTTTCTTTTCGGCTTAGTCCCTTTATTAATCTGGGGTCGCCACAGCGGGATGAACCGCCAATTTATCCAGCATACGTTTTACGCAGCGGATGCCCTTCCAGCTGCAACCCATCACTGGGAAACATTCATACACACTCATTCACACACATACACTACGGACAATTTTAGCTTACCCAATTCACCTATACCGCATGTCTTTGGACTTTTGGTGGAAACCGGAGCACCCGGAGGAAACCCACGCGAACACGGGGAGAACATGCAAACTCCACACAGAAATGCCAACTGACCCAGCCGAGGCTCGAACCAGCGACCTTCTTGCTGTGAGGCGAACGTGCTACCCACTGCGCCACCGCTTCGCCCAATTAAGAAATTGTAAGTTTTTATTTAATCATTTATTTATCATTTTGTATTATTTATTTTAATCAGTTCATTTTTTTAAAAATTATAGACAAACCATTAAATCCAAGACTAATTAAGTCTGTGAACAGCTTACAAATTTTATTTCATTTTAATATACAATACTGAATACTGCTTCTCACTTTTATATAAATAACTATAATCACATTATCTTTAAATTCATTTACAATGTCACTAAATTATCAAAATGATCAAAACTTCTGGAAAAAAAAAACATGTGCTTAATAAACTACATGCCCTCTCTCATACTTTTTAACTGAAAGGTCTTTAAATATAATTCTAATAACATCCCTCTCCAGGCTGTGACACATGTCTTTTTGCCTTGAAGTTCCATTAAAGTTTTATTAAAGAATACATTTTGTTAGTAAAAATTTATCATAAAACTACACAGTTAAACATAAACTTTTTCGATAAGATATAGAGTGACAACCGATAAATAGATTTTTATGCAAGTAGTTTTTCTGTTTTCTAGTTTTATGCAATTATGTTCTCATTGATTTATTTTACTTAAGAGCCACTGCAGCTTGACGCATCAAATATGCTAAATAAAATAAAAAACAAAAATTAAATACAAATTATAAAATAAAATAAGCAAATCTCGTCTGGGGCAACACGGTGGTTCAGTGGTTAGCACTGTCACCTCGCAGCAAGAAGGTTGCTGGTTTGAGCTGGGTCAGTTGGCATTTCTGTGTGGAGTTTGCATGTTCTCCCTGTGTTGGCGTGGGTTTCCTCCGGGTACTCTGGTTTCCCCCACAGTCCAAAGACATGCGCTATAGGTGAATTGAATAAACTAAATTGGCCCAGATGAATAAAGGGACCAAGACGAAGGAAAATGAATGAATGAAATCTCTTCTTTGTCTAAAGGAGGGGTTTTTAAACTGGAGTCTGAGGACCCATAGAGGGCCTCAAGGTATTGCTACAGGGGGCCCATTGAAAGATTTGGAGAAAAGGCATACAAATGTAAAAGCAAATTAAAAAAAAGTTAATAATCAAGTAATAAACTACAAATAAAATTAAAGGATGCTGCTAAAATATAAATAAACTTCAAGTAATAAATAAATAAATAAAATTGGATAACAATAATTCCAATAATCCCTTGCTGGAGCTCAGCTCTGCCCATGTGGCTCTGCAGTGAGTACCACTTGCACAAACACACACACACACTCAACTTTTGCAATTTAGTATTGTATTTTGGGGCTGTGACATGAGACATGACCTAAAAAAGGGTTTATTTTAT
>CAIGQV010019068.1:7301677-7318957 GCA_903798115.1 Danio jaintianensis | reverse complement strand
ATATATATATATATATATATATATATATATATATATATATAAATTTAATTATATAATATGTCAAGCTTCAAAAAAGCATTGCCATCTGTCTGTCTGCATTATATTCCAGACAGGACGTGACCACTGTGCACGTTTAATGATGCTGCTGCCAGCTCAGTATAAAGGCTGCAATTCTGCTAGATTGTAGGCACGCAGCACGTAACCTTCCCTCAAAGCCTCTTTCATGTTGACACAAATACCATGGCAGATTCATCATCCTCACACCACGCAAGGCCAGACATGAATGTTTTTCCAATCCAGATGCTGCCCTTTTGCATTAAAATAAACACTGTAAACATCTAAACTTGTAAATGACAAAGCAAAGCTGATTTGTTGTTGCCACAATGCAAGTTTATTTCTACAAATTGTATATTATGCACTAGGAAATCATTTGTAACTCTTTACCATTTCTGTTTCATTTATTTCAAATTTAGAATCATTTTTTAATCATTTTTAATTATTATATTCTTTGTTGTTGTTATTTCTTATACTTGCATATTATGTTTCTTTTATTCTTGTTTTTGTAAAGCAATTTGAATTACCATTGTGTATGAAATGTGCTATATCAATAAACTTGCCTTGATCATTTATCACGTAAAATGCAATGCAATAATGAAAAAAATATACATCACATTTCTTTTGGCAAACAGAATGATTTCTTAAAAGCATAAAGAATAAAAAATAATTATAAAAAAATAGCCTAATAAAATAATAAGAACGAGTCAATTAAACAAACAAACGGTTAGAGTCTAAAGTCTGACCAAAATCCTAAAATAAAATTACCAGTTGGATTTTGTTTTACTCTCCAAGACAAATACTTTTTGGAGCATCGTAATGTAAACAGCAGCTTTTTGAAAAACTGCTTTTTAAAAACAAAGTATCCCTGAGTACGTGTGAACTGATGAACAAAGTGCCTACGTGTGGAACTGCACAGCTTGCTTTCGAGCTGTAGGAGGATTGATGAACAGTCACGTGACTCTGTCTGCCCCTTCTTGATCCTGATTGGTCAGTATCAATGAATCACGTGGTCTAAACAGAGCTCTGTACTTCTGCTTTTTTCATTGTAAATGCGTGTGTGCTTGGTTGATTGCAGAACCAACAGCAGAGCAGCCCAGACAAACATCGGAGCTATTTACTATTTCAGGAATTGACCAGACAGTGGATCATGTTTTTGCTTGAGACAGAGTCGGTAAGGCAATTTAATAAAATATATATATATATATTTTAAAGATATAACCTACAAAGAATTTTAACCAATCATCTAATATGTGCTGATTCATATATATTATTTTTTTCAAAACAATATCGAATTCTTTTACTAAAAAAATGTTACAAGTTATGAACGTGGCTTTTTTTTTTTTTTTGTTGCATTCAGCTGGACCGCATGAGTGATTTGTTTGAAAGCGGATTCGCGGTGAATGGAGGTTTGGATGGTCCCGGACAGTCTCCAGCGCATCTCGCCGCATGCGGAGGTCAGGCGTTCTGCTTGCTTTGGCTCCTCCAAACAGGTGCTGATGCAAACCAGCAGGTAAAAAAATTTAGATTCCAACACTAGTTTTTTTTAATTATTATTATTAATATTGTGGTAGTTACCTGCAGCTTCTGCTCTTGATTATTACATTCGAGTTAATTCATCTATATGGTTAAATTCGTTTTTTCCAATTAACGTTTGTTTATGTTCCTCAGGACGCAAGTGGAGAAACACCAATGCATAAAGCAGCAAGATCGGGCAGTTTGGAGTGTATCAATGTGTTGATGGCCAGGGATGCACAGTTTGAGTAAGTGTGTTTCTGTTTCCTTTTTATTTTTATTTTTTTAGCTGGCTTGTCTCACATAAAACATTGTATCTTATTAGAAGACATTTCACAAGATATAAAAATGTGCAAAATGTAAATAATTTAATTGAAATGTTTTTATTTTTGTTTGATAAGTAGTTAAAGGCATAGTTCACCCAAAAATGAAAAATCCACTTGCTCCAAATCGGGTTCTTTTCTTTTGTTGAATTCAGATATATTGAAGAGTGCCAGGGGAAAAACAGCCATTGACTTCCAAAGTATTTATATTTTTTGTTCTTACTATGGATGTTAATGGCGTTTTGATTTGTGAAAGAAATGCATAAAGGTTTAGAACACGTGTCAAAGTCAGTTCCTGGAGGGCCGCAACTCTGCACAGTTTAGTTCCAACCCTAACTAAACACACCTGATCCAACTAACTAAGTTATTCAGGCTTGTTTGAAACCTACAGATAAGTGTGTTGGAGCAGGGTTGGAACTAAACTGTGCAGGGCTGTGGCCCTCCAGGAATGAGCTTGACACCCCTGGTTTAGAATCTCTTGAGTGCGAGTATTTTTATTTTTTTTGAGTGAACTATCCCTTTAAGTAGATCTATTTGATGAAAATAAACTGTTCTATTGACAAAGTGTAACAATTTAAGTGTTTTTATGATACTATATTTGAACATTTAAGTGATGGCAAAACTAAATTATTTCAGTTTTAGGTGTCACAAGTTTTTCAGAAATCATTTTAACATGGTTACTTTATTCTAAAGAAATATTTCTTATTTTTATATCGATTGTTCAATGTTGAAAACAGCTGCTTAGTTATTTTGAGGAAACCATGATGCATTTTCATATTCTTTAATGAAAAGGCAGGTCAAAAGCACATTTATTTGAAATGGAATGTTTTGTAAGTGAAGATATATTTACTGTTAACTTGCGCTGATCAATATAATTTGTCCTTGCCAAATAAAAAAAATCTCACCAGTCCCAGAACTTTTGAAGTATTTTAATGGTATTTTAATCAACTTGAGCGGACAACATGGGAGAACTCTCAACCCCTTTCTGAAAAATGTCTGCTCATTCCAGCTATCTTGTATGATTTTCTTGCCACTGTTTAAATTAACAACCATTAATAAAATGGAAGCAGTTCAGATCCTCTCAGAGCGTACCTGACAATCTTGTGTGCCACATTGTTGACATAGATCTTTATACTTATTTAACATAAAATTCTAAAGATTTTAATCTTATGAACGGATCCCTTATATATATTTTTTCATTCAGCATTTGCAACAACGCTGGACAGACTGCTGAGGATATAGCATGGTCTTGTGGGTATCAGGAGTGCGGGAGGTTTTTGAACATGCATCGAAGAACACAGGACTTGAAGAAAGCTTCATCATCCCTCAGTGAACAGCATGTGTTGACCAGCACTCTTGCAGGACAGAAGAGAGGCTGCACAGCCTCTGGTGCCCAAGATAGGAAGAGGGCACGGGACTGGTGAATGCAGGTGTCATAAAGACAGAGATCTTAAAATAACAGGCTGTTTAACCATTGCTGGAGTGGAATAGTAACCATGTATCAGTATGCCCTTGGAAATGAGTCTACTGTAGCCTCAGCACTGAAGATCAGATGATTCTTGTCTGGGGTCAGTGATGTGGAGCCTTAAGTTCAAGAGGAAGGACTGACACTGGTCTACTTTATACCAGTCAATGCAGAACAGAGACGAAAGCAGAAGAGGAAGAGAAGATCACAACTTCTACGTTTCTGACTGGAAAGAGTGTAACACTAATTAGGATCACATGCATATCTTGCGAACCAATTACTTTGACGTCAACTGAAGTACTTTCAGAGTTTTATGACAGTCAGTTCGCATTGGCAGGGACTGTAGAAATGAGTGGATGCAAATGAGCAAAACAGAAGACAAACGACTTGCTGTCGAGCTTAATGGAGTGCAACAGCTGGGTTCTGGAAGTGATTTATTTTCTCTATTGGGAAATAGACTACTAACCAAAACTGACAAATCTTTGAAGATAGCTCATTGTTGCTTTCGTTGAAAACACTAGTTTGCATTACTTTGACTTATAATTGTTTTTAATAATGGAGCCGTGTTGAAAATCTACATTACCCATAATGCTGAGCAGAAAAATTACACCAATCAGAGAGACCCAGGGAACAAAAAGCCCCAAAACAGACCTTGGGTCATATAAATACAAGGAGCAACTTTTAAATCAATAGGTTTTTTTTTTATATATACATATTTATCTGTACTTTTTAATTTGATTGTCATTTGCAATGCTTCATGGGATTGTAGTCATTTCTCTTACGCCAGAAAAACGTCTTTGTGTCTGATTTTGATGTCTGCTCTTCATATAAGAGTTTATAAAGTAGTGAATTAACTCGTAGCTTGTTGGTTAGTTACTTCTCTTATAATGATTTTTTTTAAATGAATGAAAAAATACTTCCAGAAAATTTTGATGGACAATAACACACTCTAAAGGTGAAAAAGAAAAAACGAGCTGTTAAATGATGTGATATTTTTGGTCAATTTAACTAAAGTAAAACTTGACATACTGTACATTATGGCAGAAATGAAAGAAATATGCATCAAAATGTAATAAGAAAAAAGTATCCTGTGGAAAAGTCAGAGAATCAAAGTTTGAGACTTTGCAACAAATCATTGAACAAGGAGATTTTGTTTGTTTGTTTTCGGACAATATTTTAGCTGCTGTTCATTTTATTGAAGTGCAGGAAGTGTTTTCTTTTGAATATGTTGCAGAGATATTTTGTTATTATGAGGAACTTGTAACATAAAAGATTTTATGTTACTAATATCATCCATGTTAATCCTTACAGAATATCAGGTGAGGCATTACTGAAACCAGTGTACTTTAGCGTGACTCAAAGCGGATGTTAAAATAGGAATGGATGTTTAAAACATTGTAAGTACAATGAATAATAAATCACTTTTGTTTACAGTGAAATGTCTAGTTGCACTTATTGAAACAATGAAACTTCCTGTAAACTGCTGAACTCACAGGATAAACGAGACTGAATAAGTGTCATGCACGTGACTCAGATGGTCTTGGGTCTCTGGGGAAGGCAGAGGTTGTAATAGGCATTTTGATCCCAGAACTCGGGCCCCTTCCAACCACACCATCCCTGAAGGAAACACAAACGCACACCATTAACATATAACCCAATTAAAAAACAAAACAAAAAAACCCCACTAAATTATTGTTAGAGTAATAGCAATTCGATTTTACAAGGATAGTTCACCAAATTTCTAACCATTAATTTACACACTTTCAGGTCATTCAAGATAGGGTTGCACAATATATCGTTTTAGGATCGATATCGCAATGTGTGAATCTGCAATAGTTACATCATAGAATCTCAGTCGATTTCAAGTGAATTTGAACAAGAAATTATAAAGTTTCCCAGTTCAACAAAGATTGTGTTTAATTATTTATACAATGAAGACTATACAGTGTTATTTTACATTAGATTATTGAATTTCTGTACCTCAATACTGTTAAACACCAGAGGAAACCATAAAGTGCTATTTAATTTATAATATTTATTATAAAACAAAAAGCTAGACCTGTGTTGTTGTTATTACCTTGTCAGTAATTATCTGCAGGTCCTCTCCACCAGTATAATGAGGGTCCAGGATAAGAAAACGTATTTCTCCAGTGTTCTCACTCCACGCTACGCCTAGAATAGTGTGCGCAAGTACTCCCCCACCTGGTCAGAAAGAAATAATTAATAGAAATAAAACAGGAAAACAGCAAATCACAGAAAACCCAGAAATGTAAACTATCTTTCACATTCAATAACTCTCTCCCCCCCCCATTTAGAAAAACTACATCTTGTGAAGTGAAACCATTTTATAATATAAATAACATTCAATATAAAAAACAAGCACAGAGTAATATTTTAATTGAAAAAAGACTATTATGTTAAAAGAAATCTTGTTAAATGTTAAAAGCTGCATCTTGAACTCAGTATTTTCATTAAAAATAGCTAATTTGTGATTATGACATGCTCCATAATTTTGAGTCACTTTCACCAAGAAACACCTTTTAATTTTTACACACTACATAAAATGTTTTCTGCTGTCTAGTTATGTACTTACAATGTTTTTTTTTTTTTTTAGGTAACACCTTTTATAACCCACAATGTCCTGACCCAGACATTTGAATGGAAGTGACTAATATAGGATGCAAGTACTGTATGCTAGATCAGAAGTTAATCATGATAATATAACTTTCTGTACCATCCAGTAAACAGATAAATATAAAGTTCTAACATACCAATCATGACAGGTGTTCCTTCAGTCTGGAAATGATTGGCTAGCTCTCTGCCCTTGGTTGCCAGCTCAGATCCCTGACTTTAACAGAAAATCAACCATTTTTAAAATTCAAAGCATTTAGGAAATACATTGTAAACTTATCAGTATATCCGTGCATAAGGTTTTGTTATGCTTAAGGCTCAAAAAGCACTACACACAGGGTTCCCACACTTTTCCCTGACCCATCTGCTTTATTTTTTACACAAGAGCACCATGGCCATTGTAACACAAATGTGCCAAGACTTCCAGTCTCATTCACTTCCATTCATTTTTAGCAAAACAAAACAACTTACAGTATTCTGCTATTGTAAACTGTATTTTTTAAATCATATTGTTTTAATATATTTGATTGCCAGTTGACAATCAGAAAAGCAATTAAATGGCATGGGAAAAAATACAAAGCATAACAATAGGCAAAACATGAAACAACGTGATAAAAAAAAAAAAAAACTATAGAAAAATGACAAATCCATGATATTCCCTGACTTTCAATGTCTGTAATTAACCTTTTACAATTCCATTATATTCAAGAAATTCCATGACCTATGAAAACCCTGTAAACAACATATGCCAGGATATTTAAAAAGGAAAAAAACACCACCCTAAACAGTAAACATCTTTGCTACCTGACAAACATGATCTTTGAGGTGACGCCCAGCAATTGGTTAAGGACAGCCTGAACTTCAATGGAGCCGATCCACTGACGTGAACCCACGAAACGTGGCTCTTTATCCCCAACATCCACAAGAGCCTGACAAACCAAATGTAACAAAACAAATGTAAGGTTTCTCTTGAATCCACATAACAAGACCACATAACTAACTTCATCCAGTAATGGTTTAGCTTACCTGCTGGATCTGCGTGTGTGTGGGAACAGCTGTCTCCACATATCCTTGCTGCTGGAACCAGGAGCAGATGGTCTGAAGGGAACGATATGCACATCCCCAGCCATCATCATCCACACGATCCTGCATGTAGTGGTGATAACTGTACACACCCTGCACCAGATACAGCTACAGAGAGACAAGAAAAAGTGTCAATTGCTAATCTTTACTATTGGTAGCAACAGATTTTGAACACTAAAATTTTTTAACCTCATTTAAACTCTTTTAAAAGTGGCTAATTATTACCAATTATTTATTTACTCCATCTGATATAATTTTCTTTAGTCTCTGTCACCAATCCGACTTGTACCATGTAAAACATAAACGAGACAAGGGTGACAGATTTTTTTAGATGACTGGAATAAACCAATAAAATGTTGTGTGGAACCAATGTGTTATATACTTGTTTTTTTTTTTTTCTTATTTGGAGCTTTAATTATTCTGAATTCCAATAAAGGTAAACAACAACAACAACAAAAATAAGAAAACATGTTTGCAATAACTTTTTAAAAAAGTTTTAAAGTGATAGTTCACCCAAAAATTATGTTGTGATTTTTTTTAACCCTTGACGTTTTCCAAACCAGTTTGAGTTTTTTTTGTTTTGTTCTGTTGAACACAAAATAAATTATATTGAAGAATGTTGGGAACCTGTAACCATTGACTTCCATAGTTTTTGTTGTTCCTACTCTGGATGTCAATGGTTACAGATTTTCAACAGCCAGAAATATCTTCTTTTGTGTTCAACAGAAAGAATTCCAATTGGTTTGTAATATGTCAAGGGTAAGTAAATGACAGAATTGTTCTTTTTGCATGAACATTTCACTTTCTGGATGAATTATTCCTATAAATCTCACCTTAGCATCCTCAATGTTAGGTGGGTTCAGGTGTATGTGAGGATCGCGAAGGTAACCGTCTTTATAGGCCTCATCAGGGAAATGAAAGGCATTGGCGCGTCGCAGGTATGGCTTGTCAACTGACAACTCAAACTTCCTGTGCAGACCCTAGAAACAAAGGAAGCCGCAATCTATTAGATAAAAATCACACATGTATTATCAATAAACTGCTTGCTGTATTATTATTAGGATATTGTGTTAACTCCGCTGTAAATGTTGTGCACACTATTGTTAAAAAGTTCAGGGGTTATAGTTTTTCTTAAAAACATTTCTTCTTATGCTCACTAGAATCAACACTTAATTCATTCATTTTTCTTCGGCTTAGTCCCTTATTTATTAGGGGTTGCCACACCAGAATGAACCGCCAACTATTCCAACATATGTTTTACACAGCGGATGCCCTTTCACAATCCAGTACTGAGAAACACCCATACACACACACACACACACACTCATACACTATAACCAATTTTGTTTACCCAATTCACCTATAGCGCATGTCTTTGGACTGTGGGGGATAGCGGAACACCTGGAGGAAACCCACGTGAACATGCAAACTCCACACAGAAATGCCAACTGGCCAAGCCAGGACTCGAACCAGCGACCTTCTTGCTGTGAGGCGACAGAGCTAACCACTGAGCCACCGTGCCGCCCTCAATACTTAATTGTACATTTTTAGTAAACACTTTTACTACATTCTATATTATTCTTCTATGCTATTCTGTTCTATAAATCCCATGTTGAATGTAATGTGCGAGACCAAATGGGACTTGTCATAGCATTTACATATTAATATTCTTTTATTGATTTTAATTGCTTCATTCGTCTGGTTCTTCATTCTCAACAGTCATCTAAAGTTCATCTTTTTCCAGCTCTTGGATATCTATTATTATTACTAACACTTTTTAATACATAAAATCCTCAAGTTTCTACTGTACTGTATATAGTTTTTAATAAAAAACAACAACAACAATAAAAACCTCTCTCAGACTTTTATATAATATATACATACATATTAGCGCTGGGCAATATGGCCTAAAATCAAAACCTCTTGAAAAACACTTTACCTCGATTTCGATTATTGAATGCTTTTTTTTCAATGTAATTACTTATTTACATATCAAAGTTTGAGCCCTCAGAGTTAATTATGTTATCATTTGCACTGTTAATATACTGGACTATTAAAGGTAAGACATCTTTTAAATGAAAGGGCACATTTAAAAAATTTTGATATAAAAATAATTGAATGAAAATAAGTTACTTATTCTATTTTTTTTGCATATTGTGCAGTTTATTATCAGATGGAGAATATGAACAGCACGCTCACTGCTCTGTCAGTGAAACTCTCTGTTCACACGTGGAAGTTTGTTTTTAAAGAGAAAATATTAATAGCATTAAAAACCAAAATAACCATCATGAGGAAATTATGTCGGCTATAGATTGTGAATTTCGGTTTTAGTTTATTTACGATTAATCACCCAGCCCTAATACATATATATGTACATTGCTCAGCATAATTAAAAATATTGAATGAATATTTTTATCAATTTCTCAGTGAATATAGTTAATATATTTTGGTGCATTTGAACAAAACAGATTTATTAAATGGATATATTTATCAAAATTATATTTTAGCCACCGAACATCTTTAGAAACAGAAAGATAATACATTTAAATTCATACAAAATATTGCCAAAAAAAAAAAAAAAATTACTAACTACTAAATTTCATTCATTTATTTTCCTTCGGCTTAGTCCCTCATTTATCAGGGGTCACCACAGCAGAATGAACCGCCAACTATTCTAGCACAGTTTTAAGCAGCGGATGCCCTTCCAGCTGCAACCAGTACTGGGAAACACCCATACATTCACACACACTCATACACTATGGCCAATTTTAGATTAGCTCCAGATTTGGTTTCAGTACTGACTAATCTCATTTATATGCAAAAATAAAATATTCTAATTCATCCTATTGAAATTATTAATATAAATGAGATTTGTGAGGTATGCACTCATAAATGTTGAGCACTGTACTTATAGTTGTCTATTGTCTATTCTGTTGTCTCTATATATACCATTTCCTATTCAATTTTTTTTTCTTCCATGAAATCATCTGAATCTTTGGATATCTTGCCTCTCTGACGGCCTGTAGCTGACTGTCTGGCACTCCTGCAGGATAAATCACAGTGGTGAGTCCAGCTGGTTTGGGTAACTGAAAGTGAAATGGCTGTGGCACTAGGAAAGAGGAGCCCTTCCTATACCGGAGCACCACCTCCTCCATATCTGCAATCTGTTTATTTAATGCCTCCACCAGACCTGTAAAGACACTGAACAATCACACAGAGAGACACATACACACACAAATGAAAGTGTCATTAAAAACGAGACTGTGACAAAAAAAAACAACAACAACGTTTTATTAGTAGAAACATATTTCACAACAGTTTCAATGCAAATTGTCCACTGTTAGGTGCCAATTAAAATTGTATTCTCTACTATATCATTCTACTGTACTTCAAAACTCTGATTCATTTAAATCATAGCAATAAAACAATACTTCCTAACAAGTCTTATAAAGCAAGACCGCTGCAGGCAAATCATTCAACTGTCAATTTTGAGATATGGGACTTTTTGGCTTTTCATAAAGTGTTTTGTCATTATAATATAGAGAAACCTTCCAAAAAGTACACTTTTAATTTATTTTCTTGCATTTTATCAATTTGTTTTTGTAGATGTCAAACACATTCATATTTTCAAAGGCCATTTTTTTCTGAAATGTTTTTTTTTTCCTGCACCTAGCCAGAATTCTCCAGTTCAGCAGCACTTGTAGACAAACTTCAGTTTTTTTCATATCTATATTCTGAAGGTTTTTAGAGAGGGATTTGTTCATACATAATCTGCTTGATTATATACACTTTATTCCATAAAAATTGACTTTTTTTCTTCCTTTGTTCAATGTATTTTCTAAATTATGGAGGAATAAAAAGAAACTCCCGAAATCCAATCTGTAAAAATATGACTAAACGAGAAATAAAAAAATAAATAATTTTGAACCTGACTTAATTCCATGTTCAGATTTTTCAGCTAGAAATATAAGCAAATAAGCCCACATTCAATAAAATAATGCTTGTTAGAATATTAAAACACAACAGTTTACGAAACTTGCAATACAAAAAATGTTTGCAATTCTTAACACAATCTATAAACTTATCTATCAGTTATCTAATAATGAACGTTACACTATCAGTCAATTATTTTACCCTATTTATCTGCAGTGTCCAGCCTTAAAGGTCCCGTGAAATTAAAATTAAAAAGTTTAGATGTTAGTAGTAAAAACAAAATGCTATTGGCTGTTTTTTTAAAAGAGAAGAAGCTACTCTATGTCCCACCCTCTCTTCATTTTTCAGTTGCGACAAACATCTAATAAAGAAATGCACATTTCAAAGCACTTCACAGGACCTTTAAAAGTAAAATAAAAAGTCACTCACGTTGGCAAGCTCTCATCAGCACTCACAGATTGAACACAGTCTAAAGGCAGTGGCATCTTCACACTGTGCTGCTGTGAACTCATTCGCATCAGACTAGGAGCTTCTTTCCCAGCAGGATCAGTGACCTCAAACAACAGCTTCAGATTCACTACAGTCTACAGAAACACAGGCAGCAGAAAGTTAACGTTTCAAAAGTTAATGGTCACAATGCTTTAAATAATCAGGGAAAAGGCTCTCACAGGTCCAGATTTTTTCCTATCTTTCTTTTTTGATGACTTCTTGTTCCCACCATCATCTGATCTATGAAAAGCAAAATGAAACAATCTTAATACCCTTATAATACACAAAGAATAAAGAATAAACTTGGAATATATTAGAATTCTTACTCTATGTACTGCATAATGTCTCCACATGGCGATGCTTCTGTCAAGCTTTCCACGCTTGACTGGAAACCCATGTTTGGCCATATTAATACTGGACTGTTACAGACAGTGAAAACAATATTTTTGGATGATACTTTTGATCGGAGATTCTGAAAACTTTTTGATATGGTGTTATCACTTTGTGCTCCTGCAAAAAAAGAAAAATAAGTAATAACATAAAATAACAGAGAGACTTATTCATAACACTAATTCATTGTTAGTTCTAGGTAATTTGAATGAAAGACAACTACATTAATATCTTTATCTGCTTTAACAAAACAATATGAACTTCACCATTTGGATTGTCAAGCTGACAAGCAAACTCCAAGATTCCCTTCACCCGGAATATAATATTGCACTCTTCTGAATAAACCTACATTTAAAACAGATCAAAGTTTTAAAACAGAATGAACCATTTTTAACCACAGAAAAATAACCGAATTTACATTTCGTGTATTTAATTACAATAACTTATATTCTCTCAGAAGCATATGCTGGCAGACCACTTTATATTACATCAACACCTTTTATATCAACTAGCCTTTTAAATGAAAGGTGATATATTTTTTTTACCAACAAATAGCTTTAAACTGTTTTTATTACCATTTTAATTCCCTCGATCTATGATCAAATTCAGCTGCTGTCAAGAGGAGACTGCCATTTTCGATGACGTATCAAAACACACGTCCACGTCTTCCTCGTTTTCTTGTCGCGTCACAGGGAAAATACAATCTTTTGCTGCCCCCTGCTGACCTGAATGTGGCTGCTCAATATATGATGATCTATAAATGATACAAATCCACAACACCATGGCAAATATATTCTGTACTTTACCACTTTTGCCTGAAATTACCGAAATAATTGTGAATCGTAAGTAAATAATTAATGTTTTGCTAAACCTTCAAAAATGATATAATATATTATATAAATATGTAAATTTAAATAATAGCTATAATAAAATTTATTTTAGTCTGTTTGGTTTTACTAAGAATGACCAAGAAGTCTAGCTGTGGTAGAAATAAATGGCAAAAAAACAATTACGAAAAACTATCAATACACAAACAGCACATTTATTCACAGAATATTCTGAATGACATTTTCTCAGTTTTGATTCTTTATTTTGAATAATAATAATAACATGAAGAAAAAGTGTAAATAATAATAACATAAATCAACAACAATAAATAACAAAAAACACAATTATGAAACAATATCAATAAACAGACTACTGGCTAATTAACTTTTTTAGCAGTAAAAATTAATAACAGAATATAATAATAATAATACTAATAATAATAAACAACAACAATAAGTAAACATTACAACTATGAAACAATATCACAAAACAGATGACATATTAAATCACAGCATATTGTTAATTAACTATTTTTGCCAGTAGAAATTATTGACTGAAAGGAATAATAATAATAATAATAATAATAATAATAATAATAATAATAATGAATAATAATAATTAATGTAATTAAAAGTAAAAATGATAATACTCAAAACTCTAAATTATACGAAAAACAGACACCATCTAGTAACATTCCTAAATAATATTTTCAGGTTTTTTTGTATTTCATCTTTCTCCTTTCTCCTCTTCTTTATCCGTTATGTTGTGTGTCCTCCTATCAGAATATAATAAAGCAAACTTAAAATAAATAACAATTATCACCAAAATGAGTCATACAAGATACAACAACAGCTGTGTTTACACAAAAGCTTACCTTCAGCACACTTAACAGGCGCTTTGCTGTTGTAGACTGTGAGGCTTTTCCCAAAACCATTGCTGTTTCTCTTCATCTGCAGTGAGATGCTGTTAGTAAGGCAGATGTATTCCTCATGGAGCCTCTTTACCTCCTGCCGCAGCAGATTCCTCTCAGTCTGTAGAGTGAGCAGACAGCTTTCCACTTCGTCCAGCTCTGTCTGAACTCTCTCTGCTTTACTGACTGCATATTTCATGACCTGACACTTCTGCTCCAGTCTCTCTCGTAGAATCAGGTTTTCCCGTTGTAGTTGCGTTAGGATCTTTCTCTCTTCAATTGCAGGATTTTGTTTCACTTTTCTATGTTCTGCTGAGCCATTTTCCACAGCTGACTCTATAAGTTGCTGTTTCTCTAGTTGTTTGCTTTGGGTGATTCTCTCCAGATGTTCAGAAAGAGGTTTGTTCTGGTTTAAAACCTCTGTAATTCTTTGCCTCATTTGCTGGTTTTTTATGAGAAGTTGTTTGTTCTTTGAATCCAGGTTTTTGTTGATGTTTTTGAATTCTTTAAAGCGCTTCACAAATCTATGCAGCTCTGTCGCACAATCCTTGGAATACTTCTCCACCATTTTAAGCTTTTTCTTAACCTCCAGGTTTTCTTTCTGTAATCGTGTGCACTTTTCTAAATAAGGCTCAAATGGACACTTATGAGTTGGCTTAGCTGTTAGACTGCAGTCATGACAGCCTGATTTGGTTTTATTGTCTTTCTTATTTAGTATTAAGATGTCGTTCTTAAGGACTGCTGCATTGGCTAGTTGCCGCTCAGTGTCTTTAGGGTCTGCATTAAACTTGCTCTCCATAGCATTGCAGTTGTCTTCTGGTCCTTTTGTTGTAATTGCAGGGTCAGAATTTAATGTGGACTGTAAACTGCTGTCTGTAAATGTGTATTTTTGCACGATGTCCATAAGAGTTCTGCAGTTTCTTCTTTGTCTGGTTTATGGCAAGTTTTTGACTTCCTCCTTCTGTTGACCAATGCCAGTTATACAGCACTTAACAGCTTCTTTTCCTTTGTGAGTGATTCCTGAAAAGGATAATCTATTCATCTCAAATGTACATATTCAAAGTAATTTCATAGAATTGACTTTTTAATATAAATGTATACTAAAAATGTTTACTAATTTACAGGATTGATTAAAGGCAATGATTAACAACAACAACAACAACAACAATAATAATAATGATAATAATAATAATGCTCTCTGCTGATTTTAGTTAGGGTAACTTGGCAAGTCATTGTATAACAATGGCTTTTTCTGTAGCCAATTGAAAATAAATTGCTTAAGAGGGCTAATAATATTGACCTTTAAATGCTTTTATTGGCCAAAATAAAACAAGTAAGACTTTTTACAGAATAAAAATAATATCTGTAATACTGTGAAAAAAGTCTTGCTCCATTAAACATCCCTTGAGAAATATTTGAAAAACAATAGGCTACATTTCACAGGAGGGTTACAATAATTTTGCCCTCAACTGTATACAACACATGAATGTTAATAAATTCATGCGTATCGTTACATCAATTTGATGTCTAAATCTGCATACACCAAAAAGAGACGTCTTTGACTAGGATTGCATTATAAATTTGGCTGTAACGTTAACTTTTACGTAATATACTTTTAACTCCTGATATTTTGTAATCTCTTCAGCATATATTGACATTAATTTGTCGACGAAAAAACAGAAGAGAAGGGCACTTACTAATAATTGCTCGACTGCTTCTTGATTGGACTCCTTGATATTTACAATAATTTGACGGCTGTATCCATGGAAACCAATGCGATTTCACTCTCTCTCTCGTGGGCTTCGCGTCACCACTTCGCCTCGTGAGCAACTTGACATCCAGAGGCCCGTGATTCTGTTTAGTAAATAGATTTAATTCATGTCTATCTATCGTTTAAGACGCGGGTTTGTTGATTATCTTTCTTTCGTTTCAGTTTCTCGAAACAGACTATCGAGAGTCGAAGTACATAACTGCAACAAATGTAGCACTGAAATAACAAAATGTAAGCTAAGTGACTGAAGTTAAACACAGTAGCATTTTCTCAAACAAACAAACAAACAAACAAACAAACAAACAAACAAACAAACAAACAAACAAAAAACGTGACAAAATGTGCTACATTTTGGTAGGAAATTAAATTGGAGCCCACACCACCTTCTTTGTGTTAATTGGTAACTTTTAGTATACTTAATGGGTTGAATTTCAACCGATTAATATTTACAAAATAACAATAATAGAAAAAGAAAAAGGTAAAAACCTGTGGTATAAATACATTTTCGGCACAGGTTGTATTGTTTTGCCTTTAGTTAGAATCAATAAAATTAATTTATCATATTAATTTATCTGTTTTATCAAGTGTCAATGAAGAACGTGCTTGACAATAAATTAGTATAGTAAACACAATAAATGAAAATGAGGTCGTTTTACTTTTGTGTTGTGTTCATTTCATTCATCATATTTTGTCACATAACGCAAACGTTTATAGAAGTGCCTTTGAGTGCCATTGATTTGACTCCAGCAGGTGGCAGTACAATTCCCAAATTCTAGACTTTTCTGTATGAACTATCACAGTAAGCTGTAGGCAAACATTTTTGTGAATTCTTCCTTTTGACCTGTAAGCACATCAAACGTGATGGAAGTATGTCAAACACAACCACTTGTGTTGTTAGATATCTTCTTTTAGAAAGTGCAGTCCTGCTCAAACACACCAGAAAAGAGATATTATGACTCTCCAAAAACAAAACCTTTATTCATACAAACTTATTTTAGTCAACACACACTATATTACTACAGTAAGTGCAAAATACTGCATCCCAGCACACAACACGACAATGTATGACAACTCTCAGTATCTGCATGACATGATTGTGCATGAATTGTGGTAAAACTTTTGTGTCTGTGGGTAAAACAAGAAAAGTTCATGTTTTGGCGAGCAGATCAAAGGTCTGGACTCTCAGGAGGTTTTGCCCGGGCATGAGCATGGCTTTCACAGTACAGCTCATCATCTATGAAGTAGTATCCTTTCTGCTTTAGGTTTTCCTCACATTCTGTGCACACAAAACAGTCTGGGTGACGGAACTTATCCTGAACCTTCACAACAGTCCCACTGAGAAAACATTACACAGAGAGACAGAAAAACAAAAATTATAACCTAGATCACCATTTATATTTTATTTGATAAATACAGTGAAAACAGTAATACTGTGAAGTATCTTTTTTTTTTTTTTAATTATATTTCTAACGTAATTTGTGTCAGGTAATGGCAAAATTTTCAGCATCATTGCTCCAGTCTTCAGTGTCGTGATCATTTTAATATTCTAATTTGGTTGTTAATGGTAAAACAGTTGTGTTGCTTAATTTTATTATTATTATTATTATTATTATTATTCAGGATTCTTTTAGTAATAGAAAGTTTAAGAGAACAGAATTTATTTAAAATATAAATAATGTTTCCATTATTTTTCATCAACCTACTCTATCTGAAAAGCAGCAAACTTTTATTCACTCTAAAGCATTTTTATAATGTATGTATTTTCATTCTTTGGAAAGTGTAAAAAAAAAAAAACTGGCCATTTATAATTAATGAATGATATTGGACATTTTTGAATGAAGTCTCTCTCTCTCTCTCTCTCTCTCTCTCTCTCTCTCTCTCTCTCTCT
>CAIGQV010019068.1:7283781-7301667 GCA_903798115.1 Danio jaintianensis | reverse complement strand
TCTCTCTCTCTCTCTCTCTCTCTCTCTCTCTCTCTCTCTCTCTCTCTCTAATACATTAATGTACAATTTATGCATTATTCAAAAGTTTGGGAGTGTGTGGTTGTGGGTGTAAAATAGTGCAGAATAGTGCTCTTCATTTATCTATAAGCCATAACATTAAATATTTTTTGCGCAGGAATTTCGATGTATCTCCAGAAAAGAGTGTTGGCTTTCTACAGTAAATATTTAACATTGTGCAATGACTCGTGTAGCTTGACTTACACTATGCCGTTACCACACTTATCACACATTGGTAATTTGTGCAAGTTGCCAGAAGGAGCAGACGGCTTGCTCATGGGGGCATGGACTTTCCTTATCACTAATGGACGAGTACCTGTGGAAAAATGAAAGAAAAGAAGACAGTATAGTAACATGTTTCTGTTTAGAACAAAGTGTATGTGCACATTGCAGCATTTTCAAAAAAAAAGAAATCTACAGTAAACATTCCATAAAATTAACCACAAACAAGCAGCAATAAGGATTTTTTATTATATTGACTGTATGCCACAAGATTTTAAAATGATAATACTTTCATATTCAACAGATTATGCACAATATGCACAGATTATGCACAACAGAATTAAATGAATCTGGAGGAAGCATATTGGATAATTTTGCATATTAATCTAAGGCTGTTCAATCGGATCAAGTTATCATTCTATTTATTAACACAATAATTAATTGCATGTAAAAGAAAAGTATAATGACAAAAAAAGTGTTTAATTGAATCCAGATTAGTGATGCCCTCAAAGATGTTGCATTATGCTATTTTTTATTGTATGGTCATGTGTTTCTCAGGGTAAAACTCCTCTTTGTTTTCTTTTTGAAAATTACTTTAATAATTATTTAGAATTTGACATAATGATAAATAATGTTCCTTTTATGGTCTCCACAATGGCCATTTTTTAAAATATTTTTTTATATGCAGTTTTTTTTTTACTTGAGCTCTCTTGGCCACCGTACCTTATCGCTTAAGGTCATTGCACACTGAATTAGAAAATTTTGTCAGATATTTTTCCATGTTAAAATTAAATATGACCTTGTGTTGTGTCATTCACATTAACACAAACACAATTACTTCAAAACTCTTGTCCGTCATAAAAAAAATTATTGCTATGTTTTCTGTTTTTGTTTTTTGCGAAAAAAAATTTTTTTTTAAGAGATGTTTTGACAATCCAGAGCCAGAAATCCAGAATTTTGCCACTCGGAACACAGAGCACTTTATGACAAACAAAATGCATAGTGTATGGCAAGCAAAGTATCAAAATGCCACTAATTTCTTTAAATAAAGTATGAATTTCAGGATAACAATGCTCAGCTCTTTGATAAGGAGGTGAAATTTTCTTCCTTTCCATGCAGTGGATTGTATGGACAAAACCATTTGTTTTGAAGAAGAAGAAGAGAGATGAGGAAAGCATCAATATTTAAATTAACCCTGAATAGTATTGTGTTTTTTTTTGCAACAGAATAATTAATACAAATCTATGAATTTTTATGATATGAATTTGGAAAAATGCAAATGGAAAACACATTGAGGGTGTGTGTCCACCGATGCTCTGAAAAGGACACTAAAAAGTCTAAAAGTCTTCTAAAAATCTTCAGCTGTGAGCTCTTTCATACGGTGAACTCTAATCTCTGAGGGTAAAATACTGAGAGTGGTCTGGATGCAGACCTGGTGCAGATGCAATCTGAGCTGCATGCAATGGGCTCACCTAAACCCACCCCTAACCCTACCCCTCATAGTGACATCACTAGCTCCATTGAGTGCATTGCTATCTCAGCTTGCATCATGAAGGCTGCATGCAGATACTATTGAAAACACTGCGCCTTTAAAAATGCTGTACTTTTTAAAACACTGTGCTTTCAAAAAAAAAAAACCTTCTGCTATGCTTACATTGACAACAACAGGAAAAAAATGCTCAGCTCAGGAATAAAATGCTTCAGTTGACACATGCCCATACTGTTATTAAAGTTGAGGTTTTGTGTATGTCATACCCTCGCTGTTCATAAAGCTCTGTAAGGCTTTAAAGGATCCAGACTGTCGAGGTTCATGATCCTCGTCCTCTTCTTGATTTTTCTGCAGCATCCGATATACATCTGAATCCTCTATATTGCTGAGTTTCCTGGGACTACACAGTCATAATTTCAATGTAATCTCCTACACAAAATCAAACTAGATGCTGTATTGATTGTAATTGCGATCATTAAATCATACTTCCTGTTGATTAATTCTAAAAAAACATTCTTGAAGGATTTAGGTTCAGGTATGAAACACACCTTTCTGCTTTGTTATGGATGAGGCCCTTGAGTTGTCCTTGTAAGGCATCCTGGATATTGCCTGAAGAGTAAAGGCCAATAGGAGAGTTGTAGGTTGGACTCACCACCTGTCGTGTTTCATCAATGTTGGCTGCAGCCACAAACGGCGAAGCCCTTCGATTATGGCCTGCTCCTATTGGTCTGTGTTCCTTTCGATCAAAATGATAAGTGTTACAGATCATATTAAAGAAGGGGATCATTGTGCAGAGAATATGAAGACACATACTTGTCTCTCTGCTTCTAGGTTCATTTTAAACGGATGGCTTATGTTGTCTTCAGTCATATTTGGTGACCACAGCTTAGTTTCTGGTCTGCAAAATAATATTTGTGATCCCACATGAATTATTTTGGTAACACTTTAGTTTAGGTCACAATTCATGTTATTAACAAACCATTGACTAACACTACTAGCTTTATAAACTACTAATTAGCTGTTTAATAGTAGTTAGGTAGAAGTTTTTGATTAGGGATACAGAATACGATCATACTTTATAACTACTAAAGAACATTAAATATCTTAATAATAGGCAGGTAATAAGCCAGTAGTTAATGACTTGTGACCTAAACTAAAAGGGTTACCATTATATCTTGTTTTTCCAATATGCTCTTGATATATTTCTTAGCATATGGATGATTTTGGAATTGTGTGTATACATTTTACATTTAATTACACAAATTATATCACGTTATCTCTAAAAACAGTATGTTATGTGCATTTAAGGACATTTTGTCTTGAAAATATTAACTTAAAGAATCCCACTATACCAATTTCTGACTGTCTCTGCCTCCAGAATTATACATTCAGCATCAATTATCATGAAGTAATTAAACAAGTCAAATTTTCAACTTTTTGTGTTTAATCTACTAAATTAAATAAGCATCTGCATGAAACATCGATTTTCTGTATTATTTGTAATTTCAGTTATAAAAAAAAAAAATCTATTTTGTGTCTGTCCTTACATTCCAGTCACATCGTTTATAAAAAGGCATAACCTTTAAAGCACTGACAGAAGAAGCATGTGACTTGCTTCAAGTTATTTTACACGAAATTCTGGAAGGCATTGAGGCATATCGTTATTCCTCTCTCATTCTGAACTGTTTAGGATATACTATTAGATTATTAGAAATTATGTCAACTGTAACTGAGATATTTCAGTGAATTTCTCATTCACTATTTGAATACTATAATACAATTGAAATACATAACATTATATTTAATGAAGAAATTTTATTACATTTATAAGTATATAAATATTATATTTAAGACATGCCATGTGGTATCTGGTTTGAGGTTAGCGTCTTGAGCTAATGCACAAAATGGTGTAAAATGTCAACTCTGTTAGCTGTTTAAAACATTTAACAATAAGGGTGTACTCACACTAAACAGGGTTGTCTTGAACCGTGCCTGGCTGCGATTGTCCCCCCTTCCCTCTGCCCCTCGGTCCGCACTCACATTGCATTTTTTTCCTTCTAAGCCCGAGCACGCTTACGTCATCCATGATGTGACTGTCCATTTTAACAGAAGAGAAGCGCTCTCGCTCCATAAAATAAAGATTGCTTTAGTTATATTGTTTTGTATTATTTTAAGTCGTTTGATTTGCAGTGACACACAGTCAAATCTTTTGCTGAACAGATCCACCACTTTTGAAGTTCATGAAAGTCATAGTGCTGCACGTATTAGGAGGTTTGGTGAAGGTGCAGCTGACGTGCAGCGAGGGGTTTGTATCTTTGATAAACTATGACAGTTCGCGTTCATTGAACAGTAAGAATGATTAATAAATCCATATGAAACAGTCCCTTAAATGTGACGTTGGGTCTTCTGTTTCACGCTCAGGCACGCTTTGCACTCACACTACAAGCGTACCGCACCAAAGAACAACCAAACCGCGCTCTGGCACACTTCTTCCAACCATGCCAGGGCTGGCCAACTGAACTGCACATGGGCCCGATTTGGAGCACTCACACTTGTCAAACTAACCGGGAAATGGGGGTCAAACATGTCTGGGCACGGTTCGAATAGCCTAGTGTGAGTAAACCCTAAATTTAGCAACATCTTGCAACATAATAAAATATTCCCTATCATTCATTCATTTTCTTTTTGGCTTAGTCCCTTTATTAATCTGGGGTCGCCACAGCGGAATGAACCGCCAACTTATCCAGCATATGTTTTACGCAGCGGATGCCCTTCCAGTTGCAACCCATCACTGGGAAACATCCATACACACTCATTCACACACATACACTACGGACAATTTAGCTTACCCAATTCACCTATAGCGCATGTCTTTGGACTTGTGGGGGAAACCGGAGCACCCGGAGGAAACCCACGCCAACACGGGGAGAACATGCAAACTCCACACAGAAACGCCAACTGAATATTCCCTATCACATTTAAGCATTTTGCCTCATTTACATTAATAATGGATAAATTATACATTTGTATTATATAATTTCAGCTTAAGGAAAATTAACGGAAAATATTAAAATACACCACAAATAGTAATACTTTAAAAAAACAAACAAAAATCAGTTTCAAGAAACCAAATGCACATCAAATATAAATGATTGGACCTCTGACCTTTCAACAGTAAGTGTGAGCTGATAGGAGGCATCCTTAATTAAAGTCTGAGCCTCTGAGTGCATCAAGTTTTCTGCAGACACTCCATCTATCGACAAAATGATATCTCCTGGAGAGAGGTTCACTGTGGAAGCTTTACTTCCTGGTGAAATCTGTATACAGAGAATGGTACACAACATCAGAAGAAGCCAGCTGAAAGTTTCAGCAAATGGCTAAACTCCATTACTGATATACAGAACAACTAAACCGAGCAAATAAGCATTAAAACACAATACAATAAAAAGCACCAGTCAGAGAGAAAGGTTATGTTGGTGATCAATGTGCAAATGTACAAATTATACAAAGTAGATATAGTCAATTATTTTCCAATCCACTGAGAGTATTGCAAGATAAAAAATAATGTGTTGGAGTTAGTAGCTTTGTGGGCAGAAATGAAACTGTCACAGAAATGTTGAGTGCAAATAGATTAAGACATGGATTTTGGGTGGTAATTTAATGGTATGAATACCAGTAAACTGGTTACTGCAAAGCCTAATAAATGTGATATGACTATTCTTTTACTCCCCTTCCAGATATGTTGGGTATGAAAGGGAAACTCCTACAAATGCATAACAGTAAGGTCAGCCATAAATAATCTGCTATCCACACCCCATGGTTCATACTGCATGCCTTTAGTAAATTCAGATTTTTTTAAATACTTTTTGATACACAAATTTTAAAGGCTTCTAAATTATCAACATGAAACAACTGATGCACTGTACACAATCCACTACTGTACATATTATCTGAGTGGTAGTTTACATTATTAAGCAAAGAAAAGCAATTTTAGCAGTGAATTTGTTCGCTGGCGACACGATGGCTCAGTGGTCAGCACTGTCGCCTCACAGCAAGAAGGTCGCTGGTTTGAGCCCTCGCTGGGTCTGTTGGCATTTCTCTGTGGAGTTTGCATGTTCTCCCTATGTTCGCATGGGTTTCCTCCGGGTGCTCCGGTTTCCCCCACAGTCCAAAGACATGCGGGTATAGGTGAATTGAATAAACTAAATTGGCCATACTGTATGTGTGTGAATGAGTGTGTATGGGTGTTTCCCAGTACTGGGTTGCAGCTGGAAGGGCATCCGCTGTGTAAAACATATGCTGGATAAGTTGGCAGTTCATTCCGCTGTGATGACCCCTGATGAATAAAGGGACTAAGCCGAAGGAAAATGAATGAATTTGTTCGCCTTCAGTTTTTTTGCAGTGAAATTGTATATTTTACTTATTTTATAAAGTAAACAAAAGAATCTTTGAAGATGAACACTATGTCTTTTTGCATTCATTCATTCATTTTCCTTCGGCTTAGACCCTAATTTATCAGCGGTCGCCACAGCGGAATGAACCGCCAACTACCAACTACTGGCATATGATATATGCAGGGGATGCCATTCCAGTCACAACCCAGTGCTGGGAAACACCCATACACTCTCTCATTCACACGTCTTTTTGCAGTGAATTTTTATATTTTACTTTACTAATTATTATTCATTCATTTTCTTTTCGGCTTAGTCCCTTTATTAATCTGGGGTCGCCACAGCGGAATGAACCGCCAACTTATCCAGCATATGTTTTACGCAGCAGTTTAATTATTATTAAGTACTTACTAATTACTAATTATAAATTATACAAAAGAATATTTGAAGATGAACACTTACTTGCCTTGAAAATCTTACGTTTACTTGATAATCCATTCATCTTTTTTATTTTACTTACAAAAAGTCATGTTAAAAGTTGAGCATTAAATATGATAAGTCAGTATTTCGATGCACAGTACAACATCATTGCTCCAGATTGTATTATTTATGATAAAAAAATATATATATAATTTTTTCCAATGTAAATTAAAAGTGCATATTATATTTTTACTCAATTTGGGCATCTAAATGTTTTTTTTTTTTTTTTTTTTTACAAAAGTACAAGCATACATAGACTGCAACTTACTATAAGCCTGTATCAAACAGAATACTAAAAAGGAAGAAGATGTATACAAAATGTGGATTATTACATAAATAAGTACATGTTTGTGTGTGTGCAAAAATGACAGGGTACAGGGTTTGAATAATATGAAGCTCTATATATCTTTAGTATCTCAGGATTGTGTGTGTGTTTGTCTGATTGTGTGCATGTCCTTGTCCTCATTGGTATGTTACCCAAGTAAACTAATCTTAACAGTAAACATACTTAAGGAATAAGTCTCCAGCCAAGTTCTGCAGTCTGCTGTTATCATTTCTCAAAGTAAAGAGTAAAGAGTAAAGCTGCAAAGATGAATTATTTGAAACTGCATGTATGCAGTGCATTATATGACTTGCATTACATGAGCAGAATGGCATGTAGAATGGTATAAGAACCAAATGTAAAGGTGCATTCATCATGTCAGTCATTCATCATAAGGCAGTAGGGGTGTTTTCTGTGGAGCTGTAGTGGTTTGGCACTGGATAAGATCCTAACCCTTAGATCAGCTGTTTATCAAGAACTCAATATATTTCTTAAAGTCTCTTATCTATTCATCCCAGATGTATGTTCTGTGCAAAACCTTTTCTGCATTAACGGCAAAGAATTAGTTTTTTTTCAGAATAACTTTTTACAACTTATTTACAGTGAATGTGTGTAAATGATCATGTGTTTATAAATACCATACCATACTTTGGCCAAAAACTGGTAAAACTATCAGCCTCAATTATGTAAAATGCAGCAAATAGTGTCACCTTTCTTTACAGATAACATCTGAAACACTGAAAGGTATGTGTGGTCTCTCTAA
This sequence comes from Danio jaintianensis, assembly GCA_903798115.1. Taxonomy (NCBI): domain Eukaryota; kingdom Metazoa; phylum Chordata; class Actinopteri; order Cypriniformes; family Danionidae; genus Danio; species Danio jaintianensis. Next base: position 7,293,943 of record CAIGQV010019068.1, on the reverse strand, counting down.
AAAAATAATTTAATTTAAAAAGTAATATACCAAAAGTTATTTTAGTAAAACATCAACACTTTTGCTTTAAAATTAAAAAGAATACAGGATTTTCCACTGGTCACACAGTGGGTTGTTTAATATAGTCTTTTAATCATGATTTGCATCTATGCTAGCAGTTGATTGTTTGGCAAAAAAGTTTAAATTGGTCAATTGTGGCTCTGTCAAACCCTGTTGCCAGGGTAGAGTAAATCAATTCTCATCACCTCCAAAACGCGTATGTTACTGGTACATTTTAAAAAGGGTTTAGTTGACTTTACTACAAAAAAATGAGAAAACCCATTGCTTTTAAAGTGATTAGTTAACTCTACTCAAAAAAGTGAATAAACCCGTTGCCTTCAAATTATTGAGTACATGAAAGATGTGCATTATTATACAAATTAAGTGAACTTAACAGTTCAAGGTTACAAAGGGTTTACTCACTAGTTACAAGTAAAATAACTAATCGCTTTTTACAGTGTGATGTTGATTATATCTGACTAGCCATAGCTACTTTTAAATATGACAAGATGCACATAAATGTTGCCTTTATTTACAGTAGGCAAAAGAGTAAAGTACAGTAGCCAGTTTACTGCATCTTAGTGATTCAGGTTAAAAAATGTTAGGATTTATTCACTCATTATTTAAATTAGTTAATTATTTTAACAGAAAGCTGAAAAATTTACCATTAAGTGAACAATTTGTGGGAAAAGTATTTTATTGAAAAACATTTTTTTTTTATTAAACAAAAAAAATATTTAAATAATTAATAAAGTGATATATCAATATTAAAGGGGAGATAAAATGTCAACTAAAACATTTTCTTTCAGATATGAAAGTAAAATCTAATACATACCAATTTTTATACCAATATAAATTGAAATGCATGAATACTTTTATATGCTCAGCCTTCATTTCCGCATGAATTAACATTTAAAAAGCTTAGATCTAATAATAGCATATATTTGCACTGCATGTAATAGACATTTGCTCCACAAATCTAACAAATCTATGCTAAATAATTTTTAAACTTGACTCAACTTGAACTAATCAGATACTATATAATATAAAAAACAAAGCCTATTGTCATTCTGAAATCAACACTTTTAAATTTTGAGAACAGTCCAAACCTGCTGTTGGTAAAATGGACCTGGTTTCCAAACATACTCTGATTAATAAAGTCCAGGTTACAGACTGTAAGTAAAAACAAATCTGAAGGCTTAGAGACAGAGAACAGGAGGGTGTTTGACCAAAAATGGCTGCGCAGTGTTGAGATTAGGTAACAGTGTCATGCTGAACCACAGAGTGAGCAGCAGAGAATGTTCCGAGTGTGAAATCTCATTAAAGCAATGGAGAAATCCAAAACTAGAGCTGCACAGAGAACAAAAGCAAACAAACCTTTGCGCAAACAATGACTTCATTGTGCATTTATATACTGGATCTTTGATCACATAACAGGTTGTAGCCTTTTTAACTCACAGGAAAAAAAATTATCATTTAAATAATCTTCAAAAAAATGAAAGTACATTTGGATTGGGATTAATAATAAATTGATCATTGTGTCAAGATTGAGTTTTTACCATATGTGATTTGAAAAACGTATTCTAAAATGGATATTTCACCCCAAAATGGAAATTTATTTGCTCACCCTCGAGTGGTTTCAAACCATTATGAGTTTTTCTTTTCTGTCGAATACAAAAGAAGATATTTTGAAGAATGTTAGAAACCGGTAACCACAGACTTTCACAGTAGGAAAAACAAATACATCAATAATCAGTTTCCAGCATTTTTCAAAATAACTTCTTTTGTGATCAACAGGAAAAAAAGAAACTCTCCTAATGGTTTGAAACCACTAGAGGGCGAGTAAATATTGGGTAAATTTCCATTTTATGTTTTGACTAGTGAAGTGTGAGGAAATGACTTTATTTTTGACAATATGAGTTTACATTTCCCATTTCTCAATTTTTTGAGAACTGGAAAAAATCAAGATAAAATATCAGAATTGCAATATTGCAATAAGAACAGAATGGGAATATTTAAATTTGTTGTAAAGATGAGAATAAAAATCAGAATTGCAGGAATACTCACATAAGCTTGTTTTTGGAATTAAAAAAAACAACAAACATTTAAAAGGTAATTGCATCTTTTTATACTTGAGTTTATGTCTCACAATTACTACTTTTCTTTTCTCTAAATAATAAATAATAATTAGAAACTCAAAATTCAAGTTACAAATTTACAGCTAATAGCTACAGAAGCTTACAGTACAATTCAAAGATTGTTTCTGCTATGGAATAAGAACAAATAAAGTAACTGTGATAAGTAAACAAACAATTCTGAAGTTAAAGTTACAAAAAATTATTTTATAAATATTTGTAAGATGTAAACTTACATTTACAAATAAATAACTTGCAATTTGGAGATATAAAATTACAATTGAGAGAAAGTCTGGAAAATTGAAACATTTGGAATAATATTAAAGGGACTTCATATAAGTATATTTCATCAAACTTGTAATAATTATTGCTCATTCCAATCCTGTATGCTGTTCTTTCTTCTATAGGACAGAAAAGCAAGTTTGGATAACAGCAGCCAGGATATTCCTCAAATTTCTTTCTTTTTTTTTTTTTTTTTTTGGAGTTCCACAGAAGAAAGAATCTGATATGGTATTGGGATGACATGATAACAGATTTTTTATTTCATTTTTGATTAAACAATCCTTTAAAGGGATGAACAAACAGAGGGGTTTGAATCAGTCTATGCTCCTATCTGTCGTTCTTTCTGTTTTTGGACTCTCTCTGACATTTGTTTATACGTGGAATACACAAATCCACTGCCACAACAGGTGCGAGGATCCAAATGTTAGTTCCAGTGTCAATGATTCATCAACAATTTTAGCTCCACACATGCACACACACAGCACATAAATAGAGCATGAGGACAGCCATTGTTCTGCACCATAAAACATTCTCTTTATAGGGGATGATATACTGCAATCTGCAGCTCATGCCAGATTGTGTAATCCATTTATCTTATTCCTTTCTATATTCTTTTTACATTTTGTATTATTCTAAGATTATATAAGTTATTTTAATATTTTTTATTATATTTTTGTATATAATAATTGTAATGCATTTTTACTTTCATATTCTGTATAGTAATTTCAATTCATTTTAGTATGCTTATTTTTTTGTATTTATTTTACTCTTATGCATCTGTTTAGCATTTCTATGGTTCTATTATAATATTTTATTATGTAATTAACTTTGCTTACTCTAGAATGACAAATGATATAATAACAGAACAATAAAATACAAAATGCAATAAGAAAAGAAAGAGAAACTGTGTGTAATTATATTTGGTATTTATTTTCCTTTTTTTATTAACTCAGTCTTTTTGCATTTTATTGTTTTATTATTATATTAGTTGATGAATTCTCTTATTCCACATTGTGATGTAAATAAATAAATAAAAATTAATGCAAATATAATACAAAAAATATATACTTATGCTTGTATAGATAATATTTCACTATGATGATAAATAAAATGATTATTATTGATAAAGATTCCTTAATAAATGTTGTAATAAATTTTTTAAACGTATATTAATTGTACATTTACATATATAACAATATTGATGATAATAATAATTTGTTATTATTAGAATATATAGGTATTCTGGATCAATAATAAACCAATCTTATAAGGCGTATGAATATACACGTTTTAAAGACAGATGAATGATTCAGCATTGATGCCTGTCTTATGATTAGTCTATTGTTGATGATGCGCTGTTCTATAACGAGTCAAACGCCCTTGTGGACACAGGCGAAAGCTCTTTACTACCAATAATGTACTTTTTCTGTTTGCTTGTCTAACACAGTTAAATAGGTAAATGTAGGCACACACTCACTTTGGCGACGGTAAGCGGCTGACTGAAGTCTCGTCCTCCAATAAGTCGAAAACCCCACGGCGCGGGTCCATCCAGCACCACAGTGAACGGCATTTCCACAGCAGGTGTGTGTGTGTGTCGTGTGTGACGGTGTTTTCAACTTTAAACCCCTTTAGAGCCGAATGAAGACCACTCCTCCGCTGAGCGCTATCTCTCGCTTTATATCTTCCTCACTCACTTCTCTCAGTTCATCATGCTCTTCTGTCTCTGTCAGACTGTTCATCTCATCTGATCTCCCTCTCCTCTCTACTGTATATACATCATTATTTATTCTCAACCACATCGATTATATCAGAACAATGCTAGGAATGGCAAGTTTACTTTCGTTTTTAGAACAACAAGGGATTTTCGTCAAAAAATAGTTTGCACTAACTAAAAAAAATGTGTTTCATCCTACAAAAACAGCAAAACAAACAAAGCAAAATAAGTGAAATCCCAGATAGCAGACCTAAGGTAAATCAACATTGAATAAATGTTAAAACATCAACCAAACTATCATTGAAATAACGTTAAAAGCTATCATTGATTTTTAGCCAGTTTTGCACCCTGAAATAACGTTATTTCAACGTATGATAAATAGATCAAAAACGCTCACAAAATCTGTATTCTTTCAACTAAAATGAAATCAATATTTTCACTGAAACCAACATTGAATAAACGTTAAAAGATCTACCAAACTATCATTGAATTTAGTTTGTCTTGGTCAGTTTTGGTTGCTTTAATAATAGTTTAAATAAGGCTGATCAGTTGCATTTAGTTTTCAGGATAGAGATATACTGCAGGACCTGTACAAAATTCTAAATAAATTATTATCGCACACGCACACACCCACACACAGAGTTGACTGACATCATATTAAACACTCTCCCCATGTTCGCGTGGGTTTCCTCCGGGTGCTCCGGTTTCTCCCACAGTCCAAAGACATGTGGTATAGGTGAACTGGATAAGCTAAATTCTTTTCGGGACTTAGCCGAAAAGAAAATGAATGAATGAATCATATTAAACACATAAAAAAAGTCAAACATTTTCAGTATTTTTTCCAGACATTTTAAACAATATTAACAATCTACTCAAAAAAGATTTATTTATGTTCAATCCACATAAATTTGCAAATTCAATTCAGTTAACTTCATTGGTTTGTGTTGGGACATCATGAAGCAATTGTGTAGAACCCAGCATTTTATTTACAATGTAGTAAAACATCAAGTTCCTTAAAGAACAGTTTACTTGAGAAACTAATATGAATTTAATTTAATTACGTTTTTACTCAAGTGCTTCCATAATGCTGGATAGTGGATACTTATTATATAACTATTTGTTTAGATTGAAAAATACAAAAATTGGGAAAATCTTTCAAAATGAGGATCATGAACATGAACTCTTTGAGGATGTTTCAGAATGTTTCTTTTTTAGAATTGCAAATTTGATCAAAGAAAAATATAAAAATAATTTAAAAATGAATAAAAACAGGGAATAACCAATGTGTGACCATTTTTGTCTAGCGGAGTTTAGTGGATAGAAGAATCTTCTGCTATGACATCTCTGGCAATGGGACTGGTCTTAGATGTGAGCTACAGAGAAACACTAATCAGACTGTCAGACAGCCACCAGAGACGGAGGCAGGCCTTCGCTGCTTCTGCCCTTATTTGGTGAGTGAACGAAGCAGATGCTTGTAAAGTCTCACAGACACATTCTTTTATTACCAATCTGGATCTCGCTCTGGATCTCCAGTTAAGCAGATCCCTGTTCGCTTTCTCTCATCTTTAAATCTTCTCCTCTCCTGTGGCCTAATTTTGCACTTCCACTTTGTTGATATAGCAATAATAAACTCATTGCACTGGACATGGATGGATACAAGCATAAACTCTTCTGTGTTTTCTTCCATTGCTTTCTTTTGACTCAAACAGTTGGGCTTCTTCCCTCTCGCGGCTTATCTGCTTGATTCATTCCATCCTTTGGTTCAGTCCAGACAGTATAAATTGATGTAAAAAGAAGTAACTGAACTCTGTTGTAATACATGCATATTCTTCTTTAACAGTGTAATCCCAAAGACATTGCCAGTATTCAGTTTTCGGCAGGCCTGATGGATTTACTCCATAAAAGGTTTTTGGGGAAATGGCCAAACAAATAAGCGTCACTGGCAGTAAATCACATCCTCATATCATTCTGGCTACACTGAAAGTTTGACCTGTGTTCGAAAATCCTTAATACAGTAACTAAAAAGGTGCATTTTAGTAATTATTTCTTGAGTTTTTTTGGGGGTCAACGTTCATTCATTCATTTTCCTTCAGTTTAGTCCCTTTATTCATAAGGGGTCACCACAGCGGAATGAACCGCCAACTTATCCAGCATATGTTTTGCACAGTGGATGCCCTTCCAGCTGCAACCCAGTACTGGGAAACAGTCGACAGACTGACTGACTGATCGACTGACCCACCCTCATCCTTCCCTAAACCCAACCGATAGTGTTTTCAAAAGCACCGACTGACCAGCAGGACAGCGGAAAAGCCATCCACATGGAGGTAATCGGTCAGCTGGTAAGTGCGAAAAGGAACGGCATCATACTGCCCCATAGTGTTCATTTTAATGACGAAATGCAGCCATATGTTCCTTTGGCTACATAATTCGCGATCTCCAGAAATGTAGGGGTACATTTTCAGAATGAGCCTGTGTTCTCACGAAATCAACATTTAACTTTGTTTTTGCTAAACAAATAAGCTTTGACATTGCTGTTCCGTCACCTTTACAGTCTAGGTGATTTGTGGTCTAGCTTTGATTTTGAATAAACCTTTTTTGAACATAATGAAACAACCTTGAAATTTCAACATTTCAAAACTTTGAAAAGCTTTCGCTTCTGACATATATAATGCTACAAAGAGATCAATTTCATCAAATAATCCTGAAAAAACTAAATTAACATGTTTTTAACAAAAATATTAGTGAGATATATGAAACAAATAGCTGTTCATTAACTCACCGTGCAGGTCATCCAAGATGTACAGATATTTTCCTTCATTAGAACACTACAGAAGATTTTGTGCTCTAATGTGGTCCTTGATGATTCATCATAAAAAAAGGTGTCAATATTTTTTTTAATTTCTTGGATTGATCCGATTGATTCACTTCAAAAGACCTCAATGTATTGTCAGAATTCACATTTATTAAATTTGTTTTGCCTGATTTTATTTTGAGGATGGTAACTTTTTGACCTTTTAAAGCAATTTCACCAAGGACCAGTTAAAAAAAATAAAAATAAATGCCTGAAGAAGATTGGACTAGCAGCAACATTTTTGGGGTTAACATCCATTTTAATAAATCTCTGTTTTGCATTTTTTTTTAACCTACAATGGTTATGAAATACTGAAAATAAATATAATAATTACACTCCCAAAGTGCTGAAATATTAGAACTGGAGGCGATGGATAAACAGAGAAGCTCAAATAACTGAGCAGACATTTATTGGATACAGAACAGAACAGAACAAAACAAAACAAAACAAAAGAGACAGAAGGAGAGAGAAAGGAGAAGGGAAAGAAGTGGGAGAAAGCTTTACTGTAAAGAGAGTAGTTTAGAAACCTTTCAAGTTAATTATGAACACACACAGACACACACACTTGTTTTGGAGGTTTATGAGGACTCTCCATTGGCGTAATGTATTTTTACTTTCAAAACATGGCAACTGTTGAATTTGAAAGTATGATTTATTCATGTCATCATAAACCACATCGACATTGTAATACTAAGGCCATATCCATGTCATTATACAGTTTGTGTCCTCATAAACCACCAAACCAGCACCCCCCCTCTCCCCTCAAATAACATTATATGATGATAAAATATCATATCTGTCTTATCTTGTAGATAAGCCAGATATGACATCCATAAGACATCCTCTAATAGAGGAGTTTGTAGCTGTATCAAAGGCAAATAGTGACTCCAGTTAGACTAGAGAGTGCATCACTATCCATCCTGTGCTGAAGAAAGTCCTTTATTATACCCAGAAAACATTCTTTGCCAAATTTTTGCATACATTTGCATTTTTTGCACCGAAGACATTGAGTGTGTATAAATTTGGCACATGGGATGAACTATAATGGACTACAAAACAGATGAAAGAAACCATAAGTGAGAAAGCAAGAGCTTTATAATGTGAAGTATAAGTGAAACCCATGTACAGTACAATACAAAAAGAACAAAGTTTCAGCAAACACAGCCGTGAAGCTGGAAAATGCAAAAAGTGTGTTTAAATATTTAAAGCGGAAGTGTGTCATTTCTACTCAGAGCTGAACTCAAAGATCACAATCACAATTCAAACACCCCAGTGATTTTTCCTTTCTTTCTAAATGACATCAGTCTGGCTTTTTATTAAACAAGTAAATCAAAGTGGGCATTCAGGTCTATGTGTGAACAGTCAGTAGATTGCTTCACAAAAATTCCTCTCATTATACATGTTTTACAAAACTTCAAATGGAATAAAAGTTCTGATATAAACACTGATGTCTAAAGTAGTGATCAAAACAAATATATATTTGAACCCAATTGTTCAAATAAGACTATCAATTACATGTTATTGTTAAAAAAAATAAAAAACTGTCAATGTGCACAGATGCTTAGCAATCAAAACAAAGTCTAAAAACCCTTGAATCACTAATTTAAATGTAAAAAAAAAATCATTTTAAGTTAGTTTTGGTTCTCTATTCAGAACATTGTGGGAATCGTGAGCTCTACTTTAAGAAAAAAAGCATGCATATTATGAGTATGCAGCTCTTTATGTGCATCAAAGGTAATTACAATTGTTTCCAAACAGTTTTCCAAAACACCTCACATCCAAATGCAAATCCAAATGCAAACCATTAGTTGTATGTACAAATGAACAAAGCACCAGAGTTCATCCTGGACCCTTTTCACAATTTCCAGGGTTCTTGAATGGAAACAAAAACTAAATATAATTTTCCCATTTGATTTTAATCCTATTTGATTGAGCAAGAGAAAAAAAAAATAGATCTTGATTATAGCAAGTTACGGAAGTCCTTAGCCACCATGCGTTATTATATTTTTCTTTCTTGTTTTCTCGTGATCTTGACATAACAAAAGTAGTTTTATCGAGTTTACAATATTTTTTTGATAAGAGAATGTCCTAGACACAGTAGCTATTTCATATTGCATTATTTGCAGGGATTAATTACAAGTAATTGTAAATTGCTTGTGGAAAGGATGCATTAAAGCAAAATCAGGATCTTCATCATTCTTCATAATCTAATTCATACATGCATCAACTTATTTTGCGCCATCTAGAACCTACGCTGTAAAATGGCATAAACAGCTGAGGGAATGTTATTGTAAATAATGATATATAATGATATACAATTGAAGTCTAAATTATTAGCCCTCCTGAATTATAAGCCCCCTTGTATATTTTTCCCACAATTTCTGTTTAATGGAGAGAAGATTGTTTCAACACATTTCTAAACATAATAGTTTTATTAACTAATTTCTAATAACTGATTTATTTTATCTTTGCCATGATGACAGTACAAAATATTTTACTAGATATTTTTCAAGACACTAGTATTCAGCTTAAAGTACAATTTAAAGGCTTAACTAGGTTAATGAGGCAAGTTGGGGTAATTAGGCAAGTCGTTGTATAACTATGGTTTGTTCTGTAGACAATCGAGAAAATATATTGCTTAAGAGGGCTAATAATATAAAAATGGTTTAAAAAAAATTACTCTAGCCAAAATAAACAAATATGACTTTCTCCAGAAGAAAAAATATTATTGAAAATACTGTGAAAAATTCCTTGCTCTGATAATCATTGTTTGGGAAATATAAAAAAAAAAAAAAAAAAAAAAACTAACAGGAGGGCTTAATAATTCTGACTTCAACTGTACATGAATATACATCATGTTTGCACTCACATGATTATGGCTGTTCTGAACGCCCTTAATGTGCTGCACGAATGCTCGTCTGCAATCATTCTATGTCTTTTGTTTGCTGCTCTAGGCAAAACTCTTGTGTTGCCCCATCATCATAATCATTAAGTTACACTTGAAAGATTCTGTTCTAATTCTTCTAATTCTGTTCTGTTCCTCAGTGTCCATCTGAAAATATTCAGTGGCCCAGTCATACATTGGGCAGGTATGAATAATAATAATAATAATAATAATAATAATAATAATAATAATAATAA
>CAIGQV010019068.1:7268022-7279874 GCA_903798115.1 Danio jaintianensis | reverse complement strand
ATTATTATTATTATTATTATTATTATTATTATTATTATTATTATTATCATCATATTATTATCATATTATTATAATATTTTGAATCCCACTTGAGCATAACCAGAGGGACAACATTGGTACATTTGATGGGAGCTAGGTTCAGGGAGGTGAGTGTAATCGAGGCCTGATTGTAACAGCTGTTTAAATAAACACCCTTTGCTTTAAGAAACATACTAATGACTGCCCTTAGAGGCTGTGGTCTTTAGCAATCATCAACACACTCCCCTAGCATGGTGGTAATGGCTGTTCGAATTATGCTTAAAGTGATGTGAGTAGAACCGGAATGGTTAAATTGGTGCCATGACCCAGATGGGAATGAGCTTATGGGGTGAGTGTACCAGATGCAAGAGCTGTGAAGTAAACCTCATTCCCCTCTCCTCAACAGGTGTTTTAATGAACACAGCCTTGGCCTAATGGTTAGAGAGTTGGACTTGCAATCCAAAGGTCGCAGGTTTGAGGGATTGTTGGTGGGAATACCAGCAGGGATTGTTGGTGGGAATATCCACCTCAATACCACAGCTGAGGTGATTTCCTTGAGCAAGGCCCCAAACCTCCGAATGTGCGTTCACGGGGTGTAAGTCGCTTTGGATAAAAGCGTCTGCTAAATGCATAAATGTAAATGTAATGACTGACACTAGAGGACCTTTTACATCAGACACACTGGTTCAAATACCTCAGAACAAGGCGAGTATGTCAATGCAGGGGTCTATTTTCAAACATGGTGATTACTGTTTAATGGGGTTATTCTATAGGTAATCATAAACCAATGCACATGTACCGTACATGCACCATACATCACCCTGGTTTCAAGTTAGTGAATCTATGCATGTCTACAAAGAAACAATGTATTGTTCATTCCTTTTTACCTTAATCTTAGGAGATCGAGGCTGTGAACGAGGGGAGAGAGGACAAACAGTGGGAGAGGATGGAGGGGTGGATGTAGAGGAGACCACAGCAACAGAGGAGGGAGGAGAGGAAAGAAGAGGAGGAGATTTAGGGGGAGAGGGTGGAGCTTGGTCTGAAGAACATGGAGGAGGAGAGGGAGATGAGGGTGGGGAGGCTGGAATAGTTGGTAGAAGAGGCTTGCAAGAGGAATAAAGAGGAGGATGTAATGAAGGAATAGGGGATGGTGGAGGTGATTGAAGGATTTGAAGAGAAGATGAGGGAGTAGAGATATTAGAGGGGATAGGAGCAGAAGGAGAATAGGAAAGCTGAGGAGGAACAGAAGAAAGAATAGCTTGTGGAGGGGAGGGAGGAGGAGATGGTGATGACATGTTGCAAGGATTAGAAGGCAGAGAAGAGGATGAAGAAGGAGGAATATTGAGTGTCATTGAAGGAGGTGGAGGAAGAGGGATTGGGGAGTAGGGAGGAGACGGAGGAGGTGAAGGAAGAGGAGAAGAGAGAGATAAGGGAGGGAGAGGAGATTCTGAAGAGGAAACAATTGAGGTTGGGAGGTTAGAGGAGAAATATGGCACCAATTCAAAAGATGAAGCCAGAGGAATTGGAGAAGAACATGGTGAATGTTTGGCACCAGACAGCGGAGTGCACTGAACAACGAGAGGAGATGATTCAATGTTTGTAGGAGAAAAGCTAGTGGAAGATAGAGGAAGGGAGGAATCAGAGGTAGGGGAGGAATACATGGGGAAAGATGGAGTAACGGAGAAGGAGTCAGCCTGGCAAAGAGAAGAACAGAGATGAAACTTTGTTCTGCTACTGAGGTTCACTACCTTTTACAACTTTTCACTTGATTTTTAAAATTACACATGAACTAGTGTGACAAGGACTACTTAAAGGGGCCATATCATTGTAAAATATTGTGTTTAATCTTTAGAAATGTATATTTTGGTGGCTAAAGCAATAAGCCACAAGAAGCTGTAGTTTACTGTAAATTTAGAACAGCTAAAGGGCGTAGAGTAGAACCATCTCTTTGGCTCAGTAGAGGAATGGTTGCCAAGCACAGTCACAGAATGTTTGTAGAGTATTTTATGACTAATCAGAATAAAGGACCAGAACTATTTGCTTTGAATATACATTTAAGGTACAGAAATCTTACTATAAAACTATCAATGTTTACATATACGGTATATACCTTTCAATATTTAGCATTTTGGCACAACCAAATATCGCAAAATAATAGGGAAAACAAAGCAGGGAAGCCCTCTAAGCATCTAGAACTTTCTCTTTACACTGATAATCATTATGGTTATCATTCTTGTTTAAAATGTGCCTATGAAGTTCATCAACATAGCCAGTCAAGTTAAGGATCATTAAGTACATACTACATACTACTGGGTATGGCCCCTCTAATTTACAAAATGTAAAGTATGTGTATGTAAAGTAAGAAAGTATTATTAAACTTAGGGTTTTACTTTCTGCACACAGAGGACTAACATGCTTCTGTCACACTGCAAGTTCTACCTCTTTTTTCAAAACAGCCTTTAAGCCTGAACTGCTGATTTTTTCATCATCCTCTTGTATGTACAACTCAGGAAGATCCTCCCATTTTAGCGTGGCTGGACTGTGGAACTCTGTTTTCTCATTCCAAATGACTGACAACAACTCCTCAGCCTTTTTCTCATAGTTATCGTGATGTTTTTCTAGTTTTTGTTCTAATTTGTGGCTTGGCTTGATGGGCAGTGGTTCAGCAGGTAATTCTTCTTGATTAGCTATGTTTTTCGACCGAATGGCCAATTTGAACTCAAGTTCATTATATAGCTGATTTTTAAGAAACATCGACATAAGCTCACCGTATGGATCAGGCTCGCTTATTAGCCTAGATGGATCACAGTTTTGCTTCAAAGTTTGCTCTTTTACATTCAGTTCTGCTAAGAGCTTTTTACCATCGTGACCCATCTCTTGATCATGATCTCTGATCTGTTTCATGGGTAAACTGAAAGACTGTGCTACATCTATTGCTGTCAGTTTATCTCTGTAGTGAAGTTCATCGGAGTAACGGGGACTGTTTAAGGACTCTGAAGTGATTTGTCCTTGGCTGGGAAAGTTTGTCGGGCATTTTAAAGAAAGGTTTTGTGTTGGGTGGAACCTTCGCGCAGGTGGAGTAGGGGATTGTGGGTCTGTGTAGTGCAGGTCACTGGGTAAAGGAGGAGGTGTGGGTGGCAAAGGACTGCCACAGGAAGGTGCATAAGTGGTGGAGACACCCAATGTGAGGGACAGCCATTCGCTAGTGACTGATTGAAGGTGTGTCCTAGTGGCAGATTCAAGGCACAGCAGATGGGAGACTGTATCATGCTTGAGCAAAGGAAAAAAGAAACAGGAAGACCAGTTTGACGATGTAAATATAGTATTTAGGACAGACTTTTCACACTATAATCATTATTCTAATCCCTGCTTTGAACCCTGGGTAAAGAAACCTTTGCCACATGATCCATGATCCACAGCAGGCTAAACACCAGTTTTGTAATGCATTGTAGTGTACAATGTGAGTCTCAAGAACAGCATGTGCATATTGTATATTATAACTGATCAATGTAATCATGCTTATTTACAAGCACATGCACTCTGAATTGTTTTTGCTCTAATTAGGTTCCCCAGCCCACTGATTCACAGTTTGAACAGAGAAAAACTCAACAACAACGAACTACTTAAGAAGGTAAAAACAGTAAATGTTGTGTTGAGTTTTTAGACGGGAAATTAAAAGATACCTAGAGTTGTACTTTAAACACATTCAAGACATTTTCATCTCTCAGACACAATTGAAAAGTAGTGTGTTCCACTGTGGGCTATACCTTGGGCTTTAGAATATCCCAAAAACAATCAACAACCAATTTGATATCTTAGTTGTATGTGTTTTGAAGTGGAAACTATACTACAACTATAGTCTGAATACGATTTCTTCAGGAAAAACTTGATAGCAGTTTCCAATTAATAACATAAATATGTACAATGCTGCAGTTTGTTTTATAAACAGGTCACACAATGAGTTTATTCAATCAGAATGACACAATATATACAAATTAACTAATAGTTTAGAAATGCACAGTGTGAAATGACTACCAGGATTATTTGTTAACCCTTGGTAAAATTAGGAGCAGTGTGAAATGTAAGCAAGATAACAGGAATTAATTTACCCAGGGTTTAGAAGGACACTATTTCAAGCGTGAAAAGCCCTTTTAGGGGTGTGGTGATCCAAGAATGGTGCTAAAGACTTACTTTCTGTGCCCTATATATGTGCGTGTCTCCTTGGTGACTGGGGCTCTTGGAAGGTGAGCCCTTGATCACATCGACATAAGACACAGGGAAAATGCCCTGCTTATTTGAGCCAGGAATTTTTCCTTCATACCAATTCTGATCCACTTTCCTTAGGAGGATCACCCGTTCCCCCTACAACAGCAACAACAAGCATGCATGCATTAAACGTATGATTCAGGGTGGGCTGAGTTAGCAAGTATATGTGTTTTAGTACATTTACCTTTCTGAGAGAAAGCTCCACATTAGTGTCAGCATTAAAGTTGTATCGTGCAATGGCCTCTCCCATCTCTCGAACCTGAGCTGGAGGAGGAGGCCTGACAGGCTGTCTCCGCTCTGGAGACACCACCTTCTGAAGGAGAGAAATAAGAAGAGATAAAGCAAGAGAGAATGTGATTAAGTGTGCTTGAGCCGGAGTTAAGATTATTTAAATAGGTTATTTAAGCACTGACCTCGACATAAGAGATTGGGAAAATCCCAATCCGCCCCCTGTGTTCACCTTCATACCAGTTACTGTCAATCTGTCTGATGATGTTGACAGCATCACCCTTTTTAAAGGAAATTTCCCTGCAAACAGACATGCAAACATGTTTGTGTCTTTGTTTACCCAAGAATAATAGACATTGGGTTATTGAATTATTTTAAAAAAACACTGCGCATCCAATGTAGCGACGCAGCATCGACAAAGCAGAATAGTTGTTACACTTCAGGTATGCTTAATTTGTTTAATATTCAATGAACCAGAGTAAATTATTCAGCTTATTACCACACTTAAATACAATGTTAAGATGATTCATTTCAATAGATTTGTCAGGGTTTTTGTTTTTAAACTGCTCCTGTGTGTAGGATTAGTTTCTTTTGGAACTTATCCAAAGCCTTTTTTTGTGTTTTGCTTTTATTGTTGTGGGCTGTGAAATAACTAATCATTTGCCGTATCGAACTATAATGTGGTCAAGATTTGTCTGGAACAACTTAAGTGATCTGTTTTCCTGAAAATAATTGCACAATTTAAAATGTTCATCAGTCCAGGAGAATAAATAAGAGCACTTTTGTTCCAAGATTTACGATAATGTTTGGGACCACAATTTTTATACTATGAATTTGGTGACATGCACATTTCAAGCGCAATTCATGGACCTTGAAATTCTTTAATAAGTAAAGATTTTTAAGCAAGCGGACACTTTCATGCAATGATTGACAGCCATGTGCTCAATGGTGATGCAGACATCAATTTGACTTAAGCGAGTTAGTATGCAAAAGAGCAAAAACTGCAACGTCAAAAATGCATAACAAATGAAAGAAAATGGCATCAAAACCGTCAAATGAAATGCACCTTCA
This sequence comes from Danio jaintianensis, assembly GCA_903798115.1. NCBI lineage: Eukaryota > Metazoa > Chordata > Actinopteri > Cypriniformes > Danionidae > Danio > Danio jaintianensis. The sequence continues at coordinate 7,274,291 of CAIGQV010019068.1, read as the reverse complement.
CAAAAAAAATAAAGAAGAAGCTGACGAGCCCATTTTGCAGATTGAAATTCAGCGAGATGCTGTGATGTTATTGGCATGCACCAGTAAGGTTCTTTCACATTTCTGTATACTCACTTGGCAGACTGAGCTTTAAAATCATAAATTGCTCTGGCAGACTGTTTCTGATGGAGGAGAGAAGACAATATAAGATAGGTCATCTGCTTAGAAGAGACCTGCGAGGCAAGCAAAAAGACCATAAGCTATCTAACATTTGCACATCTAAGCCCTATATTTTTTGACTGTAACCAAAATGAAGGTTACAGGATTGTGGGATTTCAGGCATAGCGCAATTAGAATTCAGGCTTTAAGATGATAAGCTCTGACTGGTTTCAACTGCCTTGTATTTACTGTTTAATCAATGATGTATTCCCTGTAGATATCAAAACATGGTTCTAATTAACTGAAAACTAATTATTGTGAAAATAGGTAGGAGAAAGGCTGCATTTCTACCTCTCTTTCTGGTGTGAGTCTTCTGCTTTGTGGAGTAAGTCGTCCTGTATCAGAGCCCTGATCTGTGGAAACAGATAGAAAGGTCAGCATAAAACAAAACACTGTGACATTATTCATGGTGGCAGCATTCCAAAAGGGAAATGAGACAAATTAAAAATGTACAACCATTTATTTTACATAATGGGTCAAACAAAACATAAGGGATGATCTGGATATACAGTACCTGCACAAAATACAATAAAAATGGCATGCACTTCAAATAAGGAAGGGACCAATAATTGCAGAACACTGTATTTAAATAAAAATCAAGGCTTTAAAGGGAAGCAAATAATAGGATAACAAAATAATTTGAGACAGTAGCAAAATTAAAATGGAAAATAAAGTTCAGTAAAACACACCATGCATATACCAGACAGACAACAATTGTACCATGAAATGCTAATACTTCTTTTCCTAATTTTGTCATTGCACATAAAAAGCATGATATGAAGTAATGAGATTGGCATAAAGAAAGACATTCATTTTATTTCCCATTAAATGTAACTTTAAGCTAATGGACCCTAAAAAGTACGAAATCCTCCAGTATAAAACCTCAATTTTTCCAGTCAGAATTTACCTTCAGGAAACCAACAACTGTCCACATTTATTTGATCTAAATATGCTATATGGTATATAAACACATAAATATTAAAACATGCTAGTATATTCAACTAGGATGCCATGCCATGCTGAAAAAGCTTGCAGACTGTGTGGAAAAGAAGTGTAAGCATTTGCAAATCTCTGGTTGGGAACATCTGAGGAAATGACATGAGGATTCTGCAATAATGATACAGAAGGATGGCAGCTTTAGAGATCTACTGTGGATGCACCTGAGTAGCAGTGCACATTAGCATTTGTACTATGCTGGTTGTTGTTGGAGGTGTCTGCAAGGTGGTGTTGCTGCTGGTAGGAGGCACATTGGTGGGCTCCATGGTAAGGCTGGTGGACATGGGGCGAGGAGGGGGAGCCAGACCCTCTCTGAACCCTCAACGAGGAGCTACGCTTGGGCACGTCAGGTAGCAGCTCTTCCAACAACCGGCGCAATATGCTATCATCTGGCATCCTTGCTGGTTCTTGTCCCTTTTCCGCCCTTATGTGGTCATAAATGTCCTGCAAAGCGGCATCTAAAGCCTCATAAATTGCGGTTTTGGATTTTGGCCGCCCACTTCTGCAGTGCCGCCGCTGGGTTGGTGGCGAGCCTCGTTTCCGACGGAAAGGCACAGGACTGACCAGGAAGGCCAGTTTGGAAAGGCCTGACTCACTGGGTGACTGTTGGGCAAGCGGAGAACTAATCGCAGGATGGGACTCCTGTCGAGCCCTTTCTTGTTGCCGCTCATGTTTTAGCATTGTAGTGAAACGTGTATAGGATGCCGGACAGCGACCCTTACAGGAGCTGATGAGGTGGCGGTGTTGGTAACCTTGACTCTGACCCACACTCTGGTGATGGTGGCGGTGATAGTGGTGATGGTGTCCATGATGGTGGTGTTGCCCAGAACCGTAGAAGCTTTCTGATGAAGTGAGTGAGCAATGATCCAGGTCGCTCTCGCTACACAATGACGACCCTTCAATGTGGATGTCGCTTATTTCAGAGGCACACGCGTCCTGTTCGCTGTCCGAGTAGTCTTGATGTTGCCTCTGGTTCTTCCCATGAATTGGCACCAAGCTGTCTGCTCCCAACCTTGGCTGACCCTCAGGAGGACTTCGAGCACTTTCTGGAGGATCCTCCTCTTCCAAAAGAGATTCAACAGAAAAGCGTCGCTTGGGGCAGCTGCTGGCCCTTGAGGACCCTGGTGTGGTGGTGCCCGAAGGGGCATTTTCATCGCCAAGATCTGGCATAGACTTTGACTTCTGGATAAGCTGTTCATATGCTGATATACGGTTTGGGACCATTTGCCGTGGTACCTCATGACCTAAAGGTGCCCACCCATGAATGCTGTGCCTTTGTTGCTGCTGTAGTCTTTCCAACTCAAGGATTCGTGCACGTACAGACCGAATCACCTCGGAGGGCAATAACTGCTCACGATCAATGTGGTGCATCTTCTTGTAGAGCTGAAGGAAACCTGGAGCATCATGTGGCATCTTACGCCGGTGATGTCGGCGGCCCCTGGGAGATGAGGTAAGACTTTTTACTTGAGGCTTTTGGGGAGCGTCTTCGTCAATCAGTGATCCCGCACTTTCCGAACGAGTGCTAGAAACAGGATTGGATGCTCTCCCGTTATTATTGGTAGTAGCACCGTGTCCATCAGACAGCAAATCATCACAGCTGCGTGATTTGAGCTGTGGTGATGTAGGGGTCATGGCAGAATCGTCATCAGCACTACTCCAGTTCTCTGTAGCTTCATGCCTGCCTGTCTGCCAACCGTTCTTGAAGCAGATGGAGCGCTTGGAGCTAGGCCAAGTTGGTGTGGAGATGGTGAGGGAGTCTGTGGAGATATGAGAGGAAGGCCGCTCCATACCTGGAGAGCTCATACAGGAGGAGAGTGACTCACTAATGTCTCCAGCTGTGAATTCAAATAACATCCAACGCAGCATGACAAAGAGGAGACAGGAAGCTGGTTAGTGAGATTAGCTGACAGAGAATGAGGCAGCGAGAAAAAAGCAACAGTAAGTGAGAAAGTGTCAGCATCTTTATAAAAGAAAGAGGAGAGCATGCGGTCTCACATAATTATGATCTTCTACATAAACTTAAATTTCCATCTAAGGTCCATCTAAGCGCAAATGTGATCTAATAATCAATCAAAAGAAATTAGTCTTTGTGTTTTCTGACAGAACAGAACAGAACAAAGCATTTGTTTATACTGTAAATACAGACATGGTAAAATAAATCAATCAACTAGTTGTTTGGCAGATAAAAAGTGCTGCACTGATTTAGTATTTAATATGGCACTGGAATGTCTTCAGCAATATTTGACCGTTCTAACAACTTCTGTTGGCATGTGTAGTTGTGTTAGTGTGCTTAAACGTACCTTTGGCTCTTGATGGTGAGGAGGGGGAAGAGCGTATGGTGGGCTTCTTCAGCGTCTGTGCTTTACTGGAGTCCAGTGTGCGAGAAAATACTTGACTGGCATTCTGTTCACTTCCTGTGTTGGCTTGAGTGACAGATGGCTCAGACTTTCGCCTTTTTCTGTAGTCACTTGCAGAGCTAAAATTCCCAGATCAGAAATGTATTAAAATAACAAATGCAAAACTCATTTTACTGAAAACTAAATGTCATTTTTTTTTAATATGCAAACAGGACTACGTAAGAAATATTGAAGCCACAAGGGGAAGTGAAGTGGCCGTTACACATTGGGTGTGCATTATTTTTTATATATATATATTATTCAATGGACTAGAGTCAATTATTCCACTTATACTACAGTGACCACACCTAAAGACTCAGTTCAGATGTTGTATTTTAAGACATTTGTCAGGTTCTTAAACTGCTTCTATGTGTGGAACTCTTTTCTTATGCATCTCATCCAAAGCCTTTTATGTCTAATTTAGAATTTTGACTGTTGTAGGCTGTGACCAGAAAATCATCTGGCATAGTGATATGGAGATTTATTCATTCATTCATTTTCCTTCGACTTAGTCCCTTATTTATTAGGGGTTACTACAGTGGAATGAACTGCCAACTATTCCTGCATATGTTTTACACAGCGGATGCCCTTCCAGCCACAACCCAGTACTGGGAAACTCGTACACTACGGCCAATTTAGTTCATACAATTCACTTATAGCGCATGTCTTTGAACTGTGGGGGAAACCGGAGCACCCGGAGGAAACCCACGTGAACACAAGCAGAACAAACTCCACACAGAAATGCAAACCCCAGCCCCAGCCGAGACTCGAACCAGCGACCTTCTTGCTGTGAGGCGACAGTGCTAACCACTGAGCCACCATGCGATATACATATGTGCGTTATGGCGATATGGAGATTTAATGCAGTAGAATTACTTTAGCTAAAAATAATCTCATATTTAATCTCATAATCTCAATAGTCTGTTAAATAATAATAATAATCTCATACCTGTTCATAAATAATCTCATATTAATACAATGTTCAATAGAAAACCACACATTCACCAGTCCAGTAGTATTATTCAAAATAAAAAAAAATTCACATTTTAAGGGATTTAAATTTATCTAAATTTAAACTAAGCTTATGATTATGCTATTTTAGAAAAAGGAAACGTCACCCAGAATGATACAGCTAGTGAACAATATATTAATACATATAGTGACAATAATATTCCTATTATATAGCCTCCAACAAATTTAACACTGAGAAATTAAGATTGTCATATCCTGTACTCTACAGATGTCACATGAACAGCATGTGTCACTGATCTACAGATGATCTGAGATCAGGAAGATGCATACAAAATGTTTAATAGTCATACAGACCATTATGGGATGCCAGATTCACACTTATACACAAACATACACTAACTTATAAATAGAGGCAGAGCTTTTAAAGCATGTAAATTAAAACACACTGAGGATGCTCGGCTTCTGCCCTCCACTGGATATCCAACACACATCTTTCAGGAAAATGAAAAATGAGAAAGCATGATAATAACAAAACGAGAGCTTACCTTGAAGGCCCATCAGGTCGTTCAGAAGGTGAGATATAGAGAGATGACTGAAAGAGAGCAGACAACAAAAGAGAAGAGTGAGATCCATAGGAACAAAGAAGAGTAATGCATCCCGTCCTGCGCCACGCTCAAAACCTTCCCCCCGCATGCGCAAAAAAAGCCATGACAGACGAGGGTTCCACATCTCTCTATCCCACCTTGAAGGACTGTGAATGAACGTTGGCATTGTGTAAGGAAAATAAAAGGGCAGGGGCCAGCAGTAACCAAAGCCAGACAAAAGGAAGCAAACAAAACAGTCTTAATTCCAGAAAGGCTGCACGTGGCACCAGGTCAAAAGAAGCCCCATCTATTATGTTGTCCAAGATTGCCACGCCTCCTTTTCCCTTGATACGGCCTGGGGCGAACTACAAATCTGAGCACAATACAGCAGTCTCTGGTGTTCATTCTGGCTAATCCAAAAGACTTGGATTAGAGGAAAGAAAGGAAAGCAATTACTGACAGCACAGCATTTTTAAACACACCATTGCTGATCCTATGTGGCAGACTGGAAGATATATTAAAAGCCAATCCACATAAGCAGGAAAAGTGCATTTCAGTATTACTTGGGAGCTTATGACTCTTCTGAAACAACATATTTGAAAAGAAAAAAAAACACCCAGAGCAAAAAACACAACAAAAAACAAAACATCTTTCTCTCATGCACATGAACTCATTCATATAACAGAGAACAATTAGAGAGAAAACCTCCCAAAATGTCAATGAAATTAATAGGATAGTCCACCCAAAAGCTTGAAACTTTGTAATCATTTATTTAAATTTATGTCATTATTAACATGTATGAATTCTTTCTTTCTTTCTTTATTTATTGACTGGTTGATGTATTGGTAGGAATAAAACAAATTGAGAAATGTAAATATGCTTTCAGTCCATACAGTGGAAATTAACACTGTAAAAAAAATCTTGCTGCCTTCAATTTTTAAGTTGAATCAAATAAACTTTTTAAATAGGGATGTCCAGATCCGATCACGTGATCGGAAATCGGGCCCGATCATGTGGTTTCAGACTCGATCGGAATCGGACGTTACCTCCCGATCAGGACTCGAATATATATGTGCATATATAAAAAAAAAAAAAAAAAAAAAATATATTATATATATATATA
>CAIGQV010019068.1:7247605-7261332 GCA_903798115.1 Danio jaintianensis | reverse complement strand
CACACACACACACACACACACACACACACACACACACACACACACACTTGTCGTTACACAGCAGCATGTGTGTACAGGACAAGGAGATTATAGCCTACAGCATGCCAACCTGCCGCACCCTCACACAACTTACCGGCCGTCCAAACTCCAACTCGGAAAAGAATTTAAACCAAGGCTCGTTCTCTAAATCTATGTCATCTGGGTTTAAATCAAATGTCTGGAGCAGGAAGCAACACAGAAGAACAGAGGTAAGCAAAGAGAAAAAAGAATGAGAGGAAAAGAAAAATGGCAGTCAGGGTTAAAAGGCAACCCAGACTTATTGAAAATACGTGTCTAAGCCAAACATAAAATACGTTGCTCTGGGTATATTTTTGCATGTTTGAGATGACAAATCCACTAGAGGGCGCTGTCTACATTTTGTAAATCTGAAATACATTACTTAGGGTAATGGACTCAATCTTAAGTGTTCTGTATCACAAGTACATCACAGTACAAAGTGAGCTACTGAGCAAGCTGACCGCAGCAGAAAGTTTGTCCATATGGAGACAGAAAGGTGAGGCAAAATGTATTCTATTACAAATTATGAACATTTAGGTGTTTTGTAGTATTTATGTTGTGTTATGCAAAGAACTGCATGAAAATAATCCTTTACTCATCGATAATATGTCCCTGTAAATATCATTAGTGTGAAAAGGAACAAAATTTGTTGGAATCATACTGCCCCTTAGTATTCATTTAACCTAGAAGCCACAGTCAAACCTATGTTGAAGTATGTATTTGCTCTTTCAAAAAAGTATAGGCTGAGGCACGCATTTCCAATGAGCTTGCGTCGGTTGAAGGAGGATCAAAATATGGCATGATGGGTAAAAAACAGAAGTTTATCTTGTAGCTCATCTCTCTTTCACACCCTAAATACATTCATTTATAATAATTAACAGGACACAATGTAGGTAACTAAATTGCTTTGGCTCCCATTGACTACAACTGTATTTACAGCAGGATCAAAACGAGAAAGCATGATTATTTCAATAAATATTTCAACTTTAAGTAACATCAAACCTTAAGTATCAGCTTTAGGTATAATTTCTCATCAAACCTAAATAAATGAAACTTTCATCACTAAAGTGAACGTTAAACCAGTTCTCAGCCCACAAAACATGGTCCAAAAACATGACCAACTGGGCATTGGGATTCTCATCCTCCTGTGCATTTGTCCTTTGGGGGACTTAAACGAGTTAGTGATACTGTAAAGGTATAATACGATTATTGTAAAAATCACAGATTTTGAACGACCATCATCTCTTGCTATGGCTAAAAGGCTTGTCTCTTTGACTTTCATCTGACCTGCTGTTGAACAGTACTTAAAAATGGATCACCATCCTGCAAAGCCAGTGAAAACTGGTAAGTTAGGTTGCCATGAAATAGGAGTTGTCAGATACTTAAGGAATTTGCCATCAGGTGCCAGATTAAAGGGATAGTTCACCCAAAAATTAAAGCTTACTCACTATTTACTTACCCTCAAGTGGTTCCAAACCTTTATACGTTTGTTCTGTTAAACACAATACAAGATATTTTGAAGAAATCGAAAAACAGGTAACAATCAACTTCCATAGTAGGAAAAACAAATACTGTGGAAGTCAATGTTTACATATTTCCATCTTTCTTTAAAATGTCTTCTGTGTTCAACAGAATAAAGAAAGTCAAACAGGTTTGGAACAAGTGAAGGGTGAGTAAATGATGACAATACTTAGTTTTGGGTGAACTATCCCATTGATACCAATAACTAGGTTTTCTCTCATTTTGATCAGTGTTCAGATTTATTATACATTTTTTTATACTGTGCTTCGAATATATATGCTTAAAAACTAGACTGCTCCTTTACTTCTGTTAGGTTAGCTTAAGACAAATCTAATTAGTCATCTTGAAATGTAAGAAATTGTAGGTCTACTAACTCCCCCATATGTCTATACAATGGAAGTCAACGGGAAACAAAACTGTTTAGCCTTCAACATTGGACAGAATATATTTCTTCTGAGTTCCAACTGATAGAATTTTCTTATTTTTTTCACTGCAAGAGTTGCGCCTTTCAGCTTTATCCAGCAGGGGGAGACATCGAGCTTCTTCCTCCTGTTTCTCTCTCTCTCTAAAGCCTCTTTTTCTCTTCCCCGAGCTATGACTGTACATGCTGTGAAAGCTGCCCACTCATTTTGCCACACGGGACATCTCCCACCGCCACATCCACTGTGTTTGTGCTGAGGGCAGTGCTGTGATTCAGCCTCCTGACATTTCTATTCTATTGTTCCCTGTGAACCGAGCCGCTGGCTATGACTCCACCGCTTTTGTCTGACACTCTTCCAGCTTTTTACATCTGCATTGCAAAACAAAAGTTCAGCCGCTCTCAAAAGAGAAATGAAACACTGAGGAAAAACCTCTATTGAACCATTTTGTTCGTACAAACACAATCTTGACATAATTAGTGGAAGAATGGTATTGGGACATAATGTATTGCTGCAAATTCAAACCTGCATCGTTAGCATGAATACCACAGCTTAATGTTTCAGGTAAACCGCAGCACTATAGCTCCAATTGATTGCTTTAAGTGCAAATGTTTACCAATATTTTACCTACATGAACTAATACACAAAGGAAAGAAAGCTTGCTATAGCACCGCATTGCTCATGATAAGCAAACTTATGGCTGAGGGTCCATTATTTGGTCAAACGATCCATGAAACGGAGGTTAAATCCTGTCTTAACACACATCCAATCAGCAGTTTGGAAACTGCTGAAGTTTTTCTACTGTAGTAGACATTAAGTTAAGCATGTGACAATTACTTAGAGCTCAGCTTAAATGGCCATAAAATGAAAATGAGAGTTTTTGTTAGACAGGATAAGGTAATTATGCTGCTGTTCAAATATTTGGGATTAGGTAAGCTACTGTTTCAAAAAGAATTCATATAATAAAAATACACTCACTCACTCACAGTCATTTGGCTTAGTCACTAATTTACCAGGGGTTGCCACACTGGAATTAACCACCAATTACTCTGGCATATGTTTTATGCGGCTGGTGCCGTTCTAACCGCATAAAAATATTCCACTAATATGAAAATATTCCAATATTATATATCCGTATATCAGTAAACAGAAAACCCTTTTTCTTTTTTAATATAATTATTCTTGTGATGGGAAAACTGATTTTCAGCCTCCAGTCTATTCCAGCCTAGCATAATCCTTAAAAAATTCTTAAAAATAAAATCTTACTGACCTAAAAGGTATGAAGGGTAGTATTATTTTGAATGAGAGGAAGAACAAAAATGTTCTGCAAAGCATACAAAGTTAAAGGAATATACTGAATATTCTTAATTGTTACAAACGATCAATTTAACCCTCATATTTTAATCCAAGCCTTTCTTTCAGCCACAAAACATAAGAAAACATGTTTAGAAAAATATGTAGTTTGTTAATTTTCATATTATGCAAGGAAACTGAGGCTGTTCAGCTCAAAAATAAACATAAAAACAGTCCCTATTATCTGTGCACCAGGTTTTTAAAGTTCTAGTACTTCGCTTCCTGTCAACTATCACAATAAAGCAAAAAAAAAAAAAATGTACGAATAAATAAAAATGCTCCATAAAGTCAAAATGTGGGCAAAAACATGGAAATATCTATCTATACCCATCATATCTGAATAAACATTTTTGGGATCCAAAGACAAAAAAAAGTCATACAGGTCTGATATGATATGAGGGTAAGTAAATAAAGGCTGAATGTTCATTTCTGGGTGAACTACTTTTTTGAAATTTTTAACAGTTTCTAGGGCGCAAATTTGGCTTTACATAGAGCTAAAAAACGATTTTCAAAAGCAAGTCTGCTGACTGAGCAACTTAATCCAGGACAAGGCCTATAATCAATGTAGGAGACTGACCCTCTATGTCTGAACTTGAGAATAAACAGTGAAAAAGCTTCCTAAAATTAAGGAAAACACAACAGCTGTAATGTCTCTAGAACTAAAGCACAGTAAGGATTCTAAAATTATATTAGCAAACGACAATCACTTAATTAAACAATTGAATGAAATTAAATCACTCACAGGCCTTTCTTGCTCAAGAATGGAGGATTTACCAGGCTCATACTCAAAAATGCTCCGTGGTTCTGCCCGATATTTACGCGTGTCAACTTTACGTTCTGAAGGACCCCATTCGTTTCTGTAGAAGAGACACGGAATAAGAAGTAATCCGAGGGTAGCCTGTAGGACATGAGTTGGGGTGTCTTACGGGTCATGGGAGAACTCTTTTTCTTGGTCCATGTCCCGTGAACGGAGCTGGAGAAGAGAGGGCATCGGAGGGGGCGGCGGGGGCACGGGTGATGGCGAGAGCTCTCGCTGGGCAGCACTGTCAGGCATGTCTGAGGTATTTCTAGAGAGTGGCCGGTACGTGTGCGTTCGAGGAGGTGGGTGAGCATGAACTGGAGGATAGTTGTCTGAGAAAGAAACACAAATATTATATTAATATCGCAAAATAATTAAACTGATGCAGTTAACGCTATATGTATTTACGCATCGCAGAAAAAAACCTAATCTAAATATGTTTATTGTACATTTGTATTCAACAAACACTATCTAAAAAGAAAATAAACCATTCTTATATACTGTAAAGTGGAAATACATGCATTGACTAAGTACAATATTATATCAGAACAATCAAAGTTAAAATCGGATTTTTTATTTTTATTTTAAAGAACTTACCGTTGTTTATGACTGCGTATGTTGCATTATATGTGTCTGCATAGTCATCATCTGGTGAAAACAGCATTGGATAGAAAAAAACATTTAAAACATTTAAAATAAAATATTAATAGCTCGATTTAATACTGCAGGATGCATTCTATTTAACCAGTATACACACCTGGTTTATGAACCATGTGGATCTGTTTGAACATGGTCTTGTACCAGTCCTTGGGCCTGTCCACAGTCTAAATAGAATCACAAACACACACAGTCAAGTTATTCTATCAGTTTGTTGGTTAAGTGCACAAAAAGCTAACAGCATTTGTCATTACCTGACAACAAAATCACTAGAACACAGAGAGAGTGAGAGAGAGAGAGAGAGAGAGAGAGAGAGAGAGAGAGAGAGAGAGAGTATGGGAGTATCACAGAGTATGGAGAGTACGGGAGTATCACAGAAACCTGCCAGGAAAGAGGCAGGAATGTTCTTTTCTGCTCACAAACACACATTCACAGACAGTCTGACCTGCTGAAAAGCATTCCTGTAGCCACAATAAGAGGATCAAATGTCAAAACAAAGCAAAGCAACAAGTAATAAAAATCATATTTTTGTGGAAACGGACATCAGAACATTACATCATTTTTGGTTTCTTTTCCTGCAGTTTTGTGCTATAAAGCACCATCCACTCTAAATTTCAGTGGTTCAAAAATAGCTCATACAAGCTTGTTTATCTCAGCAGTCTTGAATTTAATGTTCTATTGACCTTACTCTTCAAGTACGAGCGGGTGCAGCCATTTGAATCTTTTTGGCACGAGACTTCCAGTCTCATTCACTTTCATTCATTTTTAAACGTTAAAAACAGCTCGTTTTGCTGCTTGATGTTGCAAACTAATGTTTTCTTATTATATTATTCAGCTTTGTCTTATAGTCATGAACACACTTGTTTGTAGAGCAAGTAGTTTGACTGTTTTCTGCTGTTTATTATTCCTAGTCATTTCTCCCATACGCAACTAAATCGGAAGTTCTAAAACAATTGCAAAAAACGAACGCACTTCCGCATTGTAGAATAAGGTCAATAAGTATCCGTTATAAAATATATGTCATAAAAAATATGTCATAAAAAATAGGGTGCTCTGTGGTTTCAGGTTTTTGAGAGGTGTTAAAAATATATTTTGCATATAGCAATTTTTTAAACCTTAAATGTGTGCTCTTTCATGTCACATTATTATTATTATTATTTTTTTTTTTTACAACAAAATGTATATCAAATGTATACCAAAAAAATGTAATTGAGCATTTAAAATTAATCTGATTTGTTCAAAAAAGCTGAATCACTCTTTATTAATCATTAAGTGGATCACTGAATCACTCGATCCATTTTGAAGTGCTGATTCATTCATCAACAAACACGTTTCACTGAGATACGCAGTGGCTCAGCTGTGACTGCATATGTTTGGAATTCTTTTGTGATACTAAGAGACTGAAAATGTCATACTTTAAATATACCAAAACTTAATTTTTAATTAGTAATTTGAACAGATTCAGTTCCAGATTTTCAAATAGTTCAAATGTATCTGCCAAATATCAATTTCAAACATTTTGACCCATATGACTGATTTTTTGGTCCAGGGTCACAAAGGTTGGTAGCCTGAATGAAAGACATAACACAGAATGTCAGGCTACCTTTTTTTGTGAGCACTGAAAAATATAGATTCTTACTTCACAAAATTACATTATTCATATACTTGAGACTGGATCATTGAAAGGAAACAAGCTTTGACTTACATACAGTCTTCCCTTGTATATAACTAATGCAAAAACAAACAAACTGGCAAGATTATAAACAATCACTACAATTGTCCTATCAACGATGATGCTATAGAAGGTTTGCTATTTGACAGACCTCATTTATTATGTGCTACAAAGTCAATGTGTTAAATTCAGTTCTTTATTTAGTATGAAGAAGATCTAAGAATAAAGCCTATTGTTGAAAATGTATCCCAGTATAAGCTCAGACTCAGATTTACCCCTACCCCAGATTTATAATAAACAGTTAATAATACAAACAATATCCCATGCTGCAGTAGTTCAGTATGGACAGACAAACAACTTATATCAATCAAAAGACAAAATCGGCCAATATATGTATTTTAAAAAATCATCATGTGAGCAAAAACGTACTCAAGTTGCATGATAAATTATCATGATGAATGATCAACTATTTGTACAGAATGCAGTAGCCTATATAAAACAGTTAAGTTGACTTAATTATTACATTATTTAGGTGTCCTTGTTACAGTTTAACAATTCATTTAACTACTGGGTAATATTAATTCATTACATATACTTACTATACGGTTAGGGTTAAATTGCGGGTTAGGTTTAGGGTTAGTTGCATGTAATTATGCATAATTAATTGTAATTACTATAGAAAGTACATGACAAATGTGTAACAAGGACACCTTAAATACAAATGTTCTAAGATTTAAAATGTGACCATTTTCACACAAATATAGCCAATAACTTTCACAAATACAAATAGCACAATACAAATAGCACACTGAAATACATATTAATCACTGAAATTGTATTTTCTTTTAAAACATACTCCATGAATCATTTTTAAAGTTAAATAAATTAATCATTTATGTTAGTTCTCTCATACATGCCAGCATATTACTCACTGTACGGATGGCAATGGGAATGCCAGACTCATCCACTGGTCCAATGCCTTCGTAATGGGGAGCTTTTATGATGGAGACCTTCTTCTCTTCCTCTGAGAAGCGAGCGATGGGCACGGAGCTACTGACCACTGTCTGACCAGAGACAACAGTCTCTCTCTTCAGTGTCTCTGAACCCTCTGGAAGAGAGAGAGAGAGAGAGAGAGAGAGAGAGAGAGAGAGAGATAGTTTAGAGACAGATAAAAAAAAAAAAACGTACAAAATTTGCAATAAACTGCTCTGTAATGTTGTTCTGTCTGTTAAAATGTATCAAACTGTATATCATATGAGCCCACTGAGATCCTGGGTAACAGTGTGGCAACCTCGAATGAACCTTTTAAACAGAATGTCTCTCTCTCACAAACACATCATCGACTGCTCTGCTGCTATTCGCTCTTCAGTTGACTGCTACCATAGATACAGTCACAGAATTTGTTACTGTCTAGACTTTGTCAGATGCTAAAATGCATCATAAAAGCAATTCGTTGGCTGTTCATTTCACACTATGAAAGCAAAGAATATCTTCAAAGAAAGAAATCTATTTTGTTTTGCCTGCGATTTATCTTAAATTACAAAATAGGTAAGCAGTGACACAATTGGGAAGCTTGACAGTAAAATTTAATCTAAGCGAGCAGGAAAACTGACATAGCACAATCTCCAGCCCTGACTAAGCACCATAAAGTGTATGACATTAGTATGATGTGGCATAAATGAGACAGCTACATTTATATCCCCACATTTATGCAGGTTTGCGGTTGTAAAAAGGCAGTGTTGTGAGGAAATGCTACAGCAAACTATTTGTCAGCATCTTTCTTTAAACTGAACTACTACAACAACTGTATGAATGTGCCTTCCTAAGCAAATCTGCACTAAAGTGTCAGAGCTTTGCCTCTCCTCAGTTTCCCCCTCTGTTCAGGTATTGATTGCTCTGGTCTGGCCTAATGGATGCAAATGATTCATATCCTGAGGACCAAACTGCACCGTTAATTGCCAATAATTGCCTGATGTCCACTAACAAGAACTGTGTGTTACAAATCTTTGTTTTAGAGCATCAAAAATGGGAATGAATCAGCAAAAACACATTTGATATAGTTACATGTAATGTAAATTCTAAATAATATGTACTTATGTACTATAACATTCATTCATTCAATCATTTTCCTTCGGCTTAGTCCCTTATTTATCAGGGGTCGCCACAGCTGAATGAACCGCCAACTATTCCAGCATATGTTTTACACAGCGGATTCTGTAACATAACATAACATAACATAACATAACATAACATAACATAACATAACATAACATAACATAACATAACATAACATAACATAACATAACATAACAGAAAATCCTTTTTTAAATACAATTCCACCTAACCACTGGGTTTTATTTAATTTTTTTAAATAAAATGTTTAATCCAATGTTGCATTTGTCAATATTTCAGCTAAATTTGGGTTGCACATTTAAATGTGTTCACACTTGAAGAAAATTATAAATTTAGACTTGGTTCACTTAGAATTGTCATTTTTAAGGCTGAATCTAAAGCACATGCAAAAACTCATGTATTTTTTATATTTTGAAACAGAACATCCAAAATATGCTGGGCTAAACACACTTGTTGTATGTGGTTACATCTGATTAAGAAGAAAACAATTTGTCATACATTAATTTATAAAAAAAAAAAAAGGAGTCAAAAGTTCCTCTGGAATCCCTCCATGACACATACAAAGAAAGATCTGCTGCAAAGAGACACATTTTTGAAGCCTGTAGCATGCTTGGGAATTCTGTCCTTTTCATGGTTGTGTCTTTTGTCATCACAGCCTGTTTTGATGAATTTACATGTCTTCTACTTGTTACTCATATTTTAGTGGAGCTGCATATGAGAGTTCATTTGAAAGTGGGTTGAAAACCTTTTTCTTTTTGTTTTCAGCAGTCACGGTCTGCTAGTTCAATACACACCAGGACTTTAAATGGCAGTGTGCAAACTTATTCAGGTGAACCAAACTATGAGCACAGTCGTATAATTATTATATTTTTTTATCAAAACAAACCTGGCAAGTGTAAATTCACCCACCCTTTTATGAATAATGTCTTGATAAAAACCTTTTACACTTATGCAGGTACTTTTAGCATTACAAAATATATGCTTTACATAAGGCAAAAAAGAGTGCTTCCCAGCTTAAATGTTGATGAAATACACCACACTGATGAGGTAAAATCTAGTTTATGATGAAGATGAGGTTGTTTCTTCATGCAAAATAAATCTGAGGATTTAAATGAAATTTAGCTGCTTTACTTTAGATGTTAAGTGAAGGCTGGTCATTTTTTACCTGAAGGGGTGTATACAGATTTCTAAAGACAACAGGAGGGTTAATGTTATGCTAATACTCAAAACTTGTCTACCAGTACTACAGCCGAATGCATTTGTGGTTCTTTCTGCTCACCTGAACTATGACCATGCTGGATCTGTACCAGGCCTGGGCTGAGGACTAATGGTGGTGGAGGAGGAGGGTGTGCAGGTGGAGAGAAGGGCCTCTGAGACTGAGAGCTTCCATTCACGGCCATCTGACCCTGGGCAACATACAAAACACTTTATAAGAGATGGAACTGTGGGTAATGTAATCTGTAGAGTCACTTTAATCAAACAAATATGAGTGGGTGAAATCTATGGGACAATAAGAAGTTAGAATGAGAAAATGTAAGACATGAGGGCAAACATCAGAAGACACAAATTGAAAAATATCACATATATTGTAGCACAAATGCATCTGAGAGGTGTCATTACTGAGGAAAATGCTGTTACAAAAAAGACAAAGTTTGGGATCAGATGTTGACGCTTCTGTAATAACATGAGAGAAATGACAGACACAAAATGAAGAGGTGACTGAAAAACTGTTAGGGCACAGCAACTAACACTAATATTAAAAGAAACTTTAGTAGATAATGAGAGCAGGACAATCTACTAATAGGGGTGTTAACACTGAAATAAGCTTCAGTTATACATTCATATCGCACATGTCTTCAGTGGCAAATTAAAGATGCATATTATGCTAATATTAAAAAAATCATCACAAAAAGTCATGTAAAAAAACAGAGGTCATCATAGGAACCTATTTAAAAATTTAATTGAAATTCCCCCTTCATGTTCATGGACAATTTATCATTAATTTTACATCACATATTTTAAATATATAATACAACTTTTATTTAGCAAGGCGACATTAAACTGATTAAAAGTAACGGTAAAGATATTGATAAATTATTTTTATTTCAGATAAATGATGTTCTTTTTTAACCTTCTATTAAGCAGAAAACCTTGAAAAATACCTCACTGATTCCAGACAAAATATTAAGCAGCATAACAGTTTTCTATATTAATAATAATAATTAAAAACATGTTTCTGGACTTCCATATCAAGATATTAGAATGATTTTTGAAATGTGACACTGAAGAATAATAATGCCAAAAATTAAGCTTTGCTATTCCAGAAAAAACTGTTTCAAATATATTAATTTAGAAAACAGTTTGCAATATATTATAAAATTAATTTGATCTATTGAAAAGCACAAAAGAAATATATAATATTAACAATAATATTTAATGTTAATATATGATTACTATGTAAAGGCTGAGATAAACTTTACTATTTATTTATAAATATATGTACATTCTTCCGCTACAAATAGTCTCACTACTAGCACAGCCTCACACATTTTCAAAATTAAAAAGTCCCTTCCCAAACTGCATTTCTTACATTCAGTTTAATGTTAAAATGCCACATAATCCCTCATTACCATAGACAGGCTTGAATGATAAGCAGGTTACCGCCATTAGAGTTTGTGCATGGTACCTGCCGAAGATAATGTCAGCGAAGTGACTAATAGGCAATATAATTTTAGGATGCACATTTGAATGCCGTAGTCCCCATAGACTACCTTAATTCTGAGCCACTTTTGACATTTTCAGTTTTGGATCTGCTGCTAAGCTGATGCAAAGGTATTTGTAGCTCCACCCTCTTTTGAAAAGAGGACTGAGAGTACAATCTCATTTGAATTTAAAGTGACAGTCACCAAAATGGCACAATTTGGACCACAACCTAAAAGGGCCAGCTTCAAAGAGTTAAAAAAAATGATTTGTGTTTTTTTTTAGCTAAAACTTCACATACACATTCTAGGGACATCAGAGACTTATTTTACATCCTTTAAAAAGGGGCATAAAAGGTCCCCTTTAAATAGCCAAACAACATACATAGCACGCATTGAATATTTGAACGCAAGTGTAAAACAAGACATAACAGCCAGACACATTCAAGCACGTGACAAAATGTTAGAGACTCAGTGCTGAAAGACAAGTGAGGACGTACAACAAGTAGCTTGAAACAAACATGACCACAGACTGAGGTGAAGTGCGCCAGTCGAGCGTGATAGTTACGTTAGTGCCTGTGGCAGCAGACGGGATGGCTTGAAGCTCATCAGCGGCATTGGAGGCGTGGCTGAGTGTGGGGGATGGAGTGGGTGTGGCCAATGGGGAGGAGTCTAGGCCGCAGATCTGCAGCTCCTCCAGCACAGCCGTGGATGAGGAATATTGACTCAGTGCCGATACAGTTACTGGTGACATGGCAGGTGAGGCCGACATTAGTCCCGAACGTTCCAGAGGGGCGTAGGGAGTCGGCGAGAGGGCTTTGGGTAGTAGCCCTGATAGGAAGTCTGGGGAATCCTGACTGGCCCGGCTATATGGTGACCGACGAGCTGTTGGGTCTGGGGACGATGGTCCAGAAGAAAGTGGTCCTGGGCCTCTTACAGGAGAAAACTCGCGCTGATGGAGGCGGATGGGAGGAAATAAAAGGGAAGGAAGATAAGAAATTAACGTGAACACAAAGCAAAGCTGGTGAGCAAGAAGTGACGCAGGCAAATTGAACCATGTTGAGTGAAGAACAGAACAATCTGTTGGGAAAAAATAAAAGGTACTTGGCTGTAAAAATGGCAAAATTAGTTGTTAGCAGTCAACACATAGAGCTTTTCATCATGCTGTGTGTTTTTGTTCACTCTGTCCCATTGGATGAGGGTGAATGGGTGGTTTTTACACTCAGTTTGTTCACATTACCAGTCGAAAGTTTTGATGTTGTTGAATAAATGGTTGTGTGCTTTTGTAAGAATGCTGGTTTGGTGCTGACAAAAGAGCGAAGTTATTATATTATAAAAATAAGTGAGCACCAAATCAGCATATTAGAGTGAATTCTAAAAGATCATCTGACACTAAAAACTGGAGTAATGATTATGCTAAAAATTCAGCTTTAGCATCACAGGAACCAATTACATTTGAAAATATGTAATAAAAGAAATTCAAACAATATTCCATAATTGTTTTACTTTATTCTTAAACAAATGCAGTCTTAGTTGAGCATTAGAGACTTCATTCTAAAATGTAATTACTCCAAACCTTTAACTGGTAGTATAAGTGTACATTATCACTATAAATGAATGACAGTAATACCACCAAACTGCCCGCTGGTCTTGGTGGTATGACAGGGGGTCGTGTAGAGTCAGTGATGTCCACCGCATTTGTCCTGGGTTTAGACCGGCTCTCTGCTCGGGGCTCGGGGCTGCGAGGAGCTAACTGGATGGAGAGAGAGCCTATGTGTGAATCAGAAGTGCAAGCGGTGTCTAGCGGTGAGGGTGTGAATGCTTCTTTTGGCTTTGTCTTAGGGTCAGTTGTAATCACATTTATCTTGTTAGGCACTGTGTTTAGTTGGTCAGTTGCAAATTTAGAAGAAGACAATTTGCTTCCAAGGACCCGAGAGATAAAACTGTTGGCATTAGCCTGCTGGGAGAAGGGGGGCTCCTCGAAGGGGGCTCCAGAGGTGTTAGTGGAGGATCGGCTGGTCTTGGAGTATGAGTATGAGGAGGTGGTACTAGACTGAATGGAGTAAGAGCCTGTGGAAATGGCAGCATGACTCTGTGAGGGAGAGAATGTGGCGTTTGACAGCATTGCGAGCGAACTGTAAGATGGAGGGTTAGGAGTCATGTGATAGCTCTCTCTCCGAGGGGGAGGCAAGGGGACCTGATGGAGAAAAGGTCATTTAAATATACAAAACCATTTCAGAGGGTGTACATTGAATCAGAGATTTAAAGGATAGTTCAACCAAACATGTCCTTGTATACTGGATCACCATATACCCATATACCCATAAACTGGTTGCAAACCCAGGGTTCCCACTTTAAGCCAAATATCAATATCTATCTATCTATCTATCTATCTATCTATCTATCTATCTATCTAT
>CAIGQV010019068.1:7227200-7246425 GCA_903798115.1 Danio jaintianensis | reverse complement strand
ATCATCATCATCATCATCATCATCATCATCATCATCATCATCATCATCATCATCATCATCATTATTTTAGGTCTCCAAACACTTAATGTGGCCATTGTACATATGGATATTTACTGTATATAACAGTGATGAAATCATAGACATTTTGAAACAAACACTTGCCTGAATCTGATGACTGGGAATCACTACCTGTAGAAAATAAAAATGTACTGTATTAATATAACCATAATATTATACAAAATTACACAAGGAAGCTACGAAAAATTGCAGTTATCATTCATAATAACACTACTGACCACAGAAAACCATAACAAATATGTGAAAACACTATCTATGTGAATATGTGAACAAACCATAAAGAAAATTTGCACAGTCAAATTAAGGTGGAACATGGCTTAGTTTTTTATTCATTCATTCATTTTCTTTACGGCTTAGTTCCTTTATTAATCAGGGGTCGCCACAGCGAAATGAACCGCCAACTTTTCCAGCATATGTTTTACGCAGCGGATGCCCTTCCAGCTGCAACCCATCACTGGGAAACACCTACACATTCTCTTTCACACACCTACACTACAGACAATTTAGCTTACCCAATTCACCTATAGCGCATGTCTTTGGACTTATGGGGGAAACTGAAGCACCCGGAGGAAACCCACGCGAAGACAGGGAGAACATGCAAACTCCACACAGAAATGCCAACTGACCCAGCCAAGGCTCGAGCCAGCGACCTTCTTGCTGTAAACACGACAGCGCTACCCACTGCGCCACCACGCCGCCAGGCTTAGTTTTTTATACATTTTAATACTACTTACTCTTATTACTCTTTCCGCCCCATTGAAAATGGCTGGAAAACATAACTAGAGAGACGAATGGCCACAGTATGGGAATTAAAAAGAGAGATGCAGAATTACAGAGAACAGAAAATTAAAGAGCAGAGACTGTACTGAACACAACACAGAGAGAGCTAGTAAGACCACACAAAGTTACATAACTAGTTATACCTACTCCATAATGCTGATTATAAAAATACAACATTACATAAACTTGGATCAAAAAATAATAATTAATATGAGTTTAGTTTTACAACTTAATTCTAGTCTTTTGCTGGTCTATTTCAAAAGAATGACAGATTTCAACTGAAAGGGAATGACATTGTTTCAGTGGTGCTATTCAAATATCAATATCCATTTTATTTCAATCAAACACGTCTGTGCCTTAAACAATTCAACACAAAACGAGCACAGCAGTGCATCTGCGAATACATGCTTGACTGCTTTTGTGTGGACAGCAGTTTTTTTTTTTTTTCTTTATGTAAAGCTACATTGTTTTATCTTTGGCAGGTCCAGACAGCATGTCACTTTTTCAACAGACTTACTCAAGCAGCAGAATATAATAGTGAAAATGTCTGGATCTTTAGTAAATAGATTCTAGAAGAAAATAAATTTTCTACTAGAAGAAATTCTAGTAGAAAAAAAATTACATGGTATAATATTACATGTTGATTGTAAGTGTAAAGTGTTTAATGATTTCATTGATTAAAACCTGAACAGTGTCCAGTACAGCTAAATAGAGACAGAGCTTTACTTTGATTGATTGATTGATTGATTGATTGATTGCAAGTTAGAAGGCCACTTAGGTTATATTCAATAGGAAAAAAGGTACACAGTGCTCAATACTTTTTTGCTATAGTATATTATTATTCCATCAATATCTAGTGCCAATCTCTCTACTGAAAGCTGGTAAGCAATTAAAAATTTATAAAATAATTTTTAGATAGATTGTATTTGACATTTTGCATTTAACATTTGTGTTTTATATTTAAGGTTTATTTTTTTTTGCCCTTTAAAATTAGTTTATTTATTTATTTATTTATATGTACAATGTCTAGTATTTAGTTATTTATTAAGTAATCCAAATAAGTTTCATAACCTTAATAGTAAGTCTATTAAATCAGCAACAAAAACGATTAAAATTTTATGGTTTTAGCTTTTAGATTTATTGTTTAATAACTTATAATCGTTAATTTAATGGATTTATTTAAATATGTTAAAGGGCACCTATGATGAAAATCATCTTTTGTAATCTGTTTGGACAGAACTGTGTGTAGGTATAGTGTGTCCACAGTCATATTGGGGTGATATAAAGACAATAAGTCTTTTAAAAAAAATTTTATTCCCTGACGTTACAATAGGATCCAAATCCCTCCCATTTTGAGGCCGACCGCAACGTGACGTAGGAGTGTGGTTTCCCCATCCACCAATTTGATTGACAGCCGCGTATTAACATGTCTCCGTAGTAACACGTATAATCATATCAACAAGACAGGATGTGCGCAAAGCAACTGGGATTAAAAGATTTGTTCAGCTCGCTGTGATCATCAATCATCATCAAATGTGATCAAGAATGAGTTTTACAAGTTTAAAACTATTTAAAACGGTGCATGAATCACACTGATTTACTTCAGCTTTACTTTATCACCACAGCCGCATGTCAGTACAATTATAAAAGGAGACGCTTCAATCATGGTTTGTGGACATGGTTTGTCAGGTTTATTTTGTAAACTAACATAACGGATATCCATAATATGGATATTAACATGTATCCTGTAACATTTGCCGTGCAAAAACAGTGCAAAGTTAAACGCACGCGCTATGTGTATGTGTCTCCGCTGTGTCTATGTGTCTGTGTGTGAACTTTGTAAGACATTGTGTGTGACTCATAGCAGAAAGGCTTGAATTAACTCCACAACAAATACATCAAATAATCATTGGTAAAGTTCTAACAGTAGTATTTCTCACAAGCGTTATGTTAGATCTGCTTCCTTCATGTCTGTCTGTTATCTGACGCAGCCGAGGCAGAGATTGAGGCACACTCTGACAGGTGGCACGTGGGTGGGCGGGGAGAACTAGCATTAAAGGCACAGGCCACAAAAACAGCTACATGGTTGTTCAGAGCAGAAAATCCAATATTCTGAATGGTATAATAAATAATCTGATGGGTGTTTTGAGCTGAAATTTTACAGACACATTCTGGAGACACAAAACACTAATCTTAAATCTTGAAAAAGGGGTAAAATAGGTGCCCTTTAACGGTTTTTAAATATGTTACCAGTTTTGCTGTTCTTGTATATCTGCTATGAATATATTTGATAAAACAACATATCCACAACAATAAGACAGAGAAAAGAAGACAACATGGAACAAAAATGAGAAGGAAAAGGAGAACAGACTGCATAATGACAGAATATAGCTAGGGGTAAAAAAAAAATCTGAATCTGGGACAAAACAAATTGCAACCACATGTTAATTGTGCACATAAACATAGCACTGGGAAGAAAGACAGAGAAACAATGATAAGTAAAGAGATCATAAAAAAACAAAACTTTCTAAAGATCAGTGTTTGTTAGCTCCATGCCTGATACCTGCAGCAGTGTACAGGTTGGGGGAGCTCTGGACCCTCTTCACAGGCCACAGAGTGAGTGACAGAGATGCTCTTTTATGAGCACATCCTCCGCTATCTGGAGTATCTTTGACCACACACACACACGCACGCACGCACAAGCACACATGCAAAACAATCAGAGAGCAAAGCACATGCATTGTAAAGGCAACATTATTGCACAAAAAAAAAAATAATAATGAAATAATGTACACCACTGATCAAAAGTTTGGTGTCAGTTCAATAAAAAATTAAGTTCTTTTCATCAATAAAGCATTAAATTAAATTGAAAATTAAGTTAAGACATTAATAATGTTACTAAAATTTTATTTTGATAATAAAAATGTTTTTTAGCATCAAGTCGAGGTATTATAGAACGATTTCTGAATGTGACACTAGAAACTGAAGTAATGGCTGTAATACATAACATTTAATAAAACATTTTACATTTGAAAACTGCTATTTTACTGCTATTTAATAATATTGTGTTCTATTTTTGATAATAAAAAGCATAGAACTTTAACTTTAAAAACATACAGATCTTATTGACCACAAACTTTTGAATAGTAATGTTTTAAGCGATTAAAGTTAGTCTATTATAAAACAACATACAACTTAAGCAGCAATTGATTAGCAAAGCAATGTGGAAAGATCGAAATGTTACAATAATACCTTCTGCATCCAAAACTGTTATAATATTATATAGAAAAAAGCACCTGAACGACTTACTTCCAGTGGACACTTTACTATCCCACAAGGCTCTGGGAGAGGATTTGGGAATGGTAGTAAAGTGACGCATCTGATGCTGGTAGTTACAACATGCAAATGGAGTACATCTGGTACAATTTAGCAGTCACAAAATGTTGAAGTAATTCAAAATATGTCCTACTGTACTCATGCAATTTTGGATGCAGACTTTGGTCGATCAGAACATATTTAATAATTACTGTAGTAATGAAAAGCAGGATTTTGAACTAAAAACAGAGTAATTTTGAAAATGAGCAGTATAAAATAAAACGTATGCTTATGCTGAAGCAATGCAGTGCGTTTTGTTGGACATTTAATTGTTATGGATGAACCAGAATCACATGTGAAACCTTTCTTGTCACATTAGATTATCAAATGTTACATTTTATGTCCTTCAAATATGTTAGAAAATGCTAAATAGCTTCTTTGTTGTGCTAGCAGCTAACAGGCTTACCTGTATTCATGATGAAGATCTCCACTGATCTGTGTTCTCAACAAGGACACTTTTCACCTGTAAAACATATCAAACTTTTCTTAATAATCTCAAAAACGTACATAAATAGCTACAAGTAAGCATTTTGAAAGAATAATTAGCATGCTAATTTTTTTGCGTACACTGTGTATACATGCTGTTTAACACCCAATACCACATGCTAAAGTGACTAATCTGTTTAGCGACTGTGTATTTTTACCTAGATGTTCTATGACTAGCACAGGTTATATTTAATTAGAGTGGCAAATATAGAGGATATTCCATTTTAAACATGTTTCTTGTGTATCAAATGGAGACACAGACCTTAATATGGATCCATGACAGACAACAGATACAAACTTTGGCGTCAGTGTGCGTTCATAGTAATACTCTGACTGACACCAGACAGTCTGGACACCAGGAATACACTTGGTCTGCCTGCTATGTGTTAATTTTATAGTGTACTACACACATATTTGACTCTCTTTCATCACTGTCAGCATTTGCAAACATGATGGTTGAGGTGTGGAATGTTTGTGGTGGGATCTCATCTCTGTATTTTTGTCTCATACTAAATTATGTTGCCCAACAGACATGTTAACATGATAACATACAGAAATTATTTTGAGATAGTGTTATGATGATGCCGCTGCCCCAGCAGTCGAGGATTTTTAAACACACTCCTTATAATAACTGATAATGTATCTCATGCATTCACTGGGCTAACAGACATAATGGCTTAAATAGAGAGGCAGAGATAGCAAGAGAGAGAGAGAGAGAGAGAGAGAGAGAGAGAGAGAGAGAAAGAGAGAGAGAGAGAGAGAGAGAAAGAGAGAGAGAGAGACCACATTTAAAAATAAAAATAAGATCCAGTTGTCGAATATTCCTTTGCCAATGAAAGATTTATAACTTGCCAAGAGAGATGTGTTACACCCAGAGCGTGAAAACGTTGTCAACACTGTTTAAGTTTCTGTAACTGAAGCCATATATGGCACAAATTGAGGTCTTAAAGTGATTTAGAATTACACAGTGAAATCAATACTTTTACTTGTCATTCATTCATTCATTCATTCATTTTCTTTTCGGCTTAGTCCCTTTATTAATCTGGGGTCGCCACAGCGGGATGAACCGCCAACTTATCCAGCATATGTTTTACGCAGCGGATGCCCTTCCAGCTGCAACCCATCACTGGGAAACATCCATATACACTCATTCACACACATACACTACGGACAATTTTAGCTTACCCAATTCACCTATACCGCATGTCTTTAGACTTGTGGGGGAAACCGGAGCACCCGGAGGAAACCCACGCGAACACGGGGAGAACATGCAAACTCCACACAGAAATGCCAACTAACCCAGCCGAGGCTCGAACCAGCGACCTTCTTGCTGTGAGGCGATCGTGCTACCCACTGCGCCACCGCGTCGCCCTTTTACTTGTCATATAAATAGAAATTATTATGTGTAAGATGTAGATGACAAGACATTGTATAGAGTATACTTTTCTATGGCTCTTTAACACATATAGAGTTTACAGAAAACTATTTTGAAAACTAAACTTTGGTTTAGTTTTCTAAAAGAAAAAGGTTATTGTTGTTAAACTATGGTAAATACAAATTAACTACTGTATAGTTTTGCTCCTCTATTGTGGTTTAAGAATATTATTTGCTTTACAAACAAATGATAATACATTTGCAAAAAAAACAAAAAAAAACATGTTTATTACACTCAAAAATTATTATTTTTTTGTTGCTTGTTTAAACTACTTATTTAAAATGAGCTGAAAAAACACAACTCTTGAGATTTCGTTGGGACAACTTAATTGTTTTATGTTCAATCCACTTAAATTTGTAAAAAACTAATAGGTCAAATTAATTTGTTCACGTTGTCCCAACACAAATCGATTGTGTGGAACCCAGCATTTTTTTACAGTGTACATTTACTACAACTAAAAAAATATGCTGGTTTCCACACAATTCATTCATGTTGTATCAACACAAATCGATTAAGTTAACTTAATAATGTTTACAAATTTAAGTGGATTGAACATAAAGCATTTAGGTTGTCCTCTAAACACTCTAAACGTAAGAATTGCCTTCTTTTAAAACTCATTTTAAATAAGCAGTTTAAACAAGTAATTTTTTTTTGTGTATGCCATGTTTCATTTTCTAAGGGTTAAACGCTTTCCCATTTTCCAGTTAATCATCATTATGATGCTAAACAGTACTTGAACAAACTGATATGAGCACAAATAAAGACAGGAAGTTTTGACTTGAGAGGCCTGCTTTTGGGCCAACATAGAGTTTACAGTAAACTCTGATGCTTTTGATGGTTTTTCCATTTAAACATGCGCTAGATTAAAATCTGACCATCTTGTGCTCGAGATCCTGCCTTCTTTTCCAGTCAGCGACGCTACAGTTATTACTGCATACTGTACTACACTCACTGGCCACTTTATTAGGTACACCTGTTCATCTCCCCCTTAAAACAACAACAACAACAACAACAACAATTTATTCTGCCAATCACATGGAATCAACTCAAGATTATCAGGTAGACATAGACAAAACAATCTGCTAAATTAAGCTGAAGCATCAAAATGGAGAAGAAATGTGATTTGAGTGATTTTGACCGTTGCATATTTGTTAGTGCTTTTGTAATGGTAGCAGAAAACAACACTGGAAGGCTCTCTTGTAAGCTAAGAACAGGAAAATTAGGCTATAGCTCTCACAGGCTCAACAAAAGTAGACAATGGAAGAAAAAAGTTGCCTGATCTGGTCAGACAGTAGTGTCAGAATTTGGGCTAAATAAAAGCATGGGTTCATAAATCAATTCAAACTTCATTCTGTTTGTTTCTGGTGGTGGTGATGATGGTATAATGACATAGAGGCATATTTCCTGACACACTAGTGTGCCTTAGTATCAATTGACCATCCCCTAAATCCCACAGCCTATGTGTTTAATATTAGTCACACTTTAAAATATGGTTACATTAATGTTAGTTAATATATTTACTAATATCTACAAAGTATGAACAATACTTGTAAAGCATTTATTAAGCATAATTCAACACTAATTTATCATTAAAAGTGAAAGTTTTGCTTGTGTGAGTTAAAAAGAACTAACAAGAACAACTTTATTTGCATTAATGTTACATGTACCAAATACGAACAAATGTATTGTTTGTGTTCATGTTAATAAATTAACTAATGGAACCTTTTTGTAAAGTGTGGCCAGATTATTGACATGAAAGATCGCAAGTATTCTGGTGCTGATGTGTGAATGTTGTCTTATCTGTTAAAGTCAGTGTGGTCATTTTACAATATTTATTGTGTAAACGGTGCTGCCTAAAGCATTTCTCAATATGTATAACTAGTAGATATGTCATTTCTAATTGTCTCTTACACTTAAAAACTATAGATAAAGTAAAAGAACACTCTAGAAAGATGTGTGTGTGTTCAAATTAATGACATAAGGTTTCCTCCCATACTAGTTGGGCCAAAAATAAAGACACTAAAAGCACTAATAATAGGTTGTAGCATCTTTAAAAAGAAAGAGTCTCTGGGTCACCATCAAAAGGAAGCAAAACACAGACTATATAAAGATCAACTGTACTTTCCAGATCTAATTACTATATTATGAGCAGGTTGTCTTATTTTATGTGTTGGTGAATTGATGATGACTTGAATTTCATGTTTTCTTGAGATTTGCTTACATTCCATTGAAAGATTTTTAGGCAACACCACAGGCTCATTGGAAATTCATGCTTCAGCCTGCATTTTTGCAAAACTGTAAAATCGTACTTCAACATGTTTGAATGCAGTTTCTAGGTAAAATGAACACTAAGGGGCTGTTTGATGCTAACAACATTTATTTTCACACTAATGATACTTACGGGAACATATTGATGAATAAAGGATTATTTTCATGCAGTTCTTTGACATCACCAAAACAAAAAAATAATTAAAATGTCTAGTTTTAATTGTATAAGTTTGCCTCACCTATCTCCATATGGACAACGTTTCTGGCATGATCAGCTTGCTCGGTAGCTCACTTTGTATGGTGTTGTAAATGTGATGCAGAGTTCTTGGGTTCAGTCCAGTGAAGCACAGTTAACAATACAGATAAAAATCTATGTAAATCCATGTGGCCATGGTGCCCTTTTCTCTTATGTTTGCTTTTTACAGTACAATCCTCGGACACAGAAACTCTTTGGACATGGAAGGAGCCTGAGCTTGTGCGGGTAGTTGAACTGTACTGAATAGAAACACCGTAGGCTGGAGGTTGATAATCGATTTTGTGTATTTGTCATCTGAAACACGCAACAAAACGTACATGGAGCAGTGTATTTTACGTTTAACAAAAATTTAAGCCGAGGCACGTATTTCTAATGAGCCTGGGTAATTTTAGGTGCTTAATCTTTTTTCCCTTTCATTTTTATAGGGGCCTTTTTTTCCTTTCCTTTTTTTTTGTTTTGATAGGGGCACTTTCGTTTTGAGGGGGTACTTTCTCTCCAAGAGAAAAAAGGACAGGTTCTTGAGCACCCAAAGCCCCCCTCTGCACTGATGGAATATACACATTTTGGTAGATTATTACTTCAGACAAACACAGAGCACCCAAAACACTGCAGTGCCTTTTAATTTTGTCCATAAATAAAACTTGTATCAGAGTTACAGCAATGTTTTGTCAGCTTGACATCCTCTGAGAAAATGTTGATGGTCACCTAGCAATCTACATAGAACCACAACCCCCAACCTCCCTGGGCTGCGGTAAAATTTTCAAGCGTTGACCGGTCCGCAGTGATAAAAAGGTTGGGGACAACTGCTCTAGGCTACATAAAACCTCAAACAGACTCAAATCTGAATCAACACCAAATTTACAATCTAACTAATTACATTAATTCTCCTTACTTTTAATCTCCTCATCCACCTGGCTTCAAATGTAACGTCCTTTTCACAATCCTGTTCCTGATGAAGTCCTCTCCATCCAGCCTCAAAAATTATTTATTCTGATGGACAGCTGCAGCTCTGAGCCCCTGATTAGTTACTGGCAATATTAGTGCAAAGCCCTCTGGGTGCACTTGAGTGTGACAAGCATTCAATGCCATCTGCAGCTTGTGTTAACAGGCAATTAAGCTGGCATTTCCGTTATGTAATGGACTATCCGCCACGGCTGCACACTTCACCGTGAATGCTATAATTTTCCATTGTTTAACATGGCTCAGCTGGTAGATATTCAGATTAGTCGAGCAACTAACTAAAGTTAGGTCAGTACAGATTTTGTCAGTAGCTCTGAATGTTTGTTTACAGTTTTTATGACATGATTTGCACGCCAATAAAGTCATCCTCAGCCATTTCCTAGAACACTTACTGTACAGTGTGGGCTTTCACATGTGTTAATGGAGACATTTTTAACCATGAGTTAGTGGCAACACACTCATTTATGGTCTCCTAAATTCTCTCTTTCACACACACACTCTCAGTGTCTATGGAATGTCGGCACTATAGATCAGCGTACAGGGACAGGACAGTACATAGATAGAGTTTCAATGGGCAGACTGGAGGCGTCACAACAGCTGTATAAAAAAAAACCCCACTACCATTCCGTTTGGTGTCAATACGAAGTTTCCAGCACAATCTCACAGCAATTCGTATCGTAACCTTTTGATTTAGTGGCTAATCTCAGTAATACATTTTAGTACAATTTTCTCATTCCTCAATGAATAGAAATCAGACTGAAGTTGCGTATCCTCACCAATGCTATGTTTAAACATACAGTAATACTGTTAAATATAATTACAAATTTATATCAGATTATCTATTTCAATTTATTTTAAAGTATATTTTATTTCCATGACTGCAAAGCTGAATTTTCAGTGTTATGTGATCCTTTAGAAATTAATTTGATGCTCAGAAAACATTCAATGTTGTCAATGCTAAAAATAATTTAAGAGAGAACAGCAAGCTTTAAAATCTTTTTTTGCTAAATTAGTGGTGAAAATAAAAATATATAATAACAAAGCAAACAAAGATGCAAATGACAAGCAGAACAAAAACCAATATACAATATAAGTACAAACAACGTAAAAATAAAAATTTCACATCCATTTCACTTACACATTCAAGAAAGAAATAATTCAGGAACAGAATAATAAAATGTAAAAATCTAAATTGCTAAACTACTTTTGCTGCTGCAGGTTGTGATAAAAGCACATGTGTGTACAGTCACTTTAATGCATCTTGCTAAATAAAACCTACTTTTTTATAAGTTTTTCTTCCAAACAGATCAAATAAAAACCATGCAGACCCCAAACTACTGAACAGTAGTATGTGTTTACAGCACTTAAAGTTATATTAGTGTTATATAAAGCAGAATAAAGCAGTGCTGTCAAGACCGCTTGTATGATCCCATTTGAGACATTCTCCAGGCCTCTTTCTCATTTTATGAAGGAGTAAATCATAACAAGCGATACAGTAGAGCACTACAGCAATATGAGACAAGGGAGGAAACATAATCTCAAATCGTGAAATCCATCATAAAGTTCTTGCATGCTTCTCAAAAAAAAAAAAAAAAACAGCCCATCCTCGTGAATATAGTGTGTCTGAAGGAAACTGATCTGGCAGCTGATACAGAGGAGTTCTGACAACCATGAGAACATCAACATGCAACACATGACAGAAAGCTCTACACACTTTTTTCCTATTTATACAGTCATCCATCAGAATTTAGTTTTTTGGGCATCGTTTGTTCAAAAATACTTAAAGGAATAGTTGAAAGCTGTAAACCTGTAACCATTGACTTCTACAGCATTTGTTATTCCTACTATGGACGTCAATGGTTGCCAGTTTTCAGCTTTCTGCAACATATCTTCTTTTGTGTTTAACATAAAAAAGACACTCATAAATGTTTAGAACCACTTGAGGGTGAGTAAATATTGAGTAAATTGCTCCAAACCTTACTGAATAGTGGTCATTTCATTCATAGAATATAAGCCAATGGAGTACAGTGTTGTTTTACATCTCATTTGCTTTAATCTTTTCTGCATATCTTTTGTTTTGCATTAATTTTAGTCGATTTATCCCTTTAAGCCTGTAGCTTTATGCATTTAAAATGATTCACTGTTATTTACGAGTATTTGGCAGCATTTGTAATCATCTACAAACATCTATTAAACCCCTGTAATTCTAAGTAGAAACAGCTTAAGCAAAAAAGGTCCATATTGATGATATTTCGCTGAGAGGCTCGATAAAAAATCCTAATAAGCTCTTAATAAACAGTGACACTTAATCATCTTTAAATGACTTAGCCAGTGGCAGAGAGCGTGTTTATGTAATAAGGTCATTTTCAGGACCATATATAACAGTCACTGAGTTAAATGTGGAACGGTGATATACTACAAATCTGCCGTGTGTACAAGTGAATGTGTGCGTGCGTGGCTTGTAAGCATAAATAAAAGCACTGCGAATAGGCCGCCATCGACCGCCAAAGAATTTGATTTGGAATATTTTTAAACCTCCGTGACAGATTTAAAAGGGGCCAAGAATTCAAGTCAGCTAAATAAATCAACTTCACATAACTTGATGACAGAATCTACAAAACAGGGGAGGACAAACCTCAAGATGGAGCCGGAACAGCAAAATTAATGTTGATGTTCGCTTGATCTAAAGCTAGTGGGAGTGAGAGGAGGAAGATATGAGAGGTTGTTTTGCATGTGTGTTTGTGCCATTAGAGAGATGTGGAGTCAGTGTGGGTTTCTAAAGTTATACTAAAGTTGTCATTAGTGTACTATTGGATGCCCAAACTAGTGTGTGTGTATGTGTGTCTAAAACTTCTGTTTAGATTCTTTATGCTTCTGCTTTCTCCGTCTGAGCTCAAACCACAGACTCTGCTTCCATCTGTCAGAGACACTGATTCATTAGTGGCTTTAGTCATATCGCCACAAACCACATTCCACTTCCTATTAGTGCAGTGAAGCATCTGGCACGTGCACTACACAGCATGTAAAGTACGCTAATGTTTTGAGCTGAAACATTTTTGTTCAACTGTGTTAGTGTTGTTGTCAGTTGTTTAATGCTAAATGCTAATGGTATAAAGCTGAATGCTAAAGGAAGCAGAAACAATCATGTGGGAACTTATGGTCAAGGAAGGAAATAGATTTCTTCTGTATAGCAGTAAGTAATTATGAAACAATATTTGCAGTTTTTTTTATTTTACTATTTTCTTATAGGTCACTTCCAATCAAGTTACATTTTTTAACACATTCATTTAGCATTAAGCTGTCAAATATGAGACTAAACTCATATTTAGTTTATTTCATGTAACAAAAGATTTGTAATTACAATAAATGAAGTTTGTTTGAATTTGCTTTTTATTTAAGACCTGACACCATAGTTTCTACAATACTAAGCAAACCAATCATTATTGATAAACATTTCTTGAGCACAGCATTTTAGAAGGAATATTTAGAATATCTCTATATTCTATGTGACAATGAATACTGGAGTAATTATGCTAAAAATAAATCCTCTCATTATTTAATGACTATTTCCAGTTTATTTTTTATCTTCACTCAGTTTATATCTTCAAAATATTACTTGACTTATTTTTATATTCTTTTTATATTCATTCTCATATTATTTGTTGTCCCAAACCTAACTGTAACTTACATTAGCCATAACCCATCATTAGCCATTCTGAATACTTACTGGATTTGAAACAACCCTAAAGGGATAAAGGGTGCAAATAATAATAATAATAAAAATAAATAAATAAAAATTCTGTTATCATTAACTTAACGTCTGTTCGTTCCAAACCATTTGGAATTTCTTTCTTCTGTTGAATGCAAAAGAAGATATTTTGAAGAATGTTGGAAACATTTTAGGTCAAAATGTGTTGATGCCATGGTGCAATGTTTAATTTATTCCCCCAAAAAACTATTGGAAATGCTACAGGTTTTCAAACAGTGAATCCTAATGGCATTGTTTATTAAAGTTTTATTGGGACATACAATGAACAATGTTCTCATAATATACCGTATTAGGGAATACTGCCCTGTTTTACCAGATTTTACCATGTTTATTTCATCATTATCAAAACTGAGCTACCAAACAAACAATAATGTTAAAATTAATTGTCGAAATTATTCTTCAAAGTACTCCTACTGGCAGAATGATTTACCATATGTTCTCTTTTTTTTAAGAGAATGTGATTTGAAGCAGTAGATTATATTTATTGCATCATGTGGCTGACTGTGTGACACAGGGCAGTTTGGTTACACGAGAAACCCAGAAAGCAATAACAGTGTGAAATAAAGCAGAGCCCCATCAGTCAACTTTAATTCTGTTCCTTGCTGCCTCGTATTATTTTAACGGATATGATTGGAACATGATCCAGATTCCAGCTACTGTGACAGACATAGAAAAACCTACGCTGGTGAAAGCCACAACCACAAAATGAATTTGCATGCAGAAATAAACCCATCACAGTCAGGTCATGTGTTATACTCATTCTCAAGGAATCATTGGAATCAAATAAATAACTAAAGCCAGAAACACATATCCATCCAACATTCCATCCAATTCTTATCAGTATCAGTAAAATCTCATATAACAATATAAGTAATCTCATCCTATTAACAATATATATCACTATAGAGAACTATTTCTGTCAATTCAATCAATAAATAGTATACATTTAAAAGACTATTTATTTTTTACATTTTAAAATATATATACTCAGAAATGTACTTATTCATCATATGCGATCATATTTTGAACTTCATTTAGAATGTGAGGGCAAATGTTTAAGAATGTAGAAATATTAAATAAATACAAAATATACAGAAACTAATGATTACAGATCCAACATAAAAAAAACTAATAAATACATAAATATTGCTAAATAAAACACAAAATGTAAACACTGTACTTTCAAGGCCTGAAATTTCTCATGATGCTGTTATTCATGTTTATGTCTCCATCCCTGTAATAGCGTGTAATATTGCATTCATATAAATGATGAAAAAGTAGTACCATAAACAATGTATTTTGTGACACCACAAAATAAAAGATAGAGCATAATATTGATTGATAGACTTTTTATTTTACTCATCTGTCCATATATATGGTCATATTGCACAGCTCTAATTGATACAAAAGGATAATGAAATAAACAGTGCTTATATATAGTGCAAACAAGACCATTTTATAAAAGGAATTAGATGACTTTTTGCAGTTCACCTATGTGTACATGTAAATAGAAGACCTTTAAAAAATATATGGGATGGAGATAATGTGACTACTTTTTCTTCAAGAGAAAAGGTCACAACATGTCATGGCCACCACGGCAGACACACTCAACGAGTGTCAGCACTTAAGAGTATGTGTGTGTTTGTGTGAGTGCGTATGCCCCTATTTAAAGCCACACAAGAAAAGAGCAACAGATAAACTGTTTTACCAGATTCACCTATCTGTACGGTTTTCAGACTGCGATAAGTTAGAAACAGGCCGCTATTTCTGGATGCAACTTACATGACATTTATTTTCACATTAAAGTAAATTTTGGCAGTGACCAACCAAAAAACATACCACTTAAATCAAAATACAGTTCAATTCTGAGGGCATTTCAAGCCAGATGTCCAACATAAATCTGAATGAGAGTCTCTCCGAACACAAGATCCATCCAAATAAGGAAGAATCCATTTTGTTTTGTCTCGGAACAAGCTCCTAAAACAGCGCCAAGATATTTGCTTGGTACGTTTTAGTGGGAAATTTGTCAAAACCTCATACCTTAAAATGTTGTGTCAGGAGTTGCAAAAGGGAGTTTGGGAGACTCTTGGTGGTTAAATACCAGCTGCTGTTGCTGGGTCCAGATTGCTTTCTTGGTTTCCCAACTGACCACAAATATTCTAGTTAACTGCAACCAGGCACTTCTGTTTCCCTGGAGCTTTACCCTTATGATCTCCAAAACAAAACCAGACCATAAAGGCTAATGAAACACTCCTGTTCCAAAAGTTTTTTTTTGTTCTAAACTAATTAAATCCAAAATAATCGTCCATAATGGTTTTTGTCCTGGCTGCTGTTAAACTAGGGTGCATTTCCCAGACAACGATGCAACTCACTGATTAAAAACATTGTTGGAGAAAGTATATATAGTCACAAATTACAGAAATGTTGCATATCCTTGGTCTGAACACCATGGGTTAGAACTGCCATCAGTGAGGTCAGCTATTAGAGTATAATTTCTGATAATGACACAGTTTGATATTAAAAATAATGTCAGAGTATTGCTGTAAATTAAAAACATGACATTTAAGGACTCCATTATTTTTCTTGCTTGTTATTTTTTGCTTTATTATGCAGGTTCCATTACATTAATCCAGTCATCAGTCATTGTACTTAAACACATATCCACATGCACAAACTTCAGAAAAGGGATGTTAATTATCTTAATAAACTAAAAGACAGGATGAAACTTAAACTGTTAATGTATAGAATGAAAGATAGTCAATAGATATGTGTTCTACTATAAACACAAGTACATAATGTACAGTATGTGTAAAAAAATATATAAAATCTATGTAAACTGTGGCCTTCACTTCTGAAATCTGACTTTATTTTAGCATGATACTGAATTCTGCATTTATCAATAATATCTCCATTTGGAGATGGATAAAATATATGATATTTCCTCATACACATGCATATGCTTTTAAAATGTCTTTTAGTGTAAGCAAACCGTTTGTTGGCATATAGTTTGCAAATTATTAACAGTCTATTTAGCTTCTATTAATTCTAATTTCATTAATAAAATCTTGTTGACAATAAGGTCATTAAACGATACCTTTGACTAACACCATTCAACATCTTTGATAAAAAAAGAAGAGATAAATAATAACAACTTGCAAATCTCTATTTTTGGCATAATAATTGAGAAAATATACAAACTGCTTTACATGTTTCTACTAAGTGCTTTCATTTTGCGGTTGCCAGATGTAAAGAACTTAAAACACTTGTGTTGTTTCCTGCAACAAAATTGTGTTTAGCTGTAATAATTACAAACATAATCTTCACTATATTGTACACTACAATATATTCTACATTTACTACAGTTGTGGTTGGTAAATAATGTAGACAGTGTGTTGACTTGATTAAAAAACCTATAACAAATTAGTACACCAGAGGTAAAACAACAAGCTTACATGAGAAAGTAAAATAATTGTGATGGAATGAGAGAGAGAGAGAAATTTTGATCAAACTAATCATTATTACAGTTTAACCACTATGCAGAATGATGCAAATATGGCTGTTTTATTTACTAAAACTTGACTTATGAATAGACATTGTCGTCTAAATGTGACTTGACAAAAACAGGACAAGGGTGATTTAAATAAGATAAAACAGACAACTGTGCTCTATTGAGAATAAAACAGATGTTAAACAATTAGCATAACTAATCATTTCATAGAGTATAATAGAAAAGAATAGACTTAAATGAGATCTGCACAGGCTGCACGGTAGCGCAGTGGGTAGCACTTTCGCCTCACAGCAAGAAGGTCGCTGGTTCGAGCCTCAGCTGGGTCAGTTGGCGTTTCTGTGTGAAGTTTGCATGTTCTCCCCGTGTTTGCGTGGGTTTCCTCTGGGCGCTATAGGTGAATTGGGTAAGCTAAATTGTCCATAGTGTATGTGTGTGAATGGGTGTGTATGGATGTTTCCCAGTGATGGGTTCCCAGCTGGAAGGGCATCCGCTGCGTAAAACATATGCTGGATAAGTTGGCGGTTCATTCCGCTGTGGCGACCCCAGATTAATAAAAAGAATAAGCCGAAAAGAAAATGAATGAATGAATGAGATCTCCACAGTGTTTAATCCCATAATCCACACACTATATAGCACACAGTAGGAATTCATGAAGCCACTGTACTGTAGGGTGATTTGATTATGTAATGCAGCATTTCCTCACAGCATGTAAAGCCTGATGACATATTCATCTTGATAACCTGTTACTCATCACTATGCTGACAAAATATTCATGCCTCTGGAAAACATTGAGTGAATTAGTGCTCGGGGACAACAAAAAGCATGCCAGACAGACAAATATGAAATAAATAAATAAATAAATATCTTGCACTTTGAAAAAATCTAATTTGGTGTAATGAAAAATTTGCTAAATTGTATTATCCAGTGGAAGGAAAAAATAATTAATATAGTTTAGCAGAAGATGCAAAGGATGAAAGTAGCACGAGAGACAGAAAAAAACTAAACTGCAAGGACAGAGAAATTAGAAATTCAGTGAGAGCCTGTGGCATGCAGGATTATGTAAGATGAATGAGTTCCTTCAGGGCGGCATATTAGCAAAGAGCAGTTCCTCAACACAGCATAAACTTCATTAGGGCTCAGTGCTAATTGGACTAATTGGTAGTTTATGTGCATCAAAAAAGACAATAGCTATGTTTCCATCCAAAAATGCGAAATAACTTTATGCGCTAAACTGGAATATCGCATAAAAGATGTGCGAATAAAGCAGCGTTTCCATCCAACGAGTCAAAGAGAACAAATCGTCACTTCCTGATTAAATGGCGCCAAATATCAACAGTAAAAACAGAATTTGCTGAGGTAGGAGAAGCTGCGTGAATCTTTTCTTCATTTAATAAATGACTTGCGCCTCAGAAGGCAATGCTGACGCGCAGTGAACGCATGGCGGCGTTTGAAGGCGTGACACGCGGAGCACAGACGCTCTTAACAATTCTGGAGGTCATTAATAATATAATAACACTAATACTGAAATGCTTAAGGCATTTTAGAATGACCAAAACAACATTTCAGATGTTTTACAATGTGGTCAGCCTGCTGGTTTGTCCATTTACACACATTTTTATCATCACATAATCTCTTATAACCAAATCACATGACCTTTTTTTAATGCGCATACTGGAATTTGTTCGGTAAAAGTGTTTCCATCGCAGTTTACGCGCATCTTTTCTTATCGAATAAAAAGTTTATCCTACTCAATTTTGCGCATACATTTTTTATGCGCATTTCCTAAATTTATGCGCATCTTAGCGTTTCCATCAACCGATTTTTTATGCGCATATCCAAAATGCGCATAAAAATAGGTGGATGGAAACGTACCTAATAAGAGTTTGGCTGATGATAGGAACATGAACAATATCTCTTTTATTTACGCACACACATGCACACACACACACACACGCACGCACGCACGCACGCGCGCACGCACGCACACACAAAACTGACATTTTTTCTGACATATGCTCTATTAAGAATAAATCAAAACAACATTTGTAATATTTTTTACGCACACACCACATACACACACACACACACACACACATAAAACTGACAACTATGCTCTATTAAGAATAAAACATGAACAATATTTTTTACACACACACCACACACATACACACACGCACACGCACACACACACGCACACACACACAAAACTGACAACTATGCTCTATTAAGAATAAAACATGAACAATATTTTTTACACACACACCACACACATACACACGCACGCGCACACACACACACACACACACACAC
>CAIGQV010019068.1:7179639-7196962 GCA_903798115.1 Danio jaintianensis | reverse complement strand
GTGTGTGTGTGTGTGTGTGTGTGTGTGTGTGTGTGTGTGTGTGTGTGCGTGCATGTTTGTGGCTGAGTCAGCGATTGGCTTGCACTGCAGCCCCTTATGTGAAAAAAAGTGCCATGAGCTATTGTTTTCAGACACATACACACACGTCATCACAAACCACTGACTCCACCAATTATCCACATATAAAGCAATGAGGGCTTTATGGGCCATACTGTAATATCTTCCTGACCTTCCACTGAAAAGACATTTTGTCAGGTGATTGATGCTGTGCTGCTAAGACGTTTTCAGCTATTAGATATTGACAGTAGATCTGCCTTGTCTACATGTCCTGGATCTATTTTCTATTCCATTGCTCAGCCAGCAGGACTGAAATAAAATTGCCCATCACAATCACTGTACTTTTTCAGCATGACATCAACACTTTACACGCCCACAAACATATACAACAGAGTAAGATGACCTCTAAACAACATCTTTCCGCAAATGCAATCTTCTTACCACGGTATAATAGAGAAAATGTGTAAATACGCTTGTCTACTGCATTTACTTAGATTGATAAATAGACAGACAGATGACAGATACTGTATAGACAAACAGACAGACAGACAGACAGACAGACAGATATAATGACAGACAGACAGACACACAGATAGACAGACAGATCCACAGTACTACGCACACACAAAATAATTAAAGACCTCTTACCTTCTCTAGAGTTTCAGTATAATCCTAATCCAAAAAGTGTGTATATTGTTTGTGTGTATATATGAAGCTCAGACTGTCAGATTACTGTAAATACGCTGTTGCACATTTATTATAGCTCACTCGCCATCTTTCAGCAGTCCCTGTGGTTTCAGCAGTCCGTGAGTACACTTGGACATGCACTTAGACAAGTGTCGTACTGTGTCCTAATGTCCTACTGTATCCAAATATGCATTTCTTCACACATAGAGTCCAGCCTGTGAATGGGACAGTAATCTTTTCCCACAACAGCTCTCTCTGTCTTCCTCTCCATTGCTGACTCCAGTGCACTGCTGATTTCTGCAAGGTTTGCTCTCACTCTCTCACTTTCCTTTCTCTCTTGCTTAATTGTCCATCAATTTTCTCTAAACCTCCGGTTTCTTCTCTCTTCCCGCAGGAGAATTTTTCACCTGTATCATTCAGTCTGAAAAGGCCACAGTGCAAATCTCTATACCAATAAATGCCAGCAGACCAAATCAGAGAGACACTCGACTGCTGACAACAGAAAGACCTTCCTTCGGCTCGACTCGATTGTGTTCTCTTTTGATTTTCTTGTTTTTCTGTTTCCTCTAGGGAGAGAGAAGTAATAGAGATGGAGGGATGCTGTCAGAGGTGCATTGGTACTGATAACAAATGATATAACAAAAATAAGTTATTATTGTTTTTGAAACAGTGCCACAGAATGACCATTTTTGTTTCCAAAGATTCTTTTATAAGCACTGTATAACAGTGGTAGACAGGTTAAGACAACATCCAGTTGTCCTATATTGAACACATATCAATGTATTATACATATTATGCATTTATTGATGCTGAATATATAGAAAATATAGAAACAATAATCAGCATACTGTATAGACTACTAAACTAAGATACCTGTATATACAGAATTGGCATCACATCAAGGTCAATCATAGGTCACGTCTTTCTGTTCTGATCTATGAAAGAACGCTTGGGAATAACAAACTGAAAGGGATTGTTGAGAGGAGAGATAAAAGGAGAAGACAAAAGGGGAGTTCTGTCTAAAGGAGGCAGTGAACGCATGTTTATCATCATGTTATCATTTCAATTATGCATGAGTTGAAGAGGTACATATGCAGGTTAAAGTGTATTTAGGCCATATCGTTTAAAGACACCATACAATGAATTGATTACATTTTATTGCTTTCTGATATATACATAGAAGTTATGTGGCCTAGGTAAGTGCACAAAAATGGCCAGAAATGGTTTTACAGGCCCATTTAGAACCCCAGAAATCTGCCCTTAATGGAAAGCTCTGTTTTTACCTTATTTGGAAGGGTCCTGAATATTAATGAGCTCATACTTCAAATATCAAAAATAATTGAGCAAATTGAGTAGATTGCCAAATGACAATCCTTTCAACTGAAGCAGTTCACGTAAGGAACGAGTGAGCGATCTGTCCATAACCACTCCTGAGTTGTGGATGAAATAAGCTAAATTATAATTATACACAACAAAATGGACCAACAGAAATGTATTTAGAGTTATATTTTGTGGGATAATTGTGGATGAAAACAGTTTAATTACAATGGATGAGTTAATATTTTCCATGCATTCTCGAAAAATCACAGCAAGAGCTGAATGATATGACACAATGCATAAATTAACATTTTACATGTCTGTTGCACGCTTCACACTGCCATGTACTGAACTCGAATTCACATGCAGAAAATGAAGCCGCAGTTGAAGTCAAAATTATTAGACCTCCTGAGTTTTTTTTCTTTTTCAAATATTTTCCAAATGATGTTTTACAGGGGCTGCATGGTGGCGCAGTGGGTAGCACGTTCACCTCACAGCAAGAAGGTCACTGGTTCGAGCCTCGGCTGGGTCAGTTGGCATTTCTGTCTGGAGTTTGCATGTTCTCCCCGTGTTCGCATGGGTTTCCTCCGGGTGCTCCGGTTTCCCCCACAAGTCCAAACACATGCGCTATAGGTGAATTGGGTAAGCTAAATTGTCCGTAGTGTATGTGTGTGAATGAGTGTGTATGGATGTTTCCCAGTGATGGGTTGCAGCTGGAAGGGCATCCGCTGCGTAAAACATATGCTGGATAAGTTGATGGTTCATTCCGCTGTGGCGACCCCAGATTAATAAAGGGACTAAGCCGAAAAGAAAATGAATGAATGAATGATATTTTACAGAGCAAGGAATTTTTCCACAGTATTTCCTATCATATTTATTCTTTTGGAGAAAGTCTGATTTGTTTTATTTCGGGTAGAATAAAAGCAGTTTTTAATAATAAAAAAAAACATTTTAGGGTCAATATTATTAGCCCCCTTAAGCAATATTTTTTTGGGGGGATTGGCTACAGAAAGAACCATCCTTATAATGATTTGCCTAATTACTAATAACTTGCATAGTTAACCTAATTAACCTAGTTAAGTCTTTAAATTGCACTTTAAGCTGAATAATAGTATCATGAAAAATATCTAGTAAAATATTATGTACGTTCATTATGGCAAAGATAAAATAAATCAGTTATTAGAAATTTAATTAAATTATTAAAAATATTATGTTTGGAAATGTGTTGAAAAAATCTTCTCTCTGTTAAACAGAAATTGGGGGAAAAATACAGTGGGGCTAATAATTCAGGAGGGCTAATAATTCTGACTTCAACTGTATGTGTACAAGGCTGTCACTAACATGGAGAAGGGTATTGATGATTCTATCAGCTAAATTCAGTCAAAGGGAACCCTGGTTTTCCTGGTTGCATTCAAACTGTCACTAGGACCTCTGAGGCAACATACTGTACGATAGCCAGCAGCGACATCAAGCGCAGTGTTCATCAAAACCAACAAATGGAGGACATCATTATTGAAGGGGATTTTGAGACAATGGAGATGGAAAGTACATATATATGCTATGCAACTGAAAGAACAAAAAGGAAGACCTATCAGGAGAACCTATGGTTTCTGTCACTGTATTGTCTACCATAGCTTTCATAGTAAAATGTATTATCCACACAACAATTAGACTGAAAAGTTTAAATGAAAAATAACCAGGATGTCTTAGTAGTGTACATCTCTTAATGACAGATGCACTTTAATTTGATCTCTGAGCAAAACCTGATAAATGGTTTCAAGGTCTGTGGATGATATACATAAAGTCATATAAACAAATAGCTATTGTCAAACACAAGGTTAACCCCTTCATTCCTGCCCTCGAAGCTTTTATATGTGATGATATAAGCTCTTATCTGCGCAGTCACTGATAACTGATCTTCCACAACATGCAAATTTATACACTCCATAAATTATGCAAAGTTTCTAATGGTTTAGGCCCTATGTGCTGCTTTCAGAATCATAGAGCGTACATTAGAGTCTGGGTGGGTGCCTGAAGTGATGGATTGCCTGCAGTAACTATCTGTGAGAATAGCTGCATGTTACTATTAACCGTGTCAGCGAAACAGGCACAGGTTGGTCAGCATCACACACACACAGAATATTGATCACTATGTGAAGTGAATAATTGCTTACTTTCAAAGGACACAAATAAATACATGTCCAACATTGTTAAGCCACTATAGCATGAAGAATTATATGCAATGG
Source organism: Danio jaintianensis (assembly GCA_903798115.1). NCBI lineage: Eukaryota > Metazoa > Chordata > Actinopteri > Cypriniformes > Danionidae > Danio > Danio jaintianensis. Next base: position 7,192,655 of record CAIGQV010019068.1, on the reverse strand, counting down.
ATAAAAAAAAGGTTACACTGATGAGTCTGAGATTAAAAAGGAGCATTGAACATAGCAAGACTATTTAAGGTAATTGCCAGTACAAATCTGATGCACCTCACATCTATTTTCATCACTTTATCTGTTCTTAACGAATGCTGATGAAATAAACATCCTGAAAGGTCTGCTGTGTCATGGCCAAGAGCTGTTTAAGCACATACTGATGCAGAGAGCGCTAACCTGCTGTTTGTCAGTGAGTCATCAGATTCCAGGTGCCCTTCCACTTCCTGCTGCAGTTGCTAGGTAACAGCACACATCTGAATCCAAATGCTTGTGAACCGCATACACACTTACTTCTCAGAACAGCTGTCTTCCCTGAACTATGACACGAGCGTGTGGTCCTAGGCTTATGAACTAGAATTTTCAGCTGTGAAATGTTTTAAAGACTGCGAATGATCAAAATTAATAGAAAAATATATAAACAATCAATTTTAATTAGAAATGATGTATTTTTCATTGTTCGCAATCTGAATGAATGTACAAACCCTGGCAAAAATGATGGAATCTTCACATTTAAATGATGTTTACTATTTTTTTTTACCTTTAATCTGTGGCTAAGCAAAAGACAGAAACTATACAAAGCAATTTTTTTGTTGAACAACTGAACACTCTGTTTGTATTATAACTCAAATAAACAAATTAAAAAATATTAGAGGAAAAAATATGGAATCATTCAAAATTTTGGAAAAAAGTATGGAATTAGAATTTTTTTTAAACAAATACTGGCAGTACATATTTAACAATGCTAATTAGTCACAGATAAAAGAGAGTGCTTAAACACCTTATCGAGCTGTTGGACTTGGCTAATTAAAAGAAAACATGGACCCAACAAGAGAGCTGTCTGTCCAACTCGAAGATTAGCAAAAGATGTTGGCTGCTCCCAGTCAGCTGTTTCTAAAATCTGGTGCAAGTATAAAAAAATTGGAAAGATTATAGGCCAGGACAGAAAACTCACAAATGGGCAGAAACAGGAGTCAATGTGTGTAATGAAACTGTACAAACCTGGCTGAATTAAATGGGGTGTAAATACAGAAAAGCCAAAACATGAACCAGCAATAACACCTAAACAGAAGAAAACATGGTTCAAGTGGGCTAAAGACATCAATTATGGAGTGTAGAGGATTGGGTGAAAGTAATTTTCAGTGATGAATCACAAACCTGTATTGGACATTGAGATGATGCTGGAACTTTTGTCTGGAGCCATTATAATGAATTACATAAAGATGACTGCCTGAAGCTCATAAATAATATGGTGTTAAAAAAGGACTAGGGGAAAAAACAATAAATTACCTTAACAATTTAACAGGTGTACTGTATACTGAAATTTTGAATACTTTTCTCACCCGATCAGTAGAATTTTTTAGATGATTATGTAATTTTTCAGGCTGATAATGAGCGCAATGTTACAGTTTTTCTTCAGGACATAGCCAGCAAACAGTCCAGATTTAAATCCAATTGAAAATTTAAGGTGAAAATTTGAAAAAAACTAAAACTGTTCTGTTTGCAAAGCTGATCTGTCAACCACTATTTGAGAAAGCTGGTTAGAGGTTACTTGATTTCATGTAAGGCTGTGTCACTGTAAGACCAATATGTTCCTTATGCATGTTGCCCAGTTGGACCCCATATAGACCAAGTCAGATTATATGGAAGATTCATATGGGCTAAATTAGATGAGGCCCATGTGGAAACCAAGGACAAACCCATATTGGGGCCACATATTAATGTGGGCTACCCCATGGGGCCCATTTGCCCCAGTAATAAAGAGTTTAACAAAATACCCAAAACCCCTATCATTTGATGAAAATCCCTGTGCAAGTTTGATGTATGTTGTGCACATTCAATTTGCATATCAAGATATTTCACAACAACCCAAAATGTGAAGATATTCATATATTCTTTTTCAAGAACATGGATTAATTGGGCATAAAGTTATTAGGGCCTAAAGTGTTTTCTCATTTTAAAGTCTCTGGCGCCATCAGCTGGACAGGTTATATGAGTGACTAATCTTGAAGGTTTTTGGAAGATTTTTTGGAAGATTTAAATAAGCCTATAATTTTGAGCAAAAATTGTCGTAGTTGTATTTTTTTAAAATGGTAATTAAAACTATAAAAGATATTCATAAAAGACAAAGCTTAATCTGCAATGAGTAGCAAAAAGGGAAAATCCCTTTCAGTTTCTTCAGTTCCTTTCTTTCCTTTTTGTTAGAGACAAATTATTGAGGGGAAAAACTTTATTAGAAATAGCAGAAGTAATATGAAATATGATGTTTTATAATATAAGGAAGTTGTTTTGGGGTATTACTTGCTGACAGAGGAAAATGTCAGATTATATTGATTATATTGCAATTATCATGAGGATTTTGCAACATGTTAATATCTGCATTGATATATAATTTTACAATAATATAATATTTGGAACAACGTGACCCGAACTGTCCAATCTAAGTGACGATATTTGATATCTAGGACTGCGTGATAGCTCCGCCTCTCGGTTTGTTTCACTTCTTAAGAAAGAGGAATTGTTCCTTTTGTGAAGGTTATTTTCTCTCAACACGTGAAGATTATTTGATTTCAAAACAGAGGTCTGAGTTGCTATTCCCTCTTGAACCACTTAACCAGATATCTGAGCGGAACCTGGGAAAATAGATCGTCACTTATCAAGTAAGTCCATGATAAATGATAGCATGCTAAATTCAGCTGCATTAGCCTACTTTGTTAAAACATCATGTTAGCAGTTTTGGAAGTAGTATAGAAACAATTATTAGGTTATAGTTTTCTTCAGATGCACAGTCGAATATTTCTTAATGTGACAATGAGACCATGGCTAGTTGTCTCATCACTCACTACCTTCACATATGAAACGTTTAAATATAGAAATATATACATATAAATGTTCTTACGACAAACAGCATTTAAATAGTAAATACTAGTGTTTTAAACCATAGTGTAGTAAAGTGCATTATACTAAATATTATTTACACATGCATAGCCTATAGTTTTAACTATGAACTGATAAACTGTAATATAAAATGTTGTAGTACAATTCAGTTTTTACTATAGTAAACTGTGATGTATTGTAGTATATTTACCTAATTGTAGAAAACTGTTTTGGTCATTTGTTAATATTACAATAGTTGTTGTATTAGCAGAACAACTATAGAGAATTACCACAAGTAATTTACTATAGTATGTTTAAAATACAGTATAGAATTTACTTTAAATTACTGTAGTACTTTTCATGTGGGTTAAAAGCAAATTATAACTACAGAGACTGCAAAAATTGAAAAGGAATAAATGCAACAAACATTTATTTTGACTAACATTAGGTTAAAATAACTCATTTCATATTGCAGCATTTTCATTTTTTTACCTGATGTACTAAAATAACTTGTTAAATTATTAGTTAATTAATAAAATCTTTTAAAAACATTAAAAGCCAATTATAGTGTAGAATTCTAAAACCAACTAAAATTAAACTGAATTCTGAAAAAACTATTATTAATTAATAAAAAAAACAATACTATCTGAATAATGCTGAAATGAGGTTTTTACTTTGTTTACCTCTGATAAAGAATGGAATAAGCTGAAGAAACATGAGTGAGTATCTTATGACTTCCCCATGTGACAGGAAGCTCTGGTCTTTATTTATATTTTATGAGGTCCAAATTTTATTGTGTACTTTTCTATCAATCTTTAAGCTTGTGTATGTCAACAATAAAAGTTATGTTTATTACAGCTTGACTTGGGGAGAAAAACTTTGAAAGGAAGGAATATATGGATCCAATGAAACTCATATTATTGCCCTTGTTCTGCACTTGTTTCAGTGCCCACTGTGCAGGCACTATGAATGCACGCAAGTCAACTTGCATGATTGAGAATGCCAAAGCAGACTGTAGTCATATGAATCTGGATGCAATTCCAACGGACTTACCCACAAATATTACCACATTGGATGTATCCCACAACAGACTTAAAACTCTGTCTTCCCTACACATGTACACAAATCTGGTGAATATAGATGCAAGCTACAACTCTTTAGCTGTCATAGAAAAGGATCTCTGTCTTTCTCTGCCGTACCTGCAATTTCTCAATGTGCAACACAATCAAGTGTATTTGATAAGCGAGAAAGACCTGAAAAACTGTTTTCATTTGACACGACTTGACCTGTCTGACAATAAGCTGAAGCTACAAGGGGAGCCCTTCTCTCTTTTAAAGGTATGTTTTTTGAAGATACATTGCTTAGCATGTGAAGCAAAATATAGATAAATGCATTACATTTTTTTTTTTATAATAGCTTGTTTTATAATTTATTGTCTATGTTTACAGCATAGTCAGTTAGGCTCAACTGGAATATGGTGTTATCTATCACTAATATTTGCATAGTTGTTATATCTGCAGCCTGACTGTTAACAATTTTATACACAACTGAATATAAGGTATGCTGTTTCAATTAATGTTTTATCCTCTTATTTAAGGATGTATCAATACTAATACTCTGATCAACATTGATAAGCTCATTGCATGCTACAGATTCTAACGCCAAAAAATAACTTTTTCAAGTGTGTTATGGTCTTATACATAAATATGCTTCATTAACATGTTCTTCCTTTGTAGAATGTAACATGGTTGGATGTATCCCGAAACAAACTGACATCTGCTAAACTGGGCACACAACCTCAGCTGCCAAACCTGGTGACCCTGGTTCTCTCTGGAAATAACATTAACGAACTGCAAAAGAATGACTTCTCATTTCTCAGTAATTCTTCTTCATTTCGGGTTCTGATTCTCTCATCTCTAAATCTTAAAAAGGTAAGAGGAACTGAATGTGATACATCAGGCTGCTTTCACTGATTTCACATAAGTGTTGTCAATGTGTGCGTTTACTCACTTTGGAAAGCTGCTAGGAACCTGTCTTTGGTAACCAGACAATTGGACTTTGCTCTAATGATGAAATAACATTGAATAACCTTTGTATTTGATCATATTAAATTTAATATTAAAATGGTGTAATATTAAAATATAACAATATAAAAATGCATGGACACATGGAGACTGTAGTTTGCTCCATATGAGAGAGGTTACATGGACACATAGTTAATCTCTCATATATTAGAATGATTATACAATATCAAATATGAAATCTCTGCATCTTGATTATTTAAATAGTTATAATAAAGAAATGTTCATGTAAAATTCAAGTGGAGTTTTCTTGAAACTAGCTAGCTCTACCATTCCTACCCCAATTTTGTCTTGTTTTTCACTTGTTTTGGAAACACAGGTGGAGAATGGCTGTTTCAAGGCAATCGATACACTATCTGACTTGGTGTTGGATAGCAGCAAGCTCACCCCTCAGTTTACCACCAGTCTTTTTGAAGAACTTGCTGACACAGCTTTACGAAACCTTTCTCTTAAGAACACTGAACAGGTGATACTGTTAAACACAACTTTCCAAGGTCTAGAGAAGACTAAGATCACAGTTCTGGACCTCAGTGAAAACAGAATTTCAAAGATTGTAGATGGTGCCTTTCAGTGGTTTCCCCAACTGGAATTTTTGTCCTTGGAGCATAACACAATTAGACGCCTAACTAGAGATTCATTCAGTGGACTAGGAAACCTAAGGCAGCTCAACCTGCGGAAAGCGCTAATTAAGAGTCATGCATCCTTACCAGTTATTGATGACTTTTCCTTCCAACATCTAGTCCAGTTGGAACATTTGTGCATGGCAAATACTGCATTCCGAGAGTTAACTGAACAAATCTTTTCTGGACTTCTGAACCTGAAGACATTGGATTTGAGTTGGAGCATCACAGGGTTAAAGACAGTCACAAATAGAACCTTTGCTGGTCTGCAAGAATCTCCACTCCTTCAGACTCTTAATCTTACAGGCATGGGCATCAACAAGTTGGAGCCTGGTGCCTTTTCAAGTTTAGGAAATCTCAGCAACCTCCTAATGAGTCGCAATTTTATCAATCAGCAGTTACAAGGGAATGAGTTAAAGGGCCTCTCTAACATTAAGGAGATTGACATGTCTATAAACCAGCAAAGTATTTCCCTCACCAATGCATCATTCGTTCATGTCTCTACATTGAGGACACTAAAGCTAGGCCGTGCTTTAAAAGGTACTCTAGATATGGAACCATCTCCTTTCAGGCCACTTGTCAACCTCACATTCCTAGATCTCAGTAATAATAATATTGCAAACATAAATGCTGACTTGTTGGAAGGTCTGTATAATCTAAAAGTGGTGAAAATGCAGCACAACAACTTGGCTAAATTGTGGAAAATGGCAAACCCTGGTGGTCCAGTGCTGTTTCTAAAGGATGCCACACAACTGTCATATCTGAATCTGGATTACAATGGCATAGATGAAATTCCACTTACTGCTTTGCGTGGCTTCTCTGAGTTACATGAACTAAGTCTTCGTGGTAATCTCTTGGATCAGCTGCATGCCTCTGTTTTTGATGACCTAAACTCTTTAAAATATTTGCATCTTCAAAAGAACCTTATAACATCTGTCCAAAGTGATACGTTTGGTGTGCCACTGTCCAAACTGAAAGAACTTTACATGGACCACAACCCATTTGACTGCACCTGTGAGAGCATCCTGTGGTTCTCTGAATGGCTGAACTCCACCAACACCAGCGTTCCAGGATTTCCTCAAAGTTATATCTGCAATACTCCCAATGCCTACTTTAATCACTCTGTAATGAACTTTGATCCATTGTCCTGCAAGGATATGACACCTTTTAAAGCACTGTACATTTTGAGTAGCACGGCAGTGTTAATGTTGTTGTTTATATCTTTCCTGGTACACTTCCAGGGATGGAGAATTCAGTTCTACTGGAGTATAATGGCAAACCGTATGTTAGGGTCGCTGAAGGATGCAAAAGTTACCGAAGGTAGATATAAATTTGATGCTTATGTCATCCATGCTGGTGAAGATAAGTCATGGGTGGAACGAAGCTTGCTCCCTCTGGAGGACAACGATTTAAATTTTTTCTATGAACAGAGAGATTCAACACCTGGGCATTCTCGTCTTGAGACAATTGTCAATAACATGGGACATTCCAGGAAGATCATTTTTGTTATAACAGAAATGCTTCTAAAGGATCCATGGTGTAGACAGTAAGTACAATTATCTTAATTATTTATAAACAATAAAACTATTCAAAAGGCATAGCTAAATGTATATTTAGTCACCATTAAATCAAATGCAAGTTGCTGATCAGTTTCAGTTCTTTAAGGTGTAGTTTCGAATCCTCAAAAAAAAAGAAACAAACAAAAAAAAAAAAAACACCTCACATATTCACCCAACCACGTTTTCCTTGTTTCAAGTTACAATGCATGGGTATTTTTTTGCCAATTTCAGAAGTATTCATGCTGTCCTCTCTCACTCTGCAGATTCAAAGCCCATCATGCACTTCATCAAGTAATGGAGGATAACCGCGACTCGCTGATCCTCATTTTCTTGGAAGATGTAACTGATTACAATCTGAATCGCTCTCTGCATCTTCGTTGTGGCATGTTAAAGCCTAAATGTGTCCTCTACTGGCCTTTACACAGGGAACGTATCCCAGCATTTCATCAGAAACTCCGCTCAGCATTAGCCTCTACCAACAAGGTCAACTAGAAATTTTTTTCAATAAGCAAAGCTGTATATTTTGTGCTTTTGGCCTGTCAAATTAAGCAAATCGATAAACTGACTGCCATGATACTGAAAGTTTCACTACTTTATCCTCTTTTGTGGTCACAATTGCATAATCTCACTGGAAATCCAAATAAGCTACTTGTGCAGACAAAAGCCAACTGCCCTGAGTATAGCATAGTTCACAAGCCAAAAAAAAAAAAAAAAAACCACTAACAACTTAAAATTCTTAAAAATAGCTGCCTGCAAAGTTTTGTGAACCATTGGTTGTTGAAACTTTTCGAATCTGATGGGTTCTGTTGCTTCCAAAGTGAAGTACTTGGTATTTCAGAATTAACAGAATAAAAAAAAAAAGTGCTCACCTTCATCCTTTCTAAAAGTTTTCACCCCCCACCCCTTCTGTTTCGCATTTTGAATGATCTTTGTTATTTTCTTTAATAATTTACATTTTCTCAGATTCTGCAAGGGGTTCACAAACTTTCCAGCAGAAATGTACAGTATATATTTATTATTCCATTAAAATATTTAAGGGTTTATTTTTATTTTTCACAAACAAAAATCAAGTGGAGTAGTCAAGTCTGTCTCTTAAACCAGTATTTATGCTAAACTGTGTCAATGTTGGCACTAAGTAAGCAGTTTGAGTATGTTAGAATGCTAACCAGTTAAATTGTACAAGGCAGCCACCCAGTGGTCGTTTCTTTAATAAAACCACCCTTCCACCCTTAGTTCACTGAATATTTCTTGGCATAATACAAACGATTTATTATAAGCACATGCTGTAGAGCAGTGGTTTTCAAGCTTTAAGGGTGATATATTTATTTTCAAATTGATGTGACCCATGTGTAAAAATGTACATTTATCAATGCTATTGCTATCCCCTATTAAACACATAATCTTGTAACAACTGAGATATTGCCATGTGTGATAATTAGCCCTTATCTATGATGTATTATAGGCCTACAGATAGATCATATTGACAGTAGTCTGTGTCAGTATTTTCCAAGGAACTTTAAAGATTGTGATGAAATGAATGTGCAGAATAAAACAAACAAATAATGGTTAGTGAGTAATTGCACTTCCCATGGCATAAGGGGGTTGCACAACATCAAGTCGTCACTGAACAGACGAGGAACACTACACAGGTCTAAAAAAAAATAAAAATAAACATTGTCAAAATGCATATGGAACTTGGTGACCTATTGAACGGATTTGTGATTTTTTTGTGTTATTCTTGTGCTGACTTTAACATGTAAGTTGCTGAAAGATTATATTCATAAATGGAGAGAACTAAAACCTGTCCCTGGCATTAGTCCAGTATACCCGTTCCTTGGCAACGCACTTAACAGAACAGGTAAGTGCAATCCATAGACTTAATTTTAGGTACATTTATTGATTATTATGTTCCAGGATATATTACAATATTGTTAGATCAGATCAAGTCACGTATATCAGATACAAGAAACTGCCTAACAACATATCTGGGACAAGACATGGAGAAAATTATAAGATTATAATAAATCATAGCCTATAAAAAAATAATCATAAATGTCATAAACATTAAATGAAGAAATCATGTAAACTTTAAATTTAAAAATTGTTTTTTTAATCTTTAAATTCAATTTTTAATAAAAAAAAATAAAAAGTTTTAATTCAACATTAGCAAGTACTCTCTATGAACTTCCACACATCTTGCCCCTTCCCCACTTTTAGTTCTCTATTTTAGACATCTTTTGAATGGTTCTGCAGTAGCAGGAGGAATTATTGTCAGGATAATCCAAAGTCCAGTACACTATAGATTAAAACACTGGAGAGGTCACACAGACACAGACGACTCGTTGGCAAGATGGTCGTGTTTATCGGCGTGTATACTTATGGCTTTGTGGCTGCTTCAGTTTGCGTTATTTGCTTTGCATATATCACCTACCAGCTGCTGAAAAGCTATCTGCACAAATGGAAGGAGCTGAAGCCCATCCCGGGCATTGGAAACACATTTCCGTTCATCGGGAATGCGCTGCAGTTTAAATCGAACGGAGGTGAGAGGAGCTATCAGTCAATTTCCTTTTTACTCTCAGCATCTCTAGGACATTTTGGCGTCCTTAGTGTGGTTAATACACATAAATACAAAGGCTAACTAATACAATAAGGTAAGATAAGGTGATGAGAATTAAAAAAGCAGTTTGTTAATTCTTATCAAGCAATGAACCCTAAAAAAATAGAAACCACAAAAGAATTTGTATAGTCTTTGTAGGGAATTGGTTTTAATGGGAATTGTGTATGTATATATATTCTTTCAGATTTCTTTCTCCAGTTGGTTGGATACGCAACTGAATTCCGGAATTCTCCACTGCTTAAAATATGGATTGGACCCATTCCATTTCTCATCTTATTTCATGCTGAGACAGTTGAGGTATAGTTCACTTGAACTTACAGTAGACCTAAAGGACACAAACACTCCTCTGTTATGTTTAGGATCTCTAGCCTTGTGCATTTCATAAGAGAATGTTTGAAGATAAAGATAACCTTGGTAACAAACTTATCTACCTGTATAAGCACCACAAAGTTGATGACTGCATTATATAAAAGAAAATGATCATGTATTTTATGTATGTTATTTTTATAGAAAGAAATAAACATGCTGTAAAAGAAACGTGTCAAAGATTAGAAGAGAATATGTTCAAAGAGAATACAGTATTAAAGTCCAGTACAAGTGCAAATTATGCAGGATTCACATACACTTATTCTGTATCAACAGAATACAAGTTTTGGTAGTGACAGTTAAGGAAAAAAAAAATGTATCTGTCAGAGGAGCCACAGTTTCAGTTAATTTCAGCAGCCATTACTGGCAAGCAGATTCCAAATGTTTCAAAACAGAAAGCTTTTTTATGCCTTCAGGTTTTAATTTGCATGACAAGAACATCTCTATAGGCTGGGAGGCTTTTCATGATCTTGAAAATTCAGTCTAAACCTAGTGGTAACACTCATTTATTCAAAGGCAATTTTACAAGTTTTGATGGTTTAATATTTGTCTTTTATATATTGCTTTTGGCAAATCCTACCACATACAGACAGTCCTGAATAATCCTGTTCACATTGACAAGGCCTATGCATACCAATTTCTGCACCCCTGGCTGGGAACAGGACTACTCACAAGGTAAACTGTTTACTTAATACATTTAATTTAATTTCTACTCTTAATAAAATGATAGACACCTATTATTATGTCTTTGCAAGTTATTTGCAAATATCTATAAAGAATATAAATTTATAATTAAATGTAAACTCAAATGAAAACGTAATACTTTTCTTTCTTTTATTCATTTTTGTGAAACATAACATTTCTCCAGGTACGTTTCATTGCACATTTCAGATGACAAATCCACTAGGGCAGGGGTTTTCAACCTGTGGGGCGCACCCCACCAGGGGGGTGCCAACACCTATTAAGGCGGGCGCGAGATTTTGAGGCGTGCACTCGAGTAAATTATGATGATGATTTTTATGCATTCACTAGAGTGAATCTGATTAACGTTAGTTCCACAGCTAACTATCAGGCACCTGTAGAGTTAATGTGTTCGAGTAAAATATATACAAATAAAATGGACCAGGTGCTTTTCAAAAATAATGACGGTGAATGAAAGTAAAACCGATGAGCCGTCTGACAAAAAAGTGCCCTTCTGAATCAAATCAGGATGCCCTTCTGGATCTTTCACTTACTTTGAAGACACTACTGACTACGTTTACATGGACATCAGTAATCTAGTTATTTGCCTTAATCTGAATAAGACTAATATAATTAAGGTGCTTACATGAAGTGCTTTTTGCATGTTACGTCAACACGCTATCCAGTGTCATGTAATTTTGGGTGTTTCATGTTTAATTTTTAGATTTTAACTGCAGTTCGGCAGTTTCACTTTCACTCATTTATGAATTTCATTCATACCTCCGTGACAAACTGTATTGGACGTGAGTATGAAGTAAGGACTAGTGAAAGAGTGCTGTTTTAATGGAATTTAATACTGCACACCGAATGGAAAGTAAAAAACTTCTGCTTTTCATGATGTGTGTGTCTGCAGCCCTTTACTGACTCGGTAGGTGCAGAGAATAGTGTCAAACAGCCACGTGTGTGTGGACTATCTTGTCGCAAAATGCGGCAAAAAGTCTTACATGGCGGTAATAGTTTGATTGCAGTGTTTACTTCAATAATGCCACTAATATATGCATATTCCACATGTCTTAATTCCATTTCTGTTTAGTTTAGGGCGCGTGAAATTGGACAAACTTGGGGGACGTGTGTCCTAAAAGGTTAAAAACCACTGCACTAGAGAATGCTGTTTACATTTTTAATTATATTGTTAATAAAAGAATAGACATCTATTGTCTTTGCAAGTCATTTACAAATATCCAGAACACTTTTTTTACTTATAATTACAATGTAAACTCAATAAAATGAACCTTATTATTTTAACCAGGCTTACTGGAAATATGTACCTCAGCCAACATTTTTGCAGAACAAAGTATGTTGCTCTATGTACATTTTGTTGCACATTTCAGATGACAAATCTACTAGAGGGTGCTGTCTACATTTTTTGTGAATCTCAAATCATGTTACTTATGGTACATGTCAAGTACATGTCCTTGTACACACCCACATGAAGGCGGGGCTTGTTGTACTGACCACATAGGGAAACACTGACATAAACACTTCCCTAAACCCAACCAATAGTGTTTTCAAAAGCAAACATAAGTGCTTTGACCACATCATTTTACCTTTATTTTACAATGCTTTAATCTCTTTTTGTGGAACTGAGCTTCACTGGACTTGAACCCGAGCACTCTGCCTCATAACACAACACTGTATAAAAGTAAGCTACCAATCGATCTGATCATGCCAGAAAAGCAGGCTGTCTGGCCAAACTGCAGTCAAACCTGTGTTTAAGTGTTTGTGGTTTCACAAAAATGACAGGTGAAGCATGTATTTCCAATGAGCCTGGGTTGCATTAATTGGATTGATCATTCACTTGCCGCAGAACCACAGGTCAATTATAGGAAATAAATCCTGTTTTTCCGTTGGTTAGTACTGGGGATAAGTGGAGACGCAGACGTAAGATGCTGACTCCAACATTTCATTTCTCGATACTAACTGAATTTCTGGAGGTGATGAATGAGCAAGCAGAGGTGCTCATAGAGAAACTAGAGAAGCAAGCCGGAAAGGGCCCGTTCAACTGCTTCAGCCACATCACTCTCTGTGCCCTCGACATCATCTGTGGTTTGTGTGATTTTTTTTCACTTTAATATAATATAATATAATATAATATAATATAATATAATATAATATA
>CAIGQV010019068.1:7154286-7170913 GCA_903798115.1 Danio jaintianensis | reverse complement strand
AAAGAAAGAAAGAAAGAAAGAAAGAAAGAAAGAAAGAAAGAAAGAAAGACAGAAGAAAAGAAAGAAAGAACATATATGTGCCTGGACACACTTTCTGGACATGAAAGTGAGTAGAGAGTGTGTCCAGGCATGTGTATGTCTTTGGTCAAGCACACATGTATTAGAAACTGGCTAGCTCAGGGCTCCGGATATTAGCGTGACGGTCTCCCTTTTGAAGTGTGCGCTTTGGTAATCTTACACCTAAATTGGCAGAAATGTGGGTCATGCCACCAATTTTATCCTAGTTATCACACTCATGGTGTTTCATATTTCCTTACCGAAACCCCTCCAAGACAGAGTACATTCAAAACAATTCTGTTAAATTAATTTAAATTTAATCATAGTATTTCTAAATAGCCCCCGAGAGAGTGGAACATAAGAGGTCAGATGCTCGCGTGCACCGAAATGACACTCAATTACTTTCAGACAGTGTTGCTGTAAAAGCAGGAGACTCACCATTTTCATCTCTCTACTTTCTCATGTTTCCCCTTTTCTGTTAAGCCGCTTTGGCACAAACTACATTGTAAAAAGTGATAAAGAAATAAAGATGAATTGAATTGACTGCTGAATGTGTGCTTAATTTTGGCTTCATATATTTGCAAATTTGTATATTTTATCTACGTTTTTTTATTATATAAATTTTTTAAGTGTATTAATTATTTAATTAGTTTATCAAAACATTGTCTTTATTCTTAATCCTTACAGCCATGTTTTATATACAGTTGAGGTCAGAATTATTAGCCCTCCTGTGAATTTTTTTCTTTCTTTTTCAAATATTTTTCTTCTGGAGAAAGTCTTATTTGTTTTATTCCAGCTAGAATAAAAGGAGTTTTTATTAATTTAAAAATAAAAATTATTAGAGGCTGCACGGTGGCGCAGTGGGTAGCACGTTCGCCTCACAGCAAGAAGGTCGCTGGTTCGAGCCTCGGCTGGGTCAGTTGGCGTTTCTGTGTGGAGTTTGCATGTTCTCCCCGTGTTTGCGTGGGTTTCCTCCGGGTGCTCCGGTTTCCCCCACAGTCCAAAGACATGCGGTATAGGTGAATTGGATAGGCTTAAATTGTCCGTAGTGTATGTGTGTGAATGAGTGTGTATGGATGTTTCCCAGTGATGGGTTGCAGCTGGAAGGGCATCCGCTGCGTAAAACATATGCTGGATAAGTTGGCGGTTCATTCCGCTGTGGCGACCCCAGATTAATAAAGGGACTAAGCCGAAAAGAAAATGAATGAATGAATGAATGAATATTATTAGCCCATTAAGCAATATTTTTTTTGATTGTTTACAGAACAAACTAGGGCTGATTTTGTGACATGATGTGTGTGTAACTGTGTAAAAGTGTGAGTGAGTAAAAAGGGCCAAAGGCCCCTGACACACCAAAGAAATGACAAAAAGCTAGTAGCCATCAAAGCTGACTTGTATTGTTGTGCGCCAAGACTTTATATCAGTAGGTATCAGTGGTTGAAATTCATCATTAGGGCTGCATATACATAAACTGTAAAAAAATGACAGTGATTTTAAAGGTAAAGCTGTAAAAATATGACATTAAAAAATCTGTAAACAGGTTAAAAGTAAATTTCCTTGGTATATACGTTGAATAATCGTAAAAAATAACATATTTCCTAGAATTCCCCACTACACTTTCTATCTTTTTGTTGACATTGCTATGGTTATTTTTAGGGGTTTTTTTTCTCCTCAGTGATGTACATTACAGTTTTATGTTACATATATTAGAATGTTTCTCTGCTTGTGAAAAATTTTGTTTCATGACTTTTTAATCCTTAACATGTTTTGGTGGCATTTTTGCCTGCGTACTTCAAACGTACTTCAAAACATTGGCATATTAACACTATAAAGTAATAATTAATTAACTGTAGTTTACTGCAAAAATGTGATTTTTACAGTGAAGGCATTCTAATCATGTGCCTATGCTTGCACATAAATAATATTATTATTTCACTGTAATGCTAAACTAGCAATAAAGATTACTCTCACAACTTGGCTCAAAAGCCAAAACAAATTAAGGGAGAACATAAACAGTTAGTTGCAATGAGAAATATTAATTTAAACTTAAGAGGATAAATAAAATAAGAAATCAAACAATAGAATGAATCGAGTACTCGAGATTAAAGCATTAGACATAAAACAAAAATCAACCTTCAACAAAACGAAGACTAGAAATGAAGAAAACAAACCCAGAATGAAACAAACTGGAGCAAGCGACAAAACAATCCATAGCCGGTGTTTTATAGGATTTTATAGTCTCTTAAGGAAGGGAAACTCGTCACACTACGAAGGGTGGATTCCAATCTGAAGGGCTCAGGGTCCAATCTGAGGGTCCCTCTGAAGGGACTAGGGCATAGGGATGAGCCCTTCCAAATTGAGTGCAGTGTGTGACACCAAACAGCTTCCCTGCTCACAGGATAATTTCCCGAAGTGTCTATCAGTTGTATTTTTCAGACTCCTTCATTCCAAAAGGCCCTTTGAAGTGACCAGTTCTGATCAGTTTTGGATGACACTTCAATATGGTGGCCATGATTTTTTCACTCCGAAGTCCCCGGCAACTCGGCAACATATCTTGTTTGGAATGCACCGTTAGGCTGCGTTCCACTCCACTTTTAGAAACAGACTTGTACTTCCCTTCTCTTGTTCCCTTGGGGAATCCACTTGGTCAAAGGAAACAAGGAAAGTTTACATGGACATACCCTTGATCCCTCAATTCTGACAGAGGTAGTGAGTCAGATTCATATGTCCACTCCAGCACCTTTATGTCCCAGAATGCAATACGATTGTGACGTCACAACAATGTAGTTCAAGTGCTCAAGGGTTAAGGGCCTTCCATTTAAATCCATTCAGATGCTCTGCCAGTAGTGGAGACTTGTGCAACGTAATCAATAACGTACATCCAAGGGAACGAGACAGATCTAAGTCAGCAAGTGAAGGGCATAAAAAATTGGACTGGAAAGCAGCCTAACATTACTATGTTAAATGATGTTAAAGAACAAAAAAAATGGAGGGGAGACAAACATTTCCTTTTCCTGTGTCACAGAAAAGGTTATCCTGGCTCTGTCCATTATTTGAAAAGGGACTGTGGATATACAAAACATAAACCAAGCAGCACTTGCATGCTTAATATTTTGATCACTTTCTTTAGTAATTGCTGGCACAAATCCAGCCCAAAAATGACTAATTAAAAGTTTATGTGGCTTGGTTTTGGAGCTTTTTTAACACATACAAAAATGTGCCAACTGTATTTACCCACAACTTTCACAGTGATTGTATTGTAATCAATTTGCAAAATATACATTTATGAAGCGACAGAAAAAAAACCTATTGAGAATCACAACCTAATTATCTATGCAAATGTTTGCCGGCCCAATGCAATTATACAAAACAATCACACAGACACACATTTAACACAGTTTACTTTTTTGTTTACTTTTTTGTGGTTTGTTGGATTCAATTCTGTTTCCATTTAAATGGGACACCCCTTCTGATTCAAATGAGATATAATGAGTTTGTAATAATCTTTAAATATCCACTGCTGATATATTTTATTTTGTCTGATATAATAAAAAAACACACAGAGAGCAAATTAACTGTTGGATATATTCAATCTTTTTAAGGCTAGACATGAGGTTACTCAATGAGAACCCAGAGGCATTACCCAGAAATTGCTGTAACACTGTCAGAAGTCTGTTTTTGACTTTTATGCTTCTGCTTTGTACTTGTGCACTAGTTGTACACGTTTAAATGTTTTAGAGGCCTTACAGTTTTTCAGCGACGGGCTAAGTGCTTAAACTTTCCCACCTATTCCCTGTTGTGTGAGTATATGAGCATTTATGAATATCTGAGTGTTTACATGTCAGTGCAGTAGTTATTTTTGACATTTTTTAGAATGCTTTAAGGCTTCAAACTGGGAGATATTTACTTAGTTTAGTGACAATTTCCACCCCAAAATTTTAAACTCACTACTATGTCTATAGCAGATATCCAATATCCATGTGTATCCAAGCAAGCAACTTCTCCCACAGGGTCCTATTAGATGTTCGAGCTCATTACAATTACCAAACCTAGCTACATCATTACACAATATAATGGCTGAAGGAATCAATGCAGTGCAAAGGTTTTCTGTTTATACCCTATCAAGGCTAATTACCCTAGTTAAGCAAGTTCATTTATTTGGGGCAAGCATTTCCGTTTTTGAAACTACCAAATAATAGGAAACAAAACCAATAGGTTCAAGCATGTAGCCTATTGTGACAATGCATTTAGGGCGGTAAGTGCTAATAGCGCAATCTATTTGTTTTGTATTGATTTGGCACCCTCAGATATCATTAGGAGAGAATGAAGAAAGTTTAGTCATATGACTTCAGATATAAACAGAGATATACACTAACTAGCTTTGGAAAGGAAGGTAATACTGTTATGATTTTCAGATCAAGCTTGACACTAAGTACATTGGAGCTTAGTCCAGTCTAAATGCCTTGTTCAATTAAACTGTGAGTAAAAGAACAGCACATTCAGTTGGTGGTACCCTTATGTAACGTGACAACTATTTAGCTGACAAAAATTTGCAAGCATGGAAAGCATGGTTTGTGAAAACTAAAGGTACAATAATGTAATATATACATTTTTGTTAAAATATTTATATAAAAAACCTCTACAACATTGTTATATATTTTGCTGACTTGTACTTTATTCCAAATGTTTCAAAGAATGTTAAAATCTAGGGAAAAAGGCAGCTTTATAGTGACACAAATCTTTGCCATGCTAATGATGTTATACACCCTTGATGAAATCAACACTCTACCCTTTTTCTTCTTTTTAGTTTAATGGTGTATTATATATATATATATATATATATATATATAGTATATGGTGTATTTACGCCACTTAATGGGATGTAGTGTGAAGCTTGGGTGGGAAGGAAGAAATCAAAAACCTCAACAAATTGTAATTTTATTTCCTGTATTTCACAAATATATCAGCAAAATAGCATACACTTTTAATTGTTTCTGTGCTTTGTGATACCCATTAATATTGCACCATAACACCCCTGTGAACCCAGAAGTGTGTGTCTGTTTCTGTTTTGCATAGGTGCATTGAGGGCACAAACATTGAGTTCAACTTAATTGTTTTGTAGCACTGATTCAACTGTGCAATTTGCTCACAAGGGCTGACAAAATTTCTGACATTTCAGAAAATCATCCGATTGCTGATCGGGAGAGTTGACTCGCCTCTCTGTTCCCCCTGTACACTTCATGAACACAGCACAACAAATAATGCAAATAATGCACAACAAAAGCTGAAATTCCTCCTGATTTGCACAAGTCAGTATTCGTCTAAAAATTGGACTCAGAATTGCACAGTGTGTACCCGGCATAATGAAGCCCACAACTCCCATTATTCAACACTCAGTCACAACATCATTATACTACTCATTTGTTTGTTTTAAATACGTGCCTTTTAGCAGCAAAAACAAAAAATCATATAACAAATAAATGTGATTTTATGACACAAATTAAAGCACAGTTATTTAATAGAACATGGACATGGACTGCAAACATCAAAATGGTTTGCAAATAAGGTGCTTTGGTAAAAATGTTTTGAGCTAGTTATGGCTAAGATCTGCTTGAAAATAATTGTCTATTAACAGACAATCGATAATAATTATACTTAATAATTTGTGTGTAATACAGTGAAGTTGTATAAACAGAATAGGTATGTTTTAAGTGTTTTGCAAAAACATTGAGAAAGGCATTTTTTATAGTGAGCTTAGGTTGGATTCTAAACGTTCATTTAAACTTTCATTTGAATATTTTCTGAGACTTGAACGTGTATGTAAAAGGGCCATCTTTCCTTCTATTGTTATCACAATAGGTATGAGGTTTGAAAAGACATGAAGGTGGCAAATGAAGATGAAAACTTCACAGAACTATTCATAATTGTGTTGTTTCAGGAAACAATGACAGCCCTTTGCACATCCAGAACACACACCTTTTCTGGTACCATCCTAGATACACAGCAACCCAGATATACAGTTAAAGAAAGTGTACCATGAACTAATCAGACCTCATTTGCCATAAGAAATGAGGAGCTTTCCAGTTTGTTATGCATGGGGAAATGGGGAATGGTGAAACCATGTTCTTTCTACCCTCTTGTGCATTTGCTATAACACCACCTAAAATGGATTCTCACAGATTAAAAATATGTCAGCCAAATGAAGTAAGGTTATAAGACAGAAAACCCAAACCCTGTCAAAATACTTTAAAGCAGTCTCTGCAAGTTCATTTAAGGTTGTAAGTGGTTCCATAGTTTCAGAAGCCAATTCAAAAGGCAGGAGCAGTAAAAAATTGCTCCAGGAATAATGGGTTAGAATGAAGCAAAGCACATGGCCGGAGTGTGGCCATAGAATAACTGCCATAGTGTGTTTTTGATAGTTTCTTTTAATCAAAGTCCAGAGCTGTACTCTTGTTAGTTCTCAACACGGCTGATGGTGTTCTACAAAAATCAATAATAAACTTATTTATTATCAAACAGAGAAAACACAATTTCATTGGAAATCAATTTCAAATAAAAAAAACAGATTCAGAATTTCCTTTGAAAGAGTCAATGTTACGAACTTGAAACTTTGTGAAACAGGTTGTGACTAGCTCTTTCTCAGAAGTGTTCATTACAGCAATTTAATGTCAGTCCTCATATGTCTGTAGAATATTAAATGGATTCAGTGATTGTTTATTTGTTCATTTCGACATGCTCTGCATATTGCATCTGAGGGTGAGTTTGACAAATATGCATACCAGAAGCTGCTGACACAGTGTTGTGTAATAAATTGCCCTATTATAGCTTGGTGTTATTTGTCTGTTAAATCATAAATCTAGTTTTTAAGGAATTATGAGCATAAGCAGGTGCTGTCGATCAAATTTTCATACAGTGGTAAAGCCATTTGTCTTTTTCAAGTTTAGTCAGTTCAACAGAGTCACACTTTTTAAAAATTTTCTTCAAACTTAAAATTCGATCATATATCAAAACCCCATAATTTGAATGACCTTTTTTCCCCTGTGGAACATGAGTCATTGTTCTTCTGGCTCCTCTAGACTTTCTTGTTCCTCATGCTCCACCTTGGTCAGTCGTCACTCTGTCTTTGGCATAGATATACAGTATGGGCTCATTTGTGCCACTCATACCTCCATACCTTTGACTCCAAAAAGCTCCTTGTTTTCTCTGCCTCAGTCCTCCAGCATCCATGTTCATCTTGGCCACTCATCACCAATCATCAGATTCACCTTGGTCTACGAGAGCTTTTTTGTTGCTAGCTCTCTATGCCTCTTTGGCTCCAATTGGGTCACCATCACTACCAGTTCCATCTCAGTGGGTCATCTCGCTGGTTTCACATGGCAAGGCTCCACCACTGCTCCTTTTTCCCTCTGTGGTAAGCCTGGATCCTGGTCCATCAGACTGGTCATGTTCACTCCGCACTACTGCTTTGTCTGAAGTGACTATAACAGTCTGACATGCTAATTTAAAAAGCAGCAGAATTTATCATTTGAATTTTGTGATTAAATTGTCCAAATTTTAAATGCTGTATCTCCTTGAAGTGGGTTTTGCAATTTTTGTCTTGCTTCTTGTTCCTTTACCTCAGCTTGTCACTCCACCTCAGGCCAGTGCTAGTTCCACTGTTCACCTCTATCTCTGGCTGTGTTTCACCACACTTTTAGACAGACACTTGTGAATTTGCCTTAGCACTTACCCTCGGAGGGATTCTCGGGTGGACTGAAGAGTGCTCCACTTCATCAAGTGGACGAGCTGTTTATGGACAGACCCTTGACCCCTCAGTTTTGACTGAGGTAGTGATAAATCTTCAGTGTGTACACTTGAGGTACTCCACAATGCAATATGATTGTGATGTGATAACAGCAGCTTAAGGGGCTGATCACACTGAACACGCTTTTCTGTTCTGAGAAGATTTCTAATTCTATTCTAGATTTTTATTCTAAGATTGTATTTAAGATTTGTAAGGTCATACAGCTCCAGATAACTCGAAACAGTGACCACTTGTCTCTTCTCCATCTTTAAAAGTCTCCGTAGTTGTCTTGACAACACAACAATGCTGTCACCTTAATGGAAACCCAGCCTCTGCTTTTATTTGTTTGGAGAATGAGTTTTTTTCCGCTCAGAGTTTACTTTAACAATCTGCAAACATAAACAATCTGTAGTGGTAATTTTGCTCACAACATGGCTTAATAATAAAACTGACATTTCAACATTTCCCAGTGGTTGTTTGAAGTTGTCGCGCTAATAGCATCATCAGATTTGGCGCTCCTATTGGTTCTTGGTTTGACAGTTGTCGTAACTGACATTGCACTGCAGGAAAGTGCCTGAAATCTTCTGACACTGCCATTAAGCAGCTGTTGGGGAACAGGTCAAACAAACAATCAAAAATCACAGATTTTAGCCTAAGACAACAGGAATATTTTAGGATTCCCCAAATTTGTCTCAGATGACCAAATCGTGGCTGAAATTGCACAGTGTGAGCAGGGCTTTGCATTCGCAGTGAATAGTAGTTTCCAAGGGCTTAAGGTATTCTATGTAAAACCATTTTGGATTTCCACCAGTAGTAGGAACTTGTGGAACATAATAAATGATGTGTGTCCATGAAATTATTAATGGTGCATTCACACCAGACATGGATAAAGCAACAAGCGATTTACATGTTAAGCCAATGCAAAGATGCGAATAGACATCCTGCAGCACGATTTGCCGCGAATAAGGCAGCGTGAATGACGTAGCACAAATTGAGCGTTTTGCTGGTTTGACGCACTTAACGTGCGAATCACGTGATTCGCTCGATTTGGGAAATCTGAACGTTAGCGGACATTTGCGCAACATTAACCAATCAGGAGCTTGCTCTTGTAGGGGCGTGATTATAACATAGTGCCTGTTGTAGGTGTCCAGAGAGGAAATCCTTCTGCCAACACTGGACAACAGCTCATCAAACTGGGCTTGGCTCAGTTAGAAGCACCGCTGAAAGCTTCCATCATCCAACCTGGAGAAGTTGATGAACACAGAGCTGGGTGCACCTCTGAAAGGATCTAGTGGACTCAGACACGGCGCCAAACGAATCTACGCTGTTTTTCAGTTTTCCTAAAGCACATAAACACAGCTACTCTCTCAATAAAATCCATGTTAGCCATTTAGCAACAAAGCTAAAGTCACCGGGCAGACAGAAACCCCGCCCATGATGCAAATCCACGTCTATTGTGAACGTGAAGTGAATTTGACATGCGAATGAAGCGAGTAAACTCAAAATGTTCACGTGTCTATTTACGTGCAAATAGCGTGATTTATAGTTCTAATTCCTAGTTTTATTGATTTATTTTTTTAACCTTTCTGAACTTTTACTCCATTAGCAAAACTTGAAAAAAACAAAACACTTTGGGTAGAATCAGAATCAGAAAGAGCTTTATTGCCAGGTATGTTCACACATACGAGGAATTTGTTTTGGTGACAGAGCTTCTACAGTGCAAAAGAATTACAGAGACATGACAAAAAACAGATAATAAATATATTTTAAAATAAAAGTAATAGTGAATGCAAATATACAAATTGACAAGTGTATGTACTGGTATATTACTATATACAACGTTATATGGCAGCTGTTATGTGCAAATTAGCATGTAAAGTATGTTGTTAAATAAGTGTTTATGTGTATAAAAAGTGTATAGCAAGTAGTGATGTTTGTTCCATAATTACTATCATCAAGTGTTCATGAGATGGATTGCCTGAGGTTTCTGTGTCGGGCTGTTCTGGTGCACAGTGCTCTGTAGCGTCGACCAGAAGGTAAAAGTTCAAAGAGGCAGTGTGCTGGGTGTGAGGGGTCCAGAGTGATTTAGGCAGCCCTTCTGCTTGCTCTGGATAAGTACAGTTCTTGGAGAGTAGGAAGGGTTGTACCAGTGATTCGCTTAGCAGTCCGAACTATTCGACGTAGTCTTCGGAGGTCGGATTTCGTAGCTGAGCTAAACCAGACAGTTATTGAAGTGCAGAGGACTGATTCAATGATGGAAGAACTGCTTTGCATTAGCCTATCCAAATGATTTTGAAAGACAGGAAGTGTATGCGGAAATATTTATAACAACATAGCTAATTTAAGAACCTAGATTAGAGTATGCCAAGTCTGTCTGGAAAGCAGCTGATCCTGTTGAAGTTTTTATATGAATATCAGCCATGAGTAAAGCCTAACATCACACAGCTACATCCCAGGCATGCTAGAGCAAAGAGAATGAGGCAGAGGAAAGGCAATTTAGAGAAAATGGAATGAGAGAAGTCAATTTAATCACAGAAATAAAAAGGAGAGAACAATGTGAGTCCAGCTATATGTCTTGGGTAGTCAGCTACTAGACTGCTATAGATTTGTTGATGCCTAGATTAGTTATTTGTTCTGCATTCTATGATTTATTCATTGTGTCCACCTAAGACCTACAGATAAACATTTTTACCTGTCTCATCTATGTGTTGTAACCTTTGTGTAAGCATGCAAATTCTCAAATTTCTTCATTTTCCAGGGTTTGCAAAGTATATGTCTTTTTTTAATAGTTAAAAAATGAATCAAACAATCAGGGCAATAATATTATAATATAATTCATTCATTTTCTTTTCTGCTTAGTCCCTTTATTAATCAGGGGTCGCCACAGTGGAACGAACCGCCAACTTAGCATATCTAGCATATGTTTCATGCAGCGGATACCCTTCCAGCCGAAACCCATCACTGGGAAACACTCACACATTCTCATGACACACACACACACTACGGACAATTTAGCTTACCCAATTCACCTATAGCGCATGTCTTTGGACTGTGGGGGAAACCCACACGAACACGGGGAGAACATACAAAATCCACACAAAAATGCCAACTGGCCCAGCCGAGGCTCGAACCAGCGACCCCACTGCCCCACCGTGCCGCCCCATTATAATATCATATATAGTTTACATTTTATTTGTTCTATTTTACAATTAGCTGTTTTACATTTAAAGGGGACCTATTATGCCTCTTTTTACAAGATGTAAAATAAGTCTCTGATGTCCCTAGAGTGTGTATGTGAAGTCATTCATTCATTCATTTTCTTTTCGGCTTAGTCCCTTTATTAATCTGGGGTCGCCACAGCGGAATGAACCGCCAACTTATCCAGCATATGTTTTACACAGCGGATGCTCTTCCAGCTGCAACCCATCACTGGGAAACATCCAAACACACTCCTACACACACATACACTACGGACAATTTAGCCTACCCAATTCACCTTTACTGCATGTCTTTGGACTTGTGGGGGAAACCGGAGCACCCGGAGGAAACCCACGCCAACACGGGGAGAACATGCAAACACCACACAGAAATGCCAACTGACCCAGCTGAGGCTCGAACCTTCTTGCTTTGAGGCGAACGTGCTACCCACTGCGCCACCGTGCAGCCCCCGTGTATGTGAAGTTTCATCTCAAAATACCACTCAAATAATGTTTTATAACTCTTTGAAACTTCCCTATTAGGCTTTGATCATAATTGTGCCGTTTTGGTGATTGTCGTTTTAAATTGAAATGAGATTGTGCTTTTTTTTAAAAGAGGGCAGAGATACAAATGCCTATGTGTCAGCATAGTGGCAGATTCAAAAACAAGATTAATGTCCTTTACTAATGAGGGAGAGATCATCATTAGTAGAGATCATCGTCAGAGATCATCTGAAGGCTTTCCCCCTCTGATGACACATAGAAGGGAGAATGTCAACCAAAGTGTTTCTGCAGAAGTTTTATTATTAAGTGGATTTAAAAAAAATAATTAATACATTTTTACTATTAGAAGCTGGTTATATACACAGACTATTGTGTTTAAACCACCTATAAAATAGATTTTTGCATAATAGGTCCTCTTTAAGTTACACTAAAAGAAAACGTATTGCTGTTTTTGTTATTTTATTACAGACTCATTTTTTTACAGAAGCAATTCTGCAAGGATGTATTAAAATGGTCAAAAGTGACAGGGAAAAATATTTAAAATAAATGCTGTTCATTCTATGATAAAGATGATATTTTATCTGCAAGTGTTTTAAACATTGATAATAAACAGACTATTATGTAGAATATTATAATAATGATAAGTTTCTGAAGCACAAACCAGCATATTAGAGTGATTTCTGAAGGCTCGTGTGACTAAAAACTGGACTAATAGCTGCTGAAAATTCAGCTTTGGAAAACATTACATTTTAAAATGATGGAATCAGTTCTTTTAAATTCCAATATTTACTCACTTTCCTCTGGCTTCTTCCCTGCTTTATCAGGGGTTGCCACAGTGAAATGAACCACCAATTACTGCATATGTTTTATTGTTGTATGCCCTGAGGAAACCCAGAGGAAACCCACACAAACATGGAGAGAACATGCAAACTCCACATAGAAAGGCCTCTAGGTCCAGCCAGGATTTGAACTAGCGACCTTCTTGCTGTGAAGCAACCATGCTAACCACTTATCCACCCAAAGTGAAATATTATTTGACAATATTACTGTTGTTGTTGTTGTTGTATTTTTGATCAAATGAATGCAGCCTTAGTTAGTAAAAGTCTCTTACTTGTACCTACCGAGGCTGCATAAATAGCATCTTTGACTGTAAAGAAAAAAAAGAATAAATAAAAATGACTGTGCTACTGTGCAATACATGGGTTAAGGTTGTGAGTAAGCGAAAACACCTGCTCTGAATCCTCTTTATTCTGCGTCTGCCACAGCTGTACTTTATCTGAAGAGTGATCCTCAGCTGATGGAGCTCTCCTCATAGATTCACAGCTCCTCGCTTCTTTCCAAACAAAGAGCTGTCGGGTTACAGGAGAACAGCATTTCCCTCTGCTTCACTGCTGTATGTGTGTGCAAGGTGGTCACTGCCAACCCCCAATCTCCTTTTTGCAAATCATTCCAAGCATATTTTCTATCAATTTGAAGCAATGTATTTGAGTATTAACCGGGACAATTGGATGGGACTTGTGTCCTAGGAGAACCGAAACAAAAATTATGTTTCTATATTCATTTAATCAGTTTCATCTCTCTTGGCATTTGCCATCAGAGGGGATTGCTTAAAAAGACATTGCCACATCGGCAAGGTTGACTAATTTTGAGTCTGTATTTCTTGAATGACCTCAGACACCAAAGAAAATTGATGGCAATTTGATAGCAACTCATATAAAAAATTCATAGAAAATTGACCAATCCATGAAACATGGATCGGTCGCAGACTCTAACTGCAAACTTAAAATCTTAATGCTATAAGAAATATACCAACCAGTGTACCAACAAATAAAATTCACAGGTTTGGCACCAAAGCAAAAGCTACTGTACTTAAATGTACTAAAATCCAAAAAGGTCAACTCAATTATTAAAGCTATTAATGAAATTAATAATAATAAGTTGTTAATTAGAGCTGGCAGATTAAGTGAAGGTTTTTTAAGCACACTTTGTCAGTAAAGCTGGTTGCAGTAAACCTTCAGCACATGCTTTCAGATGGTGCAGCATGTACAATAGATCCATAGTTCACCGATGAGCTATATGTAAAAATCCGTTTCAAACTCAAAATTAAGATAAAGATAAGCATTCTGTGATTTGTTGTTTGAATAGCTTCTCAATGAACTTCAGCTCTGTTTCTTAAATGCTGCATGTGAAATTACAACATATAATAACATGCTTTTACTCCAAATTTTTGGAAATATGTTTGAAATGTTTGAAATAAAGATGATTCTGTAGTCGAAGCAGCCTAATGTTTTACAAATATTATGATTTCTGACATATGCTACTTGTCTAATAAACATTTTTTTTTCCACATGATTTACTGCAGAAAAGTATGTGATTTCAGACGCAGTGTCAATGTTCTGAAATGTGCGCTAGACGTGACGTGAGTCTGATAAATAAGCTTTTTAACTTTGAACATGAGAAACTACATTTATGAGACAGTTTCAAGATTTTATTGGCGATTTCAAAAACAAAATTCTAAGCAAAAGCTTAATGAAAAGCTTTAAAGAATGCAATGTCTTCCCCATTCATAGAAATTTTTAAAATGACTTGTCGTTTCACATTCAGACATTAATTTCAAGTGTTTGACTTGCTGTAATGTTTGGATGATTACACATGATTACTTGCATGATTACCAAGTAATAAAGTCGATACAGAGAAGTGAACCTTTTTGTAATGTAAATGATTACATGTAAAGCATACTCATTAGATCATATACTGTCAAAATGGTCATGTATATTTGTCTGTAAAAGTGTGTTTACGTGCATTTGTGCAAATGCACACTCTGTCTGTCTATTAGAAAGACTAAATGTGACATTACCAAAACAGCTTTTTAAATGGAACACGTTGTTCTTGAAGAGAAAACATACTCAATCTGTGGAATGTTTATTAAAACACAACAGATTAAAAATGTCTGGAAGACACATGTACAAGAATTTTGCTTATGAAAGATAAACATCTGGCAATTAAAACTTGTGTCCCATCAGTGATGGGAATCTGTGGGAGCAGGAGAGTAGAGAAACATGCAATTTATGCAATCTATTTCTGGGATGGCAAAGCTGAATTTTAGTAGCCAGTCCTCAGTGTCACGTCATACTGTCAGAAGTAATTCAAGTATACTAATTTGTTGTTTAAGAAAAGTTTCTTATCATTATCACATTGTGAATATAAGCACTAACTGACAGTTTCTCTTAGTTTGCAATTCAAATTTGTTTTCCATTTCTTCACTTATGGGAGCTTTAACTGCTGTTTAATGTTCAAAACTTTAACAAAGTGACTTTTACTGGTATTTGTAGTTTTCTAGTTTAAAACATGTTGTCAGCACAACATATTGTTTCATGCTACTAAAAATAACACTAAAAGTTAGTTTGTTAAACTCTAGTGTTAAATGTTTAACTTCACAGGTCTCATACATCTATTTTATAGCATAAATAACCAGAAAATACATATAAATTATGAGCTACAGACAACCGTTAATTATCAGATATGTCTTATATTGAGGATATTGATAGTTTTTTTTTCAGCATTCGTTGATGGATTAAAAAAAAGGATCATTTATTCCAAATGGAAATATAAGTCACTTCAGATAATTTTTAATGCCTCCCTTCTGAATAAAATTATTATTTTATTTTCACACAAATATTAGCAAATATTTTTAAAGATATTTTTCAACAAACAAATTTCTTTCGTCTTAGCCGTAATTACAGTATGTAATATTCTACTAATTATTTTGTAAAATACTAGTATCAGGCTTAAAGTGCAAAGTAAAGGCTTAACTAGGTTAACTAGGCAAGTTAATTAAGGCAAGTCACTGTATAACTATGGTTTGTTCTGTAGCCAATAATAATAATAAAAAATACTTAAGGAGGCTAATAATATTGACCATCAAAATCATAAACAAAATTAGAAACTGCTTTTATTCCAGCCAAACTCAAGGAAGAAAGACTTACTCCAGAAGAAAAAAAATGAATACTGTGAAAATGTCCTTGCTCTGTTAAACATCCCTTGGGAAATATTTGAAAAAGAATTAAAATTTCACAGGAGGGCTAATAATATTGCCTCCAACTGTGTGTGTGTGTGTGTGTGTGTGTGTGTGTGTGTGTGTGTGTGTGTACGCACTACTGTTCAAAAGTTCAAGCTGCTACTATATCTGGGTTTTACCACAGAATTCTCATGCTTAACAAACACAAATGATCTGAGATTTCCCACATGGTACCCTCAACAACCTCAAGATATTTTAAATATCTGGCTTGATTGGAAGAAATCCTATATTCTCCTGTACATTCCTCAATCTGTAATCCACAAGTCACTTGTTCCTGTCCCAGCTGTCACTCATGTCAACTGACCTCTGACTGGATGAAGACCTCAGGCCACATGGTGACAGAGATGATGGCTGATGAACCCTGATAGCATATTGTGATTGCTTGGCTGCTCTTCAGAATCTCTAATATCAATTTTCATCCTATTTTGTTGCTTAATAAAAATTGATGTGATGTCAGAGCTTTGTGGGCAACACGCATATACTGCAGCTTCAGGCCCATGTTCATGGTCCTTTCTCAATCTTGTTACTCTTTTTTTCCTCTTTAGTCACTTTATATGCAAAACAGTCAGAAATATAACTTTAAAAAGTAAATTAACTCCTGTTGGAAGTCACCACATTGTGTTTACTGTACAATATATACAGTAGAAAAAAAATTGTATCTCATAGAATAATAATTTTCTAGATTTTTTGATAATTTATTTTATTATTAATTCAAACATGTTTGTTTTGGGGCTGGTTGGCTGGTTTACGTCTGTTGTGTATGTCTGACTTCCAAAGCTTTTCATTTTCTTCACATTTTGTAAGGTGATTGGTTCATAGCACTTCATTAAAAGTGCAATTTGCCACGTTAACATTATTCTAAGCAGTATTTTGACTTTGGCAGCCAAAAGAATTGAATCAATTTAATAAAAAAATTAATTTAGAGTAATAAGACTTATTACCAGTAAAATAAATCAGTAAAAAAAATAAAATAATAATAATAATAATAATAATAATTATTATTATTAT
>CAIGQV010019068.1:7115995-7153886 GCA_903798115.1 Danio jaintianensis | reverse complement strand
AGAGAAGTGGCTTCTTTGCTGCCCTTCTTGACACCAGGCCATCTTCCAAAAGTCTTCGCCTCACTGCCTGCTGCCATTCCTGAGCAAGCTCTGCACTGGTGGCACTCCGATCCCGCAGCTGAATCCTCTTTAGGAGATGATCCTGGCGCTTGCTGGACTTTCTTGGACGCCCTGAAGCCTTCTTAACAAGAACTGAACCTCTTTCCTTGAAGTTCTTGATGATCCTATAAATTGTTGAGTTAGGTGCAATCTTAGTAGCCACAATATCCTTGCCTGTGAAGCCATTTATATGCAACGCAATGATGGCTGCACGCGTTTCTTTGCAGGTCACATGTCAAGTCTGCCATTCTAACCCAATCAGCCTGACATAATGATCTCCAGCCTTGTGCTCATCAACATTCTCACCTGAGTTAACAAGACAATTACTGAAATGATCTCAGCAGGTCCTTTAATGACAGCAATGAAATGCAGTGGAAAGTTTTTTTCAGGATTAAGTTAATTTTCATGGCAAAGAAGGACTATGCAATTCATCTGATCACTCTTCATAACATTCTGGAGTATATGCAAATTGCTGTTATAAAAACATAAGCAGCAACTTTTCCAATTTCCAATATTTATGTAATTCTCAAAACTTTTGGCCACGACTGTGATTTTTCAAATCATGTCCAATCAACTGAATTTACCACAGGTGAACTCCAATTAAGCTGCTAAAACATCTCAAGAATGATCAGTGGAAACAGAATGTACCTGAGCTCAATTTAGAGCTTCACGGCAAAGGCTGTAAATACTTATGTACATGTGATTTTTCAGGTTTTTAATAAATTTGCAACAATTTCAAAAAATCTTTTTTCACACTGTCATTATGGGGTATTGTGTGTAGAAGTTTGAGGAAATAAATTAATTTAATCCATTTTGGAATAAGGCTATAATATATATATTATTGGCAGAATGTCCACAAAAGCTGCATCTAAATTAGTTTATAATTATTATATATTAGTTTATAAACTATATAAATATATATTAGTTTATAAACAAGTGCATAAACAATGTAATGAAAGTTGTTTAAAAATATTTTTTTATATTAAAATTGTTTGTAAAAATATTTTTTTATATTAAAATTGTTTGTAATATATGAAGTCAGGGATAAAGGGATAATTTACTCCAAAAAATAAATAAAATTACATCCAATGCCATATACTCTTTTTTTATTTTTTATGTATGATGAAATCAGAAAAATCTGTTTGTCTCTTGCTTGTTCTTCAATTTAATTGTAGTGGTTTATAATTAGTGTAGTGTAGTGAACCACCAAACGGCATGTCATGCATGTTTTAAGCATTCTAGCAATATAGGGTTTGTAAAGAACAAATCTAAATGAAATGTATAATTTAATGGAAATGCTGAACTTGACCCTAGTCTTCATGCATGACTGTGCAAATATCGTCAGCCTGCTCAGAAAAAAAGCACACAAGTGCAAGATAATGAAAACACTAAGCATGGAAATCTCTAAAAAGCATCCGTGTGACAAGCCAAAGGTGAAGTTAGTGAGCCAGTCATTCAACAGATTCATTTAAACAGCTGATTCATTAAAATTTAATCCAAATAATTAAAATATTTATAAATTCAACAGAAAGGGTAATTTTGGGCTCCCTATATTTTCAATTATTTAAACTGCATCCTATAACCTAAACTTTCTCAGTTTTTTTTTCCAAAGTGAATTAATTACTCAATAATGTCATCTTAATATTATAATTATTATTATGTTATTGAAACCTCAATTTATTTCATTAGTACATAGTATTGATATTTAAAATGCAAGCTTAAACAAAAGACCTGCAATGTACTGGCGAACTGTTGGTTTTTACATTTCAGAACTGTGTGCCACTGAACAGTAAAGTAATGTCTCTTCAAGTAATGTTAAGTACAGTCCTCATTTTATTCATAAAATGAATACAGCTATTCTAACAAGCCATTAAAATCCCCAAGAGAATCTGTGTCTTAAAAAGCTAATTGTCTTCAGGGTTGTAGAACGACAAACTGAACAGCTCTATTGAAAATGACTGATTTCAGGTTGCCTTGTCATTGTAAATTGCTGTCAGTGTGAATGGCTTCTTACTTTTACATTAAGTGACCTCTCTGATGTGCTCATGGCCATGATAACACAAGCTCCCTGGAGGCAAGGACATTGTGAAGAAGCTCTCAATTAGTCTTACAGCAATAACACCATGGTATTTAACTCCTTACAGCAGAGCAACTTTTAATGCCAAGGAGTTTGGTCGGTGGGGACCTTGGTGAGATTATATAAATGGCCCCAATTCTGTAAAATTTGAGATAGAAAAAAAAAACATCTATAGTGGTGTCTTTATTTATTTTGTAAAGCACTAAAATAAGCATGTAGGGTATGTGTATATATGGTTTATAGTTCATAATGTATATTTTTAACTATAACTGTAATAAATAACATAACTGCTTATTTCTTTTATTTTCAAAATTATTTTGCCCCCAATTTATTTAAATTGAAGTGTGACAAACAATTGAAAGAACATTTACTGTATTAATGATTGATGATATAAAAAATGCTAATTATACAATAATTTTTATATGTTTATTTTTTTTAAAATGACATTTATATGATGACAGGACAAGTATAGTGTATGCTACGTAAAACTGTAAAAACTGTGTAAGATAATTTTTAATGAAAATTGACAGAGTTGTGTGCAAAAGTGTATACAAGTTAAAAAGTATAATAAATAAGAATGTAATTAAATAAAGGTATTAATGAATTTATTGAACTATAGGGTATCACTTGATTTTGATGGTCCCTTTAACGCATTTTGTTGAATATAAGTTACATTACATCTACATGCCAACTAATTCTCAATAGCAATAAGTAGACTGTTAGGTTGGGGTTAGGGTTAGTGTAAGTTGACATGTACTTGCAAACTTTCTTATAGTCAGTTAAATGTCTGTTGAAGGAGCAGTATCAGCAGATATTAAGCAGACAGTCTACTAATACTCAAATGAGAAGTAATTGGCATGTAGTTGGCATGTTTTAGTCAACAAAATGTGCAATAGGGACCATCAAAATAAAGTGTTACCTTTCCTTCTTGTCAAATAAAGTGTTACCTTTCCTTCTTGTCATGCATAAGTGATTTTAACATTTAAGATTGAAACTTAAAACAAAATTCTCAACTTTCAATTTGTTTTAGTAGCCTATATATACATTTCAGGATCAGACACACAATAGAGGATGTAGAAAATACTCAATGTCCATTACACACAATTCACTAACAAATAAACATATTTTTGGCATAATTTTTGACTCCTCTTTTACTATTTTATTGTCTTTCATGAATCAGCAGTGATGGCACAAAATAAAACAGATGATAATGTGTTTATTAAATTTATACTTTATTTTCTGTTTAATGTAAAACTGTAAAATGTACCAAATTTAAAAACTGTAAGATAAAAGTTTGATAGTGCTTTTTGGGAGTGAATGACAATTTTTTTTTTATAGTTAAATATAACAAATATAAACTCATTAATTAATTAAATATTATCAGCTGACTAGCAAAATGCAAAAATGAAAATATGCCTGCAAATGTAATGCTAAACATATCCTGCTAATTGTGCACAGTTTGTGATACTGTTACTATAATGAAACAAATCCTTATTTTTATTGTGCATTTATATCATCATATACTGTATATATCAGAGTACAATGTCACTGAAGTTTCAAGTAAGTGTGTACAAATGTGATCCGTTTTTGGTTGTACTTTATTTTCGGCTCTTGCTCTTGTTTCCTCTTTTTTTGTAGGAAAGAGTCTATAATAAGTACAAGTTCACATAACTAAAAGTGTATTGATATGACAAGGCGAAAAGGAAGTATAAATCACTCAGCGGGGTTGATATTTCTCTTCAGTCGGAGCTGATATGAGGGGAGAACAGAAGCCCTCACGGTCTGCAGGGAAGCAAGAGTAATAACCCCCCCACTGAAAAAAGACTTTAAACAAACTTTTCAGAAAGCAAGTCGACCATTACAAATCCTGCACTTCCGATGTCTTCCAAGAAATAGTACAATGGTTTCCTGGAAAACTGATAACACAGTGGTTTGGACTAAATTACACTGCAAGCTGTTTTCTATTGAGATTTCTGATGATACGTAGAAAAAAAAAAAAAGAAGATGCCTGCTTCTGTAACAGAACACAACTAACATGGTCATTTTGGTCAATTTAATTTCATATCACACCTCTATCTGGAATAATAACTGTCCTGTATAATAAAAGACAGACAGAAACAGCGCCTTGTAAAAACCCCACTGATGTCGAGAATCTAATTCCTTGTGATTTGGAACAGTGAAGCATGACTAGTGCCCTTTGAATAACCCCCTTAGAGATGGCAATTATTAATATAATAGACATAACAATAATTGGCAAATAGCTCTCAATTAGACCTCATTTTACAAGATTACCAAGTATCATAGCACTAAAAGATGTGCATTATTATAGAACCCATATTCTCATTTGCCGCTGTTTATAAAAAATGTTTGAATTATTATTATGCCCACTGATTAAGCTAATTTAAACAGTTATTGGTGAAATTGTGAGGAGCAGCTCTATTCTGGATCTATTTTCTACTATCTGATGATAATTGTGTACTGAGACCCATCTCTAGTGTGTAACAACATGCTATTTGTTATGCTTTTCAGTTCAGTTCCAGATAAATGACATTAATTTCGTACAATGCCATGTTTTGCTTTTGGACGTGTATTTCATTTGAGCTCATTCTGTATTTGCTCACATTAGCAATTTCATCGTGACGTTCGTACTATATGTGTGTGCACAAGTCTCACCTTAGTCAGCTACTGCTATTAATGAGGGCCTGAGTAAGCAGAAAGAAACTATTGTGTCCAGTCACTTGGTATTTATAGCTAAAGATCAATAACAATGGCCTGTGTTGTTGTTTATCTCTCGCCGTTGTTGGCATAGCTCTTTGCAAGTGTGGAAAATCATTGGGTACTTTTCAGGAGAATAACTTTTCTTGTACAAAAGGCTGTTTCCTTAACCTAGAAATTAAAAAAAAAGTCGCGAAGCCTTAAATGGCTTTTTGTTCAAGTTTGAGTTTAGCAAAGCAGGCAAATACGTTAAAGCAGTTTTCTGTGAGATTTATTTCATTAAGTGTTGCGGCAGAGTCTGCAGTTCCCCTTCATACGGGAACTTCAACGTGCGTCTGGTAACAGACTATGGGAGTACGTCAGACGACCAATCACTCTGAGGAGTAAGAAAACGGGCCAATGAAATGCCAAAATGAATTGGCAGAGCTCTGCTCCACAGCTGGCAGTGATGTTATAAGCTGCCCGCTGAGGAGTGAGCATCAGAATTTTACTTCAGAGCCTCTCACGAGACTGAAGACACTCTATCTGCCAACCTGATTTCAAGACTGAAACCAGTTTACTCACCAGTGCGGGAGATGACGCGACAGCAGCAGTCGATCTGGGCTTCCTGTCCCCTGGGCGTTTCGCTGGTGTGCACAAAAAAACAGTTTTTTGTAATTAAAAGAGCAGATTCCCTAAGAGAGCAACACAGTCAATCAACACGTCTTTTTCAAGACGCTGTTCTGACTGTACGTTTCTGGATGCGGTGGTTCCTATCTCAGGATGATGGGCACGGGTATCGCATCACAGGTCTGGGGGTCCAGCATGTCGATGCGGTGCTCGCGGACAGCTCATGCTCTCACTGTGAGGGCATGGCTGTTGCACAGCTGAGATCGCGGCTTCCAACCCACCCCCGTTGCTCTCCGTGATAGCGGTTAGCACGCGGGCAGATGTGAGGATTACAGTGGGGGTTTATCCGTCGCCTCCGGGCCTGCGGACCCCCCACTCCTCTACAGCGCGCTCCATCCAAGCTTCGAGTGGTGGTGCGGTTCATCCCCCGGGATGCCCGCGCCTCTGCTTGATGACACCGGAGATCAGATGTCCATCGTGACATCGGAGGGCGAGCTGTCATGCTCAGATGACAGACTGGGCTCGCTTCCATCCTACGGGGTGCAATGCGTAGTCACGGTTCTCGAATCAGACATGATGGCTGCGCTTCCTGGGCTGCTTCGGTGGTGTGGCTGGAGATGGCTTGTCCCCCTGTCTCACCGCCGGACCGACTAGAGGTGTGGCGTGCGGGCTGATGTAAGATAAATCTTCCAGCTCCCGTCCACTTCTTCTCAGGGGCGCACAGCAAACACATGCTGGCAAAGAGGGCTTTTCCTCAGCTATTCCTCAGGTGGTTGGCGCCGCCACCTGGAGGGGTAAGCTGGGACCCCCGTCCAAGGCGGGTGGGTTTTCTGTGTCTCTCATGGCCAGACCCCACACCGTTGCGGGCCATGCCGCTTCTGCCCTGCACCACGGCACCTGCTGTGCTGCACAGGGGTGGTTCTTCCCCAGGCTTATGCGTAAGCACCGCACGGTGGTCGACTATGCTCTCATGACCTTCAAGTCGGCCGCCCGTGCCCTGGGGTGGAAGATGGCCACACAGTGGTCCGGAAATGCCACCCTTGGCTTACCTTGGCAGATATGCGCCGCGCCGACAAAGTACGCTTTCTTGGTGTGCCCATATCCCAGGCAGGCCTACTCGGGCCTTCCTCGCCAAGAGCGCTCTTCCGGCGGCTCCAAAATGCTCCGCCGTCACAGCCCGTTACACTGGCTAGTGAACGCGCCGAGCCCCCCAGCAGGAAGTTGACGCTCCTGTCATAGGTCGCCGTAAAGTCCGGTAATCGGACCGCGAAGCGAACCTAAGGCGGGCCACTTGGAGAGGAGGAGAACCGTACTTTTCCCGGTGGAGGGCTGGGGCTCCCCCGCGAACGAATGTAGCGATCCGAAAAGAGCGACTTTTCCTTCCTCTGGGTGTGGAAGCCCAATTGCTGCCTGCATGGGACGCACTGCCTTCCAGCTCTCAGCTTTGGTGCACTTCGCCACAGGCTTTGAGGGTGCCAGAGGATGAGCTCCTTTCTCGCACCTCCAGCCTCTCCGCGGGATCCTGGGAGGAAGGTAAGAGTCAATCTCTTATTTTCAGTTCTTCCTCGGGACGCTTCCCGGGGTGAGCACTCCCCATCCCGAAGCTGCCCCTCCGCGGGTACGTCAGCGATCGTTCCGATGATGCTGCTTGTTTGGACTCTGTCAGCCTGGTTAGCGTTTTAACGCGCTGTTGGCCTCCCGAGTTCACGGGTGTGTATTTAAGCGATCATCGCTATGCCACCCCTGTCTCGCGTGAGAAGATTGTTATCCTCCTGGCGAAGGATACAATCGAGCCGGTCCCTCCAGCCGAGATGAAGAGTGGGTTTACGCCCCCACTTCATCGTACCCAGAGAGCGGTGGGTTATACCAATCCTATCTGCGCGTTTTGATCTGTCATCTGTTCAGGATGCTGATCAGGATGCTCATGCAGAAACGCATCCCCCAGTGCGTCCGTCCGCGGGATTGGTTGCAGCTTTAGACCTGAAGGACGCTCACTCCATGTCTCGCTCTCTTTCTCCTAATAACCGTGTTTTTACCGGTGTGCGACGGGGCCCGAGCATGGCAGTAAATGGTCCTCCCCTTCGGGCTCTCCCTGTTCCATGCGTGGAGGATGCCCTGTGCCTCTTTGGCGCACGCGCATCTGCATTTTTGATTATTCATTGACTGGTTAAATTTTTTCAGACCTTTGAATTAGTCGATTATGAATAGGGACCTGGTGCTCCGGCACCTCGGCCTGTTGGGGTTTCGGGTCAACCGAGAATGAGCAAGCTCTCCCCCGGGCAGAGCTTCTCTCATCTCGGGTTGGAGCTAGCTCCATCACGGTGCGCTTTTAGCCCGCTGGGCTAGTGCTGCCCTGTCTGTTTAATTCGGCAGTTATAGTGGTTTCACTGAAGTTTTTCAGAGGCTCCTGGGGCATATGCCATTTTGTAGCCGCTATCACGCCGCTCAATTGTTCATATGAGACCACTTCAGCACTGGCTTTGCGATCGGGTCCCCAGATGGGCATGGCGCGCGGAGACGCACCGGGTGTTCATCACTACGCTGTGTCTCCGCACCTTTAGCCCCTGGATGGACCTTGCCTTCTACGGGCCTGGGTGCCCTTAGAACAAGTGTCCAGTCATGCTGTCATTCTGACGGATGCTTCCAGTAAGGGTTGGTGGGCTGTGTATATAGAGCATGCAGCTGCAGGTTCGTAAATCGGACTTCGGTTGCGTTGGCATTCAATTGCCTGGAGTTGTTGGCAGTGTTTCTCGCTCTCCGCCGGTTCCTACCGGTAAGGGAGGGGACACACGTGTTGGTTAGGACGGCCAGCATGGCTGCGATAGCGCACATCAACCATCAGCTCGCTCGCCATCTACTCCTCCGGAGTCATGCGGCTTAATAGCTGCGCGCCGTTCATATCCTCTACCGTGCCAGCTTACATGCTCTCATGACAGTTACGTTTCTGGGAGAATGGAGACTCCACCCCGGCACAGTCCAGCTGTTATGGGCATGCTTCAGAGAAGCCCAGGACATCCTGCTGCTTCTCCCGAGCGGCCCTTTGCCAGCTGCTTTCCCTGCTCTGCACGGATGTGCTGGCTCTCAGATGGCCCTGGGTTTACGCAACATGAGTTTTTCCCCAGTGAGCCTGCGCGCACAGACTCTGTGCAAGGTTGGGGAGACGAGGTGCGGGTCTCGCTCGTTGTGCCTCCTTGGCCCAACCAGACCCGAGTTTCCAGACTCACACTCCTCATGATGGCTCTCCCTGACGAATTCCCCGGAAAAAGTACTCCTTTTTCTGGCACGGGCACCCTCTGGCACCCGCGCAGCATTCTGGAACCCCCATGGAGGGTTTCTAGACAGAGCGCGGTGGACTTAGGTGACCTATCAGTAGATGGTTAACATCATCACTCAGGCTAGAGCACCCTGTATAGGCAAGCCTATGTCCTGTAGTGGAGTCTATTCGTTGTGTGGAGCTCTTCTCTCTGAGAAGAACCCCGGACATGCCAGATTAATGTTGTGTTTTCTTCCTTCAGGATAACTGGAGCGCAGGCTATCACCCTCCACACTGAAGGTTTGGCGTGCTGCCATCCCCGCTCTCTGTGGAGCGGCGGATGGTAGAGCGCTGGGAAAGCATAACCTTATCAGCCGGTTTCTCAGAGGTGCGTGGCGCGAGATGGTTAATTCCATCCCCGCCCCCCTCTCTTGCCCTCTCGGGATCTCTCTAGCCCCAGCGGTTATGGTTAGGTCCGTTGAGCCACTCGACTCAGTATCTATAAGTTTTCTGTCCATGAAGGCAGCTCTGCTGGTCGCGTTGGTATCAGTCAGGAGGGTTAGGATTCCGGTGGCATTTTCGGTCAGCGAATCGTGCCAGGAATATGGACCGGCCTACTCTCACGTTTACCTGAGACCCCGGTTCAGCTTGTGCCAAGGTTCCTACCACCCCTTTTAATATTAAAAGTGGTAGTGAACCTGCAATCGCTGTCTGCGGAGGAGGCAGACCCAGCCCATTCATTGCTATGTCCGAGCACTACGCTTAATGTGACACGTAGAGCATACGTCTTTAAGCAGCTCTTTTCTGTTATGATCGGCAGAAGGGAAGTGCCGTATCAAAGCAGAGGTTGGTCCATTTTATAGTTATGCCATTGCCCTCGCCTCATGTGCCAGGGCAAGCTGTGTCCCCCTGGAGAGAGAGCACATTTAAAAAAAATAATAATAATAAAAAAATAAAAAAATAAAGCGGTGCCTCCTTTTCGGCGTGAGTACGCAGCGCCTCTTAACAGATTATGCAGAGCTGCGGGCTGGGCGACACCTAACACATTCACGAGATTTTATAATCCTCGAGAGGAGTCAGTTTCCTCCCGATTACTGGGTCACTCCGGTCAATCGGGACGAAATTAAACTTGGTGTCAAAAACGCTTGCTGCGCCATGCTCCCTAACCCGGAGATACGTGCGCCTTTTCTATTCTGCTAGTAACTTTCCCGCTTGGCAAACCCTAGAGAATTCCTCTGAGGCCCCCAGCACCCGACTAGAGGAGCCGGGTGCCTGGCTCAGTGTGATGTCTGGTATGCCCACTCTTGGTCTACCCACATGATGAGGTTCGGTGCCAGCTATGCGCAGTCCCCGATGGTGATCCCATATGCTTATTTCAGCCACGGAGTGTTCCCCCTGACCAGGCGGACCCGTGTCTAACCTACCCGCTAACCAGCTTATCATATGTAGCACTCCCCCTCCATAGGGCTAGTCCATATGTCCTTATTGCCATCAAGTCTCCCCTCTTGGGTAGCAGGTGGCCTCCGCAGCGTCCTCCCCCTTCGGGGACTGGCACGCTTTCCCAACGTACTGTCGTATTTCTAAAATCCCTAGACTATATTAGCTAGGTAAAAGCACATTTACGACCCCCGATCTAAATTGTAATTATTCTCATGTAATGGTAATTAAGGGCCTAGGGGACGTTGAAAGGTTGCGCTCTTGGTGATGCTTGTGCGCTCACGCTATGCTTGGCAAACTTCACATCAGGAGCGTGACAGGCTTAGCTGCTGTGGCGTTTTCCATACAGTCTCCCATAGTCTGTTACCAAACGCACGTTGAAGTTCCCGTATGAAGGGGAACGTCCTGGTTACATACGTAACCCACGTTCCCCGAATAGGGAACGGAGACGTGCGTCTCCACTGCCACAGAGGCTGAGTCTTCAGCTGTTAGCGGAGTGATCGGCTCTTCAGCAGGCAAATTCTGATGCTCACTCCTCAGCGGGCAGCTTATAGCATCACTGCCAGCTGTGGAGCAGAGCTCAGCCAATTCATTTTGGCATTTCATTGGCCCGTTTTCTTACTCTTCAGAGTGATTGGTCGTCTGACGTACTCCCATAGTCTGTTACCAGACGCACGTCTCCGTTCCCTATTCGGGGAACGTGGGTTACGTACGTAACCAGGACGTTTGTCCTTGCATGCTCTGAATGCCAGCAGTCGTTATAGAGAAATCTGTGGAGAAATCTCATCAAGGTTGCGATGACAGATATTAAATGTATGTGTTCCTCTATCCGCAGCTCAGAGCTAATAACATTTAATTAGGGATTTCCATAACCAGCGTGAAATCCGTCCACATATCACATCGTCCATTCCAATGTACCGGGGAGGCGAGGACAAGCTCAGATACAGAATTTTCCATGTGGTGAGGAAAGATGGGAAGAGAACATTAAAACTTGTCTTTAAATCCCGCTACTGTGACATATATGTGCAAAAGGTATTATGCAGGATTTCTTGCAAATTTTAAATATAATTCTGTTCGGTGTGACAACCAGATCCAACTCGGCCCAGGTGAGAGATTTGAAAGCTAAAACAGCCTGCTGATTTAAAGTAAGTGGTTTATAGGATTAATAATGAGCAAAATGCAAATGTAAGTGAAATCGACTTTTATTGAATCTTATATTATTTGTTGCAGTGATGTGGAACTGTAATGTGGTAAAAAAAATTACTTTTACGTTTATCTGAAAATAATTGCATGCCTAGAATGTTCATCAGAATGTTCTTTCTTTCTTTTTCTTTCTTTCTTTCTTTCTTTCTTTCTTTCTTTCTTTCTTTCTTTCTGTTGTGCTTACTATCAGTATAATGCTAGAAAGACCTTTTTACACTTACATTTAGCATTTAGCAGATGCTTTTATACAAAGCAACTCACCCACACAGACATCGTGAACTTATACCCGCAGCAGTGGGTCCAACTCTCTAACCATTAGGCCATTTTTAAAACTTCTAATCAGAGAACAAAAAATATTTTGCCATGAGTATATTTGGACACTAGTGGTATAACAGTATATGTATTTGTCCAGATGTGCCAGTCAGGGTCTGGAGTTCTGGTGCGTTTCCGCTGGCAATTTGGGAGCAAAGTGTAGAGAGCATTTCAGTTCATTCATATGGAATTTGAGTGTAAACACCCACGCAGTGCATTATGGGATTGATTACACATTTTACAAGTATCAGAGCAGTGGTGTCATATTGTTGCCGGTAGCACTAAACGCAATTTTGACGCTGTAGTGGAAATGCACCGTTAGACAGAAAAGACCACAGCTATGCAACAGCTTGTAGTCATTCAACCAGAACATGCATTTGGGTCTGAAAATGCAAGATGCAGCACTTAGGAAGGGTTCCGCCATGTTGCCGTCAAATAAAATCAGAATATAATCAAAATCTCACAACACCTTCTGATTGGTCCACAGTTTTGGAACTAACATTCATGAGCGGCAAACCTTTCCAAAGTATAATTGTTTTATCTTGACACTTAAGGGGCCACTCACATCCAAAACCGTGTGGAAAAGGGAGGCATGTGGCTTCCAGTGTCTAAAAAAACGTACCTCTCATGTGCAAGGCACTGCAAAAGACATGAGTGTGTAACAGTCACGCATGCTTGTCAATCGGGTTTTAGAAAAACAATTGAAGTATAAGACACTGTGAGCTCATGAGCACAGAAGCCGGTCTGTGGTCCCACATGCACAAGAGCAGTGATTGAACAGGAGTTGTCCACTGCATTCACTGCTGCATTAACAACAATTGGACGGACCTCCCATGCTAGCATTTTTATTAAAAGAAATTTCAGTTTTGAAGCTTATTGAGTCTTAAATTTAATGTAATTTAATGTAAATGTAATGTTTTTCTGATGTTTTAGGAGAGCATGCACTGCAAATTTGTTGCTTATTCCTGTTGTACTGAACCCGTATGAAGCCATGACCCCCAAACCGAGGTACATACTGAACTGGGACTTCGGTGTACTGTTACATCCCTATGGACCCTTTTCACATTTCCGGGTTTCTCAGTAGCGGAAGTTGTCATAGTTGGGTAAACTGAATGCGCAGTGAATGGGAGAGTACAACAAATGCTCAACAAAACAAATACTTTTTTTTATAATTCTATTTGCTGAAATAATAAAAGAAAAACTCCTTGATGGTGTTATCAAGACTTTTAGAAAATAATAAAAAAAAAATAGTGTGAGACTGATAACGGCAGCCAGAAGAGAGAAAAACATCAAATTTACTGTCCTGCCCATAGAAACTGCAACAGAAACATCAAGCAATAATTAGTTTTTTTTTTTTGTAATTTGCTGCAAATATTATATAAGACATGTAAATGTATGTAAGACATGTAAATACATATAAATGTACATATGTTTAAAAAAAAAAGTAAATATTAAAAACTTTCAAGGATTTAAGATCCACCGTTATAAGATATGACCGTTACTCGCGTCATAACAGGCTTGTGAAAAGGGTCCATTGGACACTATATAGAACCTCTTAGGTTCTTGTGTGTTACCGTATGTAATACAATACATTTACAGGCTGCGGTTCTCACACTCATTTTTCTGTAGATCTACACAGAACTAGATCTTAACCATCTGTATTGTACATATGTCTTGTTCAAATACATCCCGCAACTTTTGATATAAGCAAGACCTTGACCTAGGTAATGTTTGAATGCCCACAGGCATTCAAAGAATGTTTCCCCTCCACTTCGTGACTTAGGGTGT
Source organism: Danio jaintianensis (assembly GCA_903798115.1). Taxonomy (NCBI): domain Eukaryota; kingdom Metazoa; phylum Chordata; class Actinopteri; order Cypriniformes; family Danionidae; genus Danio; species Danio jaintianensis. Next base: position 7,140,393 of record CAIGQV010019068.1, on the reverse strand, counting down.
TTCTGTATGTGTCTCTGTTTATATATAGGAGCGCTTATCCCTGTAGGTAGCAATGATACCCCACAGTGAAGCCCTAAGGCTGATCCTCTAACCCCTGAGGCCAGCACATGCTCTCTCAGCCTTCAGTCTGGCCACGTACAGAGCAACTGTCATTCACACTCTCTTTTCTCCATCTCTTCACCACAGGCTGCTATTAAACTGCTAACTACCCTGGGGCGCTGACAAATTTACCCCTGACTTTGACAATGCTGAACTGGGCATATGGAATGTGCGTCACCCCAGGAGGCTTTGATTAAGGAAAGCCTGTCTTTTCCTGTCAGGTTTAAGCATATTCAGGGTTGCTGTAGGGTACTGCTTTTGCATTTACATTGCAAAGTTTGCATGTTTTCATGCAGGAAGATATAGCCAAAGTTAATTATATAGCACGTTTAACCACTATACGGACAAATATCAAATTTCAGAAAAAGTGTCCATCAGAAGGGTGCTCTCAATGAGAACGTGAACAATGAACAGCCACCGAGATGCTGAAAGTTCCATTTCCAAATTCATCTAAACAAATTTTTAAATAGTTCATATCCTTATAAATAAATTGCCTATTTGAAATCTAAGCAACTATTCTCATCTAAAAATCTAATTCAATGATCTAAGCTTAGCTAAGCTAAACTAAAATAAAAGTTCTCCGGTCACGCCAGGGGGTCAACTGAATGGATTCAAAAATGGTAAAACTTAGCTGTTTAACTCAAAAGAACTTGTAAAATGAGATTGTTTTGAAAGTGGACTGTTTCTTTAATGCACAGCAAGCCTTTGATTATCCCCTTACCCATTATGACCTTCTGACCTTCAGCCATGACACCAAATATAGAATGCTGTACCGAACGTTTGACTTATTTATTTATTTTTATTTTATCTTGTTTGGTCTGTCTCCATTTTCCCTTTTCTCTCTGTCTCTTCTTTCCCCATAGATGTTCCTCCTTCATCTGTCTATCTCTAGCTGAGAGACTGATTGTCAGCTGTTTATCCCTATCCCTTATCTTTCTCATGCAATTCAACTGCAGGCTTTTCCCAGCACGTGGAAGAAACAGACAGCAAAAAAAAAGACAGTGATAGAGAGAGACAGCTTCTACTCGTCTGCTTTTTTTTCTTCATCTCTGTCTCCTGCAATCACTTTTCTGAAGTTAAGCACACAAGTCTGTTATTGTTCCTAGAGAGAGCAGACTGTGGTGTCATTGCGCTGTATGTGAGAGCAGTAAAAGCCAGCTGACATTATTTTGCTCTGTACAGCTGTACACCTGGAGGTCTGTCTGTGTGTGCGTGTTTTGCTCTTTCAGTGTTTCTGACCTTTACTGGGACTTTGTGATAGGAAAGCAGCTGAACCCCAGTAAGACACGCGAGTGCACCAACACGTCACTCAGGGTTTTCTACTAACAGACTGTGATGGCACGCATGCAGCTGTGTGTGTGTGTGTGCATATAGGAGACAAGAAATATGCATTTATGAGCATACATTTAAATGAAAAATCCATAAACTAAAAAAGGTCAGTGATATGATGCTCATTTGTTTTGTCAGAATCCGTCAATTAATAAAATATGCATAAAAATGCAGTTCAAACCAGAATTATTATAGTTAACTGCAACAGGAACAAAATACTAATACTAATACTAATACTACTACTACTACTACTACTAATAATAATAGTATTTCCAAGTGATAGGGTTGCAGCTGGAAGGGCATCCGCTGCGTAAAACATATGCTGGATAAGTTGGCGGTTCATTCCGCTTTGGCGACCCCAGATTAATAACTGACTAAGCTGAAAAGAAAATGAATAAATGAATGAATGAATGAATGAATGAATAATAATAGTAGTAGTTGTAGTAGTAGTAATTAATAATGTTAATAACTTAAAAAAAAGCAATTACAATAGGTTTCTCTTCATGTTTGGGATATAATAAAGTTAACTGAAATAATAATAATAATAATAATAATAAGAGAAGATGAATAAGACAAATTCAAGCTTTAAAGGCATTTAAAGTTGAAAAAAACGTACACACCATTTATTTCACCCTCAAGTGGTTCCAAACCTTTTTTGAGTTACATTTTTCTCTTGAACACAAAAGAAGATATTTTGAAGAATACTCACTTTCCGAAATTCCTCAAAATGTCTTTTTTTAATAGAAGATAGCAACTCACTCAATTTTGGAACAAGTTTATTATGTAAATTATGAGAGATTTTTTTCATTTTTGGGTGAACTATCACTTTATTATACCATTAAGCATATTTTGGTAAAGGGCAACATTTCTCAACTTAATTACTAGTGTATCAATTTTAAAACATCCAGTTTAAAGGGATAGTTCAACCAAAAATAAATAAATTTACTCACGCTCAGATGGTTCTGAACCTTTACGAGTGTATTGCTTCTGTTGAAAAGAAAAGAAGATATTCTGAAGAATGTTACAAATCTGCAATCATTTACTCCATAATACTATGGAAGTCATTGGCTACCGATTTCCAACATTCATCAAAATATCTTCTTTTGTGTTTAACAGAAAAAGAAATTCAAATAGGTTCGTGACTATCATCCAATATCTGTTTTACTGTGTGCATTTGTATGTGTGTGTGTGTGCGTGTGTGTGTGTGTGTGTGTGTGTGCGTGATCATGAATGCATGGTTGCTTTGCAATGAGAGCCCATCTAATATCATTAGTGACCCCTGAAAGGGAGCTTGCATTTGTGTATTTCAAGGACAGTCAGTCAATAAATCTCTCATATGATGCAAACAGGTGCTGCTGACCGCTGGAGTTTGCTGTCCTATGAGAGTTCACGCATCACTTCCTCCCGGCAATGCGCAGGTATCCATAATGTATGCTTGGCCAGAGAAAGTGTGTGTGCGTGTGTGTATTTGTCTGTCCATCTTTCCATATCTCTGTGTTATGTACATTTCACCTTTTCAAATTGCTAGATCCTTATATCTGGTTTTCTCTGAACATGTATTATAAACTCTCCCCTCCAGCTATTTTCCACTGCCTGTGTTTGTTCTTCTCACGGTTAGCAAAGCGAGCTAACATCAGCATAGTGGTGTGTCATCTTTGTTCTGTGTTTCAACCTTTCTCTTTCAGCGGACAATCAGAACTCCTCACTAGACAGACAGATCTGAGAACCTGCATTATATTATATTATATTATATAATACTATATTATATTATATTATATTATATCCAAGTGTTATAGTATAATAATATTGTACTCTAATTGCTAATATATTAAAACATTGTGTAAACCGAAGAAGTATTTTTACAATTTTTTGTTATTACTATTATTCATTGCAAGAGATTAAAGGCATCATACCGAAACAAGACATTAATAAGAATGCAAGAGATTAAAGGTAGCATGTACTGAAACAAAATAGGACTAATATGAACAGCAATTAGCCATTTATTAGAAGCCAGTTTTGGATGGCACCCTCCATTGGGGATGTGGATATGGAGCAGTTCGTCTATTTTGGCAATGAGTGTAGCAATCACTTCAATCAGTAAGAGTGTGTGTCTGTAAGAGAGCACGCATGCACACGTGTGTGTGTATGTGTGCAGTCTGAGCTTTGAATAGAGGCAGATTTCAAAGGGATCTTATCTGTCAGTTAGTCTGTGTGAAGCGTCATGCCAAACTTCTCCTGTGATTGCATTTTCCTGCAGTGCTATCATCGGGTGAGTTTTCCAGGTAAATGTCACCTAATAAGCATTTGCTTTGTCACGGTCTGGATGTGCACCAAATATGAAGGTCATTTGGAGAAATGTCAGATTTATTTGGTGCTCTGTGATGCACGGCAAGACGTGTTATTCTTTATTTATAAATTTTTTTCAAGCATGGAGGAAATGTTTAGAGGTTTCCCAAAATTGTGATAATCCCAGTTCTCTCTTATCTAGCTTTGAAGCAGCCACACATTTCAGCACACAACTTTGCCTCAGATTTGCTGATGTTATGGGAGAGAGGAGATTAAACTTATTCGATGATAAAGGTGATTTAAGTAAAACAAATTTTGTTCATAATTTTAGTTAAGTAATTAATATGATATAATGAGAAATAATGCTATTATTATTATTATTATTATTATTATTATTCATTCATTCATTCATTTTCCTTCGGCTTAGTCCGTTTATTTACCAGTGGAATGAACCGCCAACTTATCCAGCATATGTTTAACACAGCGGATGCCCTTCAGCTTCAACCCGGTACTGGGAAACATCCATACACACTCATTCACACACATACACTACGGTTAATTTAGTTTACCCAATTCACCTATAGTGCATGTCATTAGACTGTGGGGGAAACCAGAGCGCCCGGAGGAAACCCACGCGAACACGGGGGGAACATGCAAACTCCAAACAGAAATGCCAACTGACCCAGCCGGGACTCGAAGCAGTGACCTTCTTGCTGTGAGGCGACAGTGCTAACCACTGAACAACTGTGTCGCTATTATTATTATTATTTTTATTATTAGTAGTAGTACTATTATTATTATTATATGAAATTACAAACATGTAATCAATAAAGAAACAATCTGAACTACATTATTATTATTATTATTATTATTATTGATGATAATAATAATACAACTTAGAGTTCAGTTTGTTTCTTTGAGTACAATTTTATAATTTTATAAATTAAACTTAATTGATAAACATAATCATCATCACTTCATCATCGTCGTCATAATAATCATAAACGTAGTTATATTTGTTAAATAAAGTATTAATTTACCTCAAATTCACACAGCACATCAGAAAACATATTTATAGAATCACAACACACTACTAAAGATTTTGCAAATCACACTAAACAATATTGTATTCTCAAGCAGTGTTTGAAATAATAAAACGTTACTGCCAACTGGTGAGTAACACTCTTTTGAAGCCTGTTAAGGGTTTATTTTAGAGCCAAAATAAGTGCATAAACAGTTTAGGTGATAGAATGAAATAACCAGATCATATCAAAAATACGATCTCTAGTAGGATCTAAAAATAATTAAAATTAGGTGTTATGTCATTCAGAATTAATTACATTTTTACTAAGACATTTGGCTCATGGTATTGTTATCCATTGTATATATACATGGTGTAAAAATGACAATAATTACTTGTTTTTTTTAGTAAGAGTCTCAACATTGTAAGTTAGAAATGATGTTCCTAGTGACATAATGCATGATTCACACACCAAGATAAATATTGACATAATTACATCAACAAAAATTGGACGTGAGGGGAATACAACAATCATACTGTGCTGATTGTTCGTCATTCTCCAAATGATATGTACATCTGATATTAAAACCAAATAATCTATAAAATAACTTGTTGAAATGTATTTGATTGTAATATTTCCACCAGTAATCTAATCTAATCTAACATTATTCATATTCCATAATTGCTATGCAAGTACATGTAATGCTTGATGGTAGATCATAGATTACAAAAAACAATTATGGAGACGAGAAATAATCGTATACATGTCAAGCTTCATTTTGAATAGATTAAATGAAGTATAATACTTGAAAGAAAATCAATTATATTGAATATTGAAAAACCCATTACATACAAAAAAAAACAATTACACATAACAGATGTCTTTAGGTAAACACATTGTCAAAGTATGACAAGTTATGAAACATTACATAATTTTACTCCAAACTCATGTTGTAGCATCTGTCAAATGTTTAAAATAGCTGTGAACAGATGTGGTTTTTGTCACAGAAATTTGATTTTGATTAAGAGTTCAGATGCAAAAGCAGATGAAAAAGTGTGGTCTGAATTTTCTTTCTTCTTCTAAAATTAACATTTTCCAAGGCCTTTATGTAGGTTCAGTAATTGTACATTTATTGTGATAAATATGTTATTTTTATTTGCTTAAAAGTGAAATAACTAAACATAAACATAGGAGCTTGAGAGGCTTTTGCACCTGAACTCTTTATTTTATTATATAAAGACTATGTTGATTTGCATTGCACTATAAATACTGTATAGACTGTTTTCTTGGTAAAACTTTATAATAAGGTTATATTAGTTAATATTAGTTAATGCATTTACTAAAATGAACATTTATTAACAACAAATAACACATTTATTGCAGTATTTATTTATGTTTGTTATTGTTAGTTAATTAAAATACAGTCATTCATTGTTAGTTCATGCTAATTCACAGTGCATTAACTAATGTTAACAAGCATGAATTTGGAATTGAATAATGCATTAGTAAATGAGTACGTTTACATGGACACCAATAATCCAATTTTAATATGATTAAGACAATACTCTGATTAAGAGTCTACCATGTAAACAGCAGTTTTTGATTGATTTAATCTGATTAAGGTCAGAATTGAACTAAACAGACATCGGATTAAGACATGTGGATTTTGCCGATTTTAGTCGCATTATAGTTACCTTAATCAAACTATTTTGTGACAGGATAGTCTATACACACATGGCTGTTTGACACTATTTTCTGCACCTACCGAGTCACCTGCATCTTGAAATTCAGAGGTTTTTTTTCCCATTCGGCGTGTGGTATCAAATTCCATTAAAACAACACTCTTCCAGCAGCTCATACTCATGCATGAAATGTTCCTGAATGAAGGTAAAACTTCTGAACTGCAGTTAAAGTAAAAAAATGTCAAATGAAACAGCCGAAATTACATGAAACTTCGGAGGAAATGTGGATAGCGCAGTGACGCAATGACGTTAATCGACTTATGTGCTATAACATGTAAAACGGAATCATGAAAGGAACATTCAAAAAGCAACTCATGTAAACACCTCATGTAAACATCATTGTCTTATATAGATTAAGGCAAATAATTCGATTACTGACGTTCATGGAAACGTAGTTAATGTTGAATTATGATTAATACATGCTTTACAAGTCTTGTTCATTAATAGTTCATGCCATTAATTAACAAATGAAACCTTATTGTAAAGTGTGACCATTATTTTTACAAAAATGATAAAGATGACTTGAAGATCGCAGATAAACAGATGTTTATTCCCTTTAGGTTTCATCAGTCGAAACATCTCTATTTGACTTTTATTCAGTCCATTAAACATCTTTTTTTTCTCTCTCTGAAAGTGGCCTACAGTAAATTTAATTACTTCAATGAGTTTTTGTGTGGACTGTTGTGGTGTTTAAGGGCGTCCTCCAGTGTCAGGTATGAATAAAATATAAATTATATGTGACATTTTAGTGCTCCAATATGGTGATGATGCTGGACTATTTCTCATGTTATTGTATACACATTATCAGAGTTATATACACTATTGTATACACTATATATTTAAATGTCATGGTCTTCTTGGCCAGTACAAGTGTATTGTGACCCCCTTTATTAACTTGACATATTCATAAGTCACATATAGGTCTCACTTTATTCTAAAAAGAGCATTTTTTCCCCAGTCTCCTATGTTTATGTTCAGTTATTCCACTTTAAGGCAATGAAAATTACCTTCCTGCATCTGAACTTTTTATATACTGTATGTTGTTGTGATTATTGTCAATGCTAAATTCGATGCAGCTTTTTTGCATTTCTCTCATTCTTAATCAACACACAAGTACAACAAATCAATACTACAAAATATGTAGTCATTTGTTCCATACCATAAACATGCGCTTTGCAAAGGCATGAGTCAGTTTCAGCTTTCTTGCTTTGAGTCAGAGCAGCGTGTATCAGCCCTCTTACTCATCTGCAAAAAGTTAAATGCCTAATTCAATTCTGCTCAGCATGCGGGCTATTAGAACTGTGAAGGGAATAATTTAACACGCTGTCTCCTATCCCAACATTCCTCCTCTAGCTCTTGTCAAGCGCACACTCCAAGAAAAGAGAAAGACACTTGATCCATCCTCTCTAGTCTGACGTCTGCTACTCGTTACAACACTTCAGCTCTTTCATGATGTCATTTCTCACTTAGTACATTATGCTTGGGCATGGGAAATGGCTAAAAATTTGTTCTTGGGACACTCGGGTAAATCCTGAGAGGATAATTTCAGGTCAAACGAGGTATTGATTGGAGGAAGAACAATATATGACTTCACACTTGGACACAAAACTTTTTTTTCTAGAGGTGTTTTGTGACTAGGTTATTAAAGTTCCTAAAGATGTGTGTTTTGCTGTATTAAAAGGGATGATTCACCCAAAAACCAGTTTGAGTGTTGTGTTCTGTTTAACACAAAAGAGGATCTTCTGAAAAACGTTCAACATAGGCTTATTCTGAAAACGTAGCCCTATATACATTACTGGAGATCGCGAATTATGTAACCAGGGCTATGTATGGCTGCATTTCATTTTTAAAATGAACGCTACGGGGCGGTATGACGCTGTTCCTTTTCGCGCTTACCAGCTGACCGCTCACCTCCGTATGGACGGCTTTGTTTGTAGGGTAGCTTGACACGTATGTCGGCGGACTTGAGATGCAGAGAGGAGTTGACCACGATGACGACGTTCGAGTCCGGTGAAGAACGGTTTGAAATCTGAAAATATCTGAAAAAGCGTACACAGCGGGCTCTGGTGGATTAGCAAAAACTGCAAAAAAAACGTAGCTCCTGGGACGTATTTTGCGGTCTCCAGAAATGTATATAGAGGTACGTAATCAGAATGAGCCTGGGTTGAAAATGTTGGAACCCTGCAACCATTGACTTATATGGTATTTGCTTTTCCCACTAGAGAAGTCAATGGGTACAGTTTATTAATCAACCATTAATCAAACATTATTTTTATTCTGGGTTTATTCTAATCCAGTCATCACACTGGACTGGAGAAGTCACGGTAGGCACAAATAATGAAATCAAATTAAATATAAATAAAATATAAATAAAACAAACAAACAAACAAATAAATCCTTTTTAAAACAAAATGCTAATAAAATAACATTTTATCAGTGTTGTGCTTTTAAGTTTAGACCTGTTGTATGCAATTGTTGTTTGCTCATTATCAAAGCTTTTCAGGTTTCTTCAAAATAGCTTTAAATGTGCTAGGTTCATACATTTTGCTTTGTGGTGCATGTTATATCTGATCGACTGAAGTAGAAGAAGGCCCAGAACTCAGAACTCAGACCCAGAAATATAAATCGAAGTTTTACAGATAAAACCACAGATAAGAGGAGATGAAGATTGAGATAATGACGGATGCTCGGTTTGTCCTTAAATGTCTATAGCCTTTGGTCTTCACTTCTTTTGTTTGTTTGCGCTCATCATAACTTTCAATATCAAACTTCTGTAAAACTGCATTTATTAGCACTGTTTGTTAGAGCCAGCATTGCCTCAGGAAGACTTTAATGTATTGTCAGTGCCAATGGCTTGTTTTAAAACATTTTTACACCTTCAGTTTTTTTTCTGCTTTGATCTTTGCAAGAATGCTCCCTTGAGCTTTGCATTTCTGCATGCCATTGTGCGTGAGTGGATTGGAGTGCTTTCAAGTTGCTGTTTAATACAAACTGTGCAGAGATAGACACGAAATACTTCACTGGGTGTGAAGATTTTGTTAGTATTTTGCTTTTATTAAATATGAATTCACACCCTAGCAATATTAAGAATTAAAGAGGGGCTTACACTGCGATTTTTATTCATCCTTTATGATTGTAGCCTGTCAGACAGTAAAAACATGACCCTCATGTCACACTCTTAGGTCGCAGGTTTCATGTCAGACTGAACAACAATCAAGACGTCAAAAATGGACACAGTCATAAAGACTTGTGTGGAGTTTTACTTCATCAATTAAAATGAAATAATAGTCATAAAATAGTTAAGAAGTTCCCCATGAATTCTACATCCATGTTTTAGAATGCGGTATACTTTTTCTGAAATGTGTATTGCCAGAGCTCTCTCTCCAAGAAAGTTCTTTTTCGTCACACTTTATATTAAGGTACAATTCTCGCTATTAATAAACCATCAATGCCTCGATAAACTCCTAATTTGCTGCTTAATAATATTAAGATAGATGCTAGGTTGAGGTTTAGGTATAGGGTAGGATTTGGGATGTAGAATAAGATCGTTCAGAATTTTACAATTTCAGTACAGTATATTTATAATAGACAGGTCAGTACAGTATCTTTAAAATAGACAGGTAATAAGCCACAAGTTAATAGCAAGAATTGGCACATAAACTAAAGTGTTACCTTTTCTCTTTATTTCCCTTCTCAATAAGTTTCTTTTTTGACTGTACTGTCCACCTGACTCACTTCAACATTTCCCTGAAGTGTTTGAAGCTACTAGGTAATTGCATGGATATCCTATTGAGGGTTTGCAGTTAAGTCAAAATTTGGTCAGTTACCCATATGTGTAGCCATACTGGTGGTACTCGATTGCAAACAACATTATGGGTTACATATAGGTAATGTACTTCTGAATACATTGTTTGGCCTATTAATGCTGTCTAAACCACAGGAAAAAAAATATTTGGAAGCTGCTAAATCACAGAGAGAAGGAAGTAGTGGAAAGGGTGCAATATTTTGACAAACTGAATTGAAGTGGTAAAATACATTAATTAAGATATTAGCCTAACATTTCACCTACTTGATGATAAAAACAAACATGACTGTTGTCAAGATTCTTGGCCTGGAAAAATTAATTTATTTTAACATTTGAAAAAGTTCTGTCCCCAAGCATGTGAAGTTTAAGGTGCAGACAAATACAGAGGGGCCAGAGCATGGAATGCATAAGTATAAGGTTTTTCAAATCCACATGAAATCTATTTGACTGTAAGCCACTGCAAATATTCAAAATTGGAGAGATACGTGGAACCTCTGCAAGAAGTGCATTGTTGCAGCCATTGGGATAGAGGACAGTATTTATAAGTCTTTCAGTCACATTAAAGGTTAACACAACCTAGTAATAATTTTATTAGTACTTTAATTGATGTAACAATAGTTATAGTTCTAAGTAACACATACCTCTTATTTATGAGGGCTGAAAACTTTGGTCTGAATCTATACCTAGTTAATATATAATATTTAACTGAGAAAAACAAAACAAAACATAACTGACTTTAGGACCTCACTGTTATTGAATCATGGAAAAAGTCGATAAAGAACAAACCATGAAGGAATAACGAAAAAAATAAATAGTGATGGACAATAAAAAATATAGACGTAAATGAAGCTAAATTATTAAATGATCTCCTAGTGTGTATGTTGAAAGCCTTAGAGGATGATCACATTCTTTTCCCTTTGTATGTGGCTGAGCAAAATGGAAATGTTCTCATTAGAGACTGCAGAGGAAGTTAAGACCTTGTTTCCGCAGTCCTTCTCATAATTAGGCAGCAGATCCATAATTAATCTGCCCATTAATAACTGTTCATCTGGTTGCCCTCGGTGCAGGGTTTGATTGACAGCCAAGGGGCTCTGACTTAGGGTTAGGAAAGGTCCATTACTGCTCTTTGATGGAATGCAGAATCAGACTTCAAACAGAGCTAGGCTCACTTCCTGTTTAATGAGGTCTTAAAACATGCTGTCACACTGGCAAAGTCACTGTTATACGCACACATTTATTCAACGAGACTCTGCAGGTCGTACCCATAATGCAGTGCAGAAGTCCTGATGGTTTAGCCCCTGGTTGTCAGTCCAGCTGAAGCACAGGTTGTAATTATGGAGGAATGAAGTGCCCTATTTTGTGCCTCTCCTTCCTTCTTTGTCAGGGTGAGCAACACCTCATCGCTTTGACCCTCACCTCATTTTGACCTCAAGTCCTCGTGCAAATTCAGCTTTTTTTTCCTGCCACAAAGTCTATTATTTCATTATATAACCTGGCCCATATTTCCAAAAAAACTTTAGTTTAATCAAAACTTAACCTTAAATTCATCTCTCACATCGTCTTATTAAGAAAAGAAAAAACTATTTGCTGAGGACAGGGGGGGTGGGTGTGGTGGGGGGGGGGGGGGGGGGGGGGGGGGGGGGGGGTCTGATAGATGAAGACACTCAACCAAACATATATCGGAAACTTTTTCCATGAATAATTTGGAAAACTTAGATTGGCTTTAAATTGCATAACGCTTGGTTACAGAGTTTGAATATTGTCATTGTCAACTTTGTTGGAGAGACTTTCCTCCGCCATCCTCAATTATGTTCCTCAGCTTAAATGAAGTCTGGATTCTCCCGAACCATCTATCATAACAAGTTTCTCATCTATAACAGTGACATCCATCAAACACAGAGGAATGTGCAAGCTCCAATAAGCCTCGCTTAATTTTGTTTCACTCTATCCGTAGCCTCAAGTATGTGTGGAATTACTTGGTTAAATTACTGAGCAAGAGTTATTTTAATGGACAGTTCACAAGGAAAATATTAAAAGAACCACAGAGTATGTAATCTGTACAGAGTTCTTATTAAAAAGTGAAAATTAAACCCTATTCCTGATACATGTCAGTGTCTTTCTGATGTTTTTCTTTATCACTGTGATGCACCAAACTGTAAAGTTCCCCCTTCAAGTTCAGGGACCTACATTAACCTCTGAACACTCAAAGATTACTACTTTTAATGTACATATTAGTAAATGTTATAGTATTACCCCAGAAACAAATAGTTTACATTTTTCTAAATGTGGTTAATGAATTAAATGTTCCTCATTAAACAGGTCAAAAAGTCCTTAGATTAAATAATTAAAGTGAGGGAGAAGAGAGAGAGAGAGAATATAAAAAAAAAACACCACATTTTTGACATTGAGTGTCAAATATTTTTGAACTTCTTTGCACAAAAGGTCAAATTTTCTGTTTCCTTTGAATGTTCTTTGGACTGGTTTCAAATCATGCTGGGGAAACTTAGATCAGGTTTGGCACGAACTTGTAGACTCCATGCCAGCTTGAGAGTACATGCTGTTATAAAAGCAAGAGGGGGATATACAGTATACCAAGAACAAAAAATATCAACAAGGTTCATAAAAAAATATATGATGTAGTGACATTTTTGAAAAAATTGTAATTAGACTAAATAATAAAACTTCTTTATTGTAGTTTTTGTAATGCCATACAAGAACCTTTTGGTGAAAGGTTTTTCAAACAACCATTTATTCATAGAGTGAAAAACATTTAAATGATCTAAAGAAGCTTTTTAAAAAAAATCCAAAGAAGTTAAAGTTTTCATGGAACCACAACGCTTGTAAAAAACTGTTACTTTTAAGAGTGCACTTTACTACTTGCACGTTTGGCAGCAGAAATATCAGGCAAGTCCAGTTAAGATGTGTTACATTTTCATATAAACAGATAAATGTGATTGTGCTAATGTTTTATTAGACTAATAAAAAAAAATGTAAAAAATTATGCTATTTCAAAATAACAGCCGCACATTACAATAAGGTTAACAACAAGTTAATTTTAGTTAGTGTATTTACAAACATTATAAGATGCAACAATACTTGTACAGGATTTGTTCAACATTTGCATATCAGAATACAAAGTTGTGCTTGTTAACATTAGGTAATGCACTGTAACTACTGTTAAAAAAGATAAATACATACTGTAATCAATGTATGTATATGTACACAATGTAATGTATAAATACATTAACTAAAAGAACCTTATTGTAAAGTGTTAACAAAATACCACTACTAAACTAAACCCTTCCTTAAACTTGAATGAGGGTGTTAAAAGGGTTAAAGAATGTATGAATTTGCTGATGCAACCTTATACCTTTTAAGAGCTCTAATGTTCAACCGTGTTCCACAGGACTTACCTCATGCGCACACACATGCATTGGTTTGTAAATCATGCCCTTTAGTTAAAGTGTTTTGAGGTGATAACATACTGTAGTAGTTTGAAAGAAACAGAGTGAAAAACAATAATTATTATTAATAATTTGTCAAAATTAATTTCTGCTGAAAAGTGCAGTAAATTTCTATATTTCTCGAATTTATCTGTTTTATATATGGTTCTGGGTAGTTACTGATTAAATGTAATGGTTACACTTTATTTTGATGGTCCGTTTGTTGAATTTAAGTTACATTGCAACTAATTCATATTAGATTATAAGTAGACTGTTAGGTTGGGGTTAGGGTTGGTGTAAGTTGACATGTACTTGCAAAGTTTCTTATAGTCAGTTAAATGTCTGTTGAAGGAGCAGTATCAGCAGATATTAAGCATACAGTCTACTAATACTCAAATGGACCATCAAAATAAAGTGTTACCCATTTTTATAATTTCATATAATAATAACAATAACAACAACAATAACAATAACAATAATAATAATAATAATAATAATAATAATAATAATAATAATAATAATAATAATAATTTAGTTTAGATAGTATCTTTGTTGATTACATTTTTAGGTCACACTTTATTTTATTGTTATGGTCCATTTGTTGAATTTAAGTTACATTGCATCTACATGCCAACTAATTCTCATTAGATTATATGTAGACTGTTAGGTTGGGGTTAGGGTTAGTGTAAGTTGACATGTACTTGCAAACTTTCTTATAGTCAGTTAAACGTCTGTTGAAGGAGCAATATCAGCAGATATTAAGCAGACAGGCTACTAATACTCAAATGGACCATCAAAATAAAGTAAGTGTTACCAATGTAATCTGCATGATGCAATCAGATTATAAAAAAGTGTTTGTAATTAGATTATATAACATTTTAAATTGCAGTTAAGGGACACGCGATTACAAATTGTTCACACAAGGGACAAAAATTATTGATATTTTATTAATTCTCCCTAATTCTTAGACTTATGCACTGTCATAAAAATTTATACAGTTAACATAAAAACACAAAGATTTTCAACAAAAGTTACACTTTCTACACTGTGCTAACTTGAGATTTATGTTTTCTGTGACCTTGTATGGGTCAAATCCGTGTTTTCCGTTTTCCCCTTGGTATTTGTTTTGCTGGTGGTCATAACAAGTGGATGAGCTAAAAAAAAAACATTGCAATTTCCATATTACCCAGAAGACCACTAACACAAGGTATAAATGAGGTCTGAGGATTTTTAGCGTGTATCTTAAAGACTTCAACTTAACTTTCGAGTCTTTTCATTAAAAAGCTTATTAAGTTTTATGTGTTTGGCTAAAGTGTTCATATAGCCATTCTTGAGCATCTCCACCTTTCGTACGTCTTTCCTCTCATAAGAGTGTCTTTGCATTCCTCTCCATTACTACTTTACAGAATGCTTATGTGGCACAGCGCTTGGTCTCATTTTCTTTCATGTTGTCTCAAAATAGAGTTCTATTCATTACACATACTCACAGATAACTCTCAAACATTTGCATTTCAAACTGAATAATTTTACATGTTTGCGCAGCACATTTTGTTAGCCGTTTTGTTGTTCGGGCACAATTTTAGCCTGCGAGTTCACACATTTGTTGAGTTCAATACAATGAGAAAGTTCTAGCTTTGTTCTTGCAATGTAAAGATTATGTGCCATATACAATGCACAGGTATGTGCGTGTGTACTAATTTACACACCCAAGCGTAAGATTGTTATTGAAAATAGGATCAATGGTGTATTCCAGTGCTCGACAGCAGGGAGACAAGAATGAGAGAATAAAGTTTTGTGTCCACAGGGAAATGTGTATGCTTTACTGATGTTGTTTCCTGGTGTTTGGAACTAAGATGACACAAATCATCCTAAGACTTTGGTCTTAAAACGTAAATAACTGTAATTTTCCCTCTGTCTTCACTGACAGCTGTGAGTTGTTGTGTTTTCTGATGGTTTAGTTTTATCATAATTTCCTGAACCTGTAACCATAATTAATAAAACTAATGTAAACAAAACAACAACAAACAATCATTATTATTATTATCATTTCAATTCAATTGTAGTTTTGAGGCACTTCAAAAATCTATTAGTCGGAATGGCCTGACATTTTGTTTACATTCAAGCTGAAAATGAAATTGTGATATTGCAAAAAAAAAAAAAAAGTTATTGTTTCCGTCCATGTATAAAGAGAATCAATTCTGACACGATAAATCCTTCTGACAAACGTCATGTTTGCTAGCAATCGGTCTCAGATGCCTCATGTCAAAGAGTGACAGCATATCAGACAGTTCAGATTATAGCAGCCAGTCATTTTGATGACACTGATGACATTTTGATGCCATGATTTTTAGACATTTCAAAATGAGAAAAGAGAAAATGTTTTCTTTTATTCTCTGAGCAAATTATTTGGCTGTTATTATTATGGTATTACGTGTACCCTTCTGATATATATATATACATATATACATATATATACACATTAAGCACTGTCGCCTCACAGCAAGAAGGTCGCTGGTTAGAGTCCCAGCTGTGTCAGTTGGCATTTCTGTGTGGAGTTTACATGTTCTCCCTGTGTTCGCGTGGGTTTCCTCAGGGTGCTCTGGTTTCCCCCACAGTCCAAAGACATGCACTATAGGTGAATTGAATAAGCTAAATTGGACGTAGTGTATGTGTGTGCATGTGAGTGTGTGGATGTTTCCCAGTACTGGGTTGCAGCTGGAAGGGCATCCGCTGTGTAAAACATATGCTGGATAAGTTGGCGGTTCATTGCGCTGTGGCGACCCCTGATGAAAAAGGGACTAAGCTGAAGGAAAATGAATAAGACATTAATATATTTATTTATGTTTACCGAATTATGACAATTTCTGCTTTTGTGAAGGACCCTTGGGCATGTAAAAAGGTACCACTGGTGGAGAATTAGTAAAGATTTTTAAGTTTATGGCTAAGTTTGAGACAAGAATTAATGAGAAATCGGTGGCTCATAAAATAGTTACATTTTACTACAACATCCGGTTGCAAATATATAAAGAATATTAATTGGCTGAGTGTTGATTCCTCTCTATTTTTTATTCTTAGTCTTTTTCTCTCCACACAGCTGTTTGAGGTAACTCTCTTTCAATTATTTAGCATCTCGTTTACCTCAGAAGTTATTTCAGGACAGAGCTGTGCATGTGAATGTGTGAGAACTGTGTGTGTGTGTGTATGAGAAAGAGTGAGTGTGTGTTGTTGGAACAGGAATTGAATCTAGGCCGTGTTTGACAACTCTGCTCAAGGACAAGCACTGCAACACACATGAAAAGAAAGAGGGGAGACAAGAGAACAAAAGAAAAGAGAAACAGGGGTTTGGCATTGTTGTTGGAGATGGAGGGGTGATTCGAAGACAGGAAATACTTAGGGGATAAAACTGAGAATTTGGAGATGCCCAGAGGAAAATTTTACTGTTCAGGTGTTGCTTTTTTGTAACTCAGATGACTTAACTGAGTTTACCGTTTTGTTTCATTGAAGTTTCAACCTTTTCAATATCCATGACCTTGAATTGCAAATGTAATACAAATTCAGTTACATGAACATCATGACAACATTGAACAGTACGCAAAGTATCGTATTACTTTTACGAACTACTTTTACTATCGTATATTTTACAAACACATTTCTCTATGCTTAGGTCACTTTTGAAGAATTCTTCACGCTTTTTTCCAAACCAACTTTCAGGTTGGTACAGCTGTAAATTTCACATCCACAATGCACTAAACAAGTAAAACACACATCATACGTGTGCCAGAACAACATATTCTTTCATAAAACTTGCAAAGCTTGTCACCCTGCAAACACACTTTAAAGACAACAGGTACAATTATGTAACATTTTCTTTTGCAGTATTTCTTCTTCTTCTTAAAATAAAAAAAATAAAATAAAATCAAAAAATTGCACAATCTACTGTTTGGAATTCTTGACAGTACGTTACAGGATCCATTTTAACATTACAGTACAACGTTATTCTTAAGTCTTATGCTTTTATTTTTAATTTTTGTAATGCAAATGTAAATTATTGCCATTTATATGTGGTCTTGAAACAACATACCAATCCATACTAACAATATACTAATCCATACTAGAGACATACTCACAGACATATCATCAATATACTAATCCATACTAGAAACATACTAACAATATACCAATCCATACAAGGAAATGCTAAAAAAATTTAATTTAGATTAAAACGTATTAGTAATATGAGCGATAAGAAACAGGAGCAAAACACAGGAAAGACAAATGAACACATAAAATCTAATAGATTGAAATATATGTTATAAGTGTATCTTGAATCGTAATGTTATAGTTATGTTTTTAATATGGCTGACAGTAGATGAAAAAAGTAATCAAGATTAATCACACACTTTTTCTGTAATTAATCACAATCACACACTCATCAGGAAACTGAGCTTATATCTTATTAGATGCTTATTTTGTCATCCTTTACATTTATCAAAATAATCCATCAGATTGAAGATTATCACAAAACTGTACACTCTCAGAAATAAATGTACAGAATCTGTCCCTGGGGTGGTACTTTTCAAAAGGTACACATTTGTGCATAAAGGGTACATATTGGTACCTCAAAGGTACATATTAGTACCTAAAAGTACAAAAGTGCATCTCTTGAAATGTATAATTACTAATATGTACCTTAGCGGTATCAATATTATAAACGTGTACATTTAACAGTGTCAGCTTTTACTTTTCACTATTTCTGAAAGTGTATGTTAAACTTTTTCACAGTGTTTTTAGGTATCTTTCCAAAAAAAGACACTTGAAAACTTCAACAATATTAAGAATCCAATGAATTTTGAATTAACAAACACTAAACTTTTCAGAACTATACAGTTGTGTTCAGTTCAACAGAAAAGAGCTTGTTTACAAGTCAATTCGCAAAACCAAAAAGGACCACATGGAGATGCCAATAAAGATATAAATAAAACCATAAAGCAACTGCCTTGACCTGACTGCATGCGTACTACCGTACATGGATCCATTCATTCATTCATTTTCTTTTCGGCTTAGTCCCTTTAATAATTTGGGGTCGCCACAGCGGAATGAACCGCCAACTTATCCAGCATATGTTTTATGCAGCGGATGCCCTTCCAGGTGCAACCCATCACTGGGAAATATCCATACACTCTCATTCACACACATACACTATGGACAATTTAGCTTACCCAATTCACCTATAGCGCATGTCTTTGGACCGGCACCTGGAGGAAATCCACGCGAACACGGGGAGAACATGCAAACTCCACACAGAAATGCCAACTACCCAGCCGAGGCTCAAACCAGCGACCTTCTTCCTGTGAGGTGACAGCGCTACCCACTGCACCACCGCGCTGGCCCTGGATCCATTCAAAATAAATATCAAATCAGTGTGTGAATAAATACAGGTCAATAGTACAGTCCTCATGTATCAAAGCTTACTAGCGAGATACTGGTTTGCTGTGTTCATCCAAGACACATAATTTGCATATCATCTGTCCATACATGTTTTGACATTTCGCTCGGTCTGTATTTCACACAGCGTGATGCTTGAGGGTTTCTGCTCTTCCAAAAACAATCACAGATCATGACAGAGCTTGGGTTTATAGTGAAGCACACACTGGAATGAATAATTCACTGAAGACTGGCCTCAAGTCATTGTTCCCTCAGACATCTCTGATCTACGTATTCTCATTCTCAACTTGTCATATAGTGACGTTTGGTCAGGAACACTTGGTGTCACTTTTTAACGCACAGGGTACACCTTTAGCAGTTTATCAATGTGCTGGCTATTGCTTTCAGTGAGAAACATTTGGCATTAATACGCAGACAGCTGTGGGCACAAGAATTTCACTATGTTAGCTTTGATTGTGAAATGGCAGTTACTCTCACAACCAAAGTTCAGATGTGTTTTATGAATGAGATTAGACAAAAAAAAAAAAAAAAAAAAAACTTTTTTTCTGTCAAACTTTTGAGTCCTAAGCCGAGTGCGAAAAGTTTGAAATAGTTATAAAGTTCTGAAAGTTTGCACACCACATTAGCTGTTATCTTGTTCTAGCATGATTACCCATTCAGCTAGCATGTTTTAACCAACACTATCTCACGCCAATTCGTAACTTTTTTGATTTAGTGGCTAATTCATATGAATTTGTATGATCTCATTTAAGTACGATTTACTCATCCCCCATTGACGGTTGAGTTTAGGGGTGGGGTTTGGTGCCATGCCTTCTTTTAAAAATCTTACATTTTCGTATGACTGAACTTGTATGAATTCGTACGAATTAACCACTAAACTGACAAAATGTAATACAGCTACGCTTCCTTGTGAGATCAAGCTGGTTTTAACATGACGTGGAACATGTCTAACCTTTCAACACATTGCTAGCATTTTTCTAGCATCTCTCTAACATAAATTAGCATTTTGTAAGCATAGCATGAATTATATTGTTTCTAACAGGTGGGATTTGATGCTCTAAAATATTTTAAAAAGTATAAACTGGCATTATGTATTTCATCATGATGATAAAATTTCCATGTGTTTTGATGCCAAAGATTTTGTTGAAAACAATATGGTTTACCCTGCATTCCTACAATAAAAAAATTACACAAAAGTAGTAAACAGTGCATAAAATGTGATGTCAAGGGGTGACAACGAGTAAATGTGTTGCTCTGTTGATCTGACATAAGAACTAATATTACGTTTTGCAGCAGCCCATTTTGAACTTACTGCATTGCAAACCATTAGATATAGTTTTTCATTGGCATTACCATGTAGGTAATGTGATTGTATCTAATTGTTTTCACTACAGTATTCTTTTTAGAAATGTAGCCTTATGTTTGCATTATGTTAGGTTTGTCTGTGTGTAAATTGTAAGTAGATAAATAGGTTTCGGACAGTGTCCGTGTCTAAGCGAAGAAATAATTCATATAATTTTAAAGATGCGATCATTCAATGCATTTTGTGCCAAACAATGAGAAATGATGCCCTGTTTAGATTGCTGTTTCACTCACAGTGTGAAAATTCACATACGTTTTCAGAAATGTGTCCTAGCGATTATTAGAAACTGTAGCGATTTTGGTCATTTATGTGTGTCTATCGGTGTGTGAGTCTGTTTCTAAGCAGAGAAACACTACAGATTTTCATGAAAGCATGACTGGATAAGCAGTGTGAAATTGCCATGGAAAGCAGAAAGTGGATGGGGCTCTCAGTGCAGGTATGCTGTTGTGAAAACAACACTTGCTGTTTGTTGCTATGGGGCTGCACATTTGCACAGGATGCTAAACACAGATCACAGAGAACAGCCCACACCTTTTTTTTCTGCACATTTTATACACATATGCTTGTTTTATTGAAGGTAGGTGGTTGTTTCTCTATCATTATCTGTCATGCACTAGTAGAATTGACATGATTTAATGAATGTGGCTTTACAGGTACAGTATGTTATGATCAATAATGGTGTTTACATTTAATTGTGTCTGTATGTAGCATCAGTTCCTAAAGCATTAATGTCCTTTTCCTACCCTTTTGAAAATAGGTGTTTTTAACTGTAGTAAATGTACAGTTGAAGATTTATTAGCCCCCCCTGTATATTTTTCCCCAATTTCTGTTTAACAGAAAGAAGATTATTTCAACACATTTCTAAAGAAAATAGTTAAAAAAATAAATAAGATTTCTTTTATTGTATAATATTTTACTAGATATTTTTCAAGATACTACTATTCAGCTTAAAGTGCAATTTAAAGGTTTAACTAGGTTAATTAGGATACTTTAGGCAAGTTAGGGTAATTAGGCAAATTGTATAACAATGGTTTGTTCTGAAGAAAATAAAAATTAAAAACAAATGCTTAATGGGGCTAACAATATTGGCCTTAAAGTGGTTTTGAAAAAATTAAAAACTGCTTTTATTCAAGCCGAAATAAAACAAATAATACTATCTCCAGAAGAAAAAACTAAAATTATAGGAAATAAATATAAGTTGGGAAATATTTAAAAAAATAATAATAAATAAATCACAGGAGAGATAATAATTTTGACTTCAACTGTATTTGTTCAGATGCAGAGTTCAAATGCAAAAGCCTCTAAATGCTTTTCTCAAGGTCCTGTGTTTAGCTTCAGTCATTCAAATTTTATGCCAATGAATACTTACTTTTTATTGCCTTTAAAGTAAGATAACTGATTATAAACATAAGAGGTTGAGAAAAATGGTAAATTTAGAAGAACATTTCAGATGGACCTTGCAAACTTCTGAAACATCATTTAGTTGGAAATGTATATTTGTAGTTAAAATTAAATAAGCAAGTTTTTGGTGTTTTGATGTTCATTTTTACATCTATGGGACACCACTACTACACATGTACATGTCATCATATGTCATCGATTGCTCATACATCATACAAGATGTTGTCTGCGGTCATTCCAGTAGGCACAAGCACAGCAACATCTAACAATTTACTCACTCACAAAATTGTTCTGCACTGTATTTGGACTTGAGAAAATGTTAATTTTTAGCTTGAACACATATGTTCAATGATACTTTCTTGTTACGACTGGTAGATCATGTTACAAGAAGCATGAAACTGCTGACTGGCAGACACCTTGATGTCAAAACAAAATCAAAAAACACATCACAAATGTGAAAACACATCAAAACATTAATATCCATTTGACATCCACACATTGATTCCCTTTTTGACCACCAAAATAATGACACAAAAAGTATATAAAAAAAAATAATCATCTGAATGCTTCAATTCCAAATTTCTAATTTACACTGGATTTTTGTATCCCTACAATGCAATAATATGTATCATATTCATTAACTACCTTGATGTTAAAACGACATCAAATTGACATCTAACGGTAACAAAAAAAAAAACATCAAAAATGTATTATTTATTACCTATTCTGTCAAGTCATTGGGAATCTATCAGAATTTTAAATTTGTTGTAGAACATTGTGCAGCAGTTATTATAGGGGACTATCATTAGTGAAATTTAACTATATTTTAAATGCTTCTTTGAAGAGCATGGCTGTAAAACATGAATGCCATAATGAATATAATGATATGCTATTTTTACATTTGTGGGACATTTCTCACACTCCTTCATTTGTAGTGTGGCCTCCAACCAAAAGACCCCTGCCCACATGAATGAGTAAAACAGAGGGGTAGGGGGACGTAAAGGTTTAAAAATTGGATTATGCCATCGAGTCTACTTCATTTTTAAGCAATACAGCTGTGTTGGTATGTTTACAATCAATAAATGTCTTAAAAATGTATGTTTCTGTCTCTGTGTTTATTACATGTACAGTTTAGGAATTATTGCTGTGCACTTAAAATAATTTAACCCTTTGTTTTATAGGTTTGTTGTATTTGATTAATATAAAAGGCAATTTTAATATACAGATACATCTGCATTATCATGTACAAATACATTATCATGCAAATGCATTAAAATGAAATTTATAATTTTATTAACTACAAAACTAGTACAAGGTACAACAGTCAAACTTGTTCATAACACATTAAATAAAATATAAAAAAACAGCAATGCAGAGAAATATAAAAAAATGCACTTTGTAAAAACAGCCCTTAAAAGGTGTTACCTTGTCTGAAATGTGATGATATTTCACTCTTCACATACAAGCATTTTTCAAATGAGATTATACTGTTGTGTGCACTTTCTTGTTATTCACTTTGACATGAGAGGATTGGAGTAAAATTTACATTTTAGATGTTCACCGCTATTCGTTCTCTAAGGTTAAATTAAAATATGAAAATTTGTGAATAATGTTAAACTACTGTTCTTCTCTGTTTTCAAGATCAAGAGTTCTCTGTGCAAAGATGGCACCTACTGTATATGTGTGGCACCTAGTGTATGTGCGTGTGTGTAGTATGTGAAGATAATATTTTGTGTGTTCAAAACGCATCCAACATTTCTACAAATGTGTTTCCTTTGCCTAGTTTGTGGTGTTAGATTCCCACTTTAGTATTATTTACTTTAGTAAGTTTAGCATATCCTTAACTTCTGTTGCTTTTATTGCTTCAGATACTATATGCTGTCAGAAGCTCTCTACTATGAGTTTATCTTTCTTAGCACTTATTCCTCCAAACAAATTCTCACCCTCTGTCCACAAACATACTCCCATTTATTTTATATAAATAGAGACGAATTGTTGACAGCCCTATTATTAGTGATGGACTACAAAGCATAACTTGTAACCATAGGAACATGACATATGTTTAGTTTTTCAGTGAGGAAATTTGTAGTTGCCCACAAAATTTACACTTTCATGCAGAACACATAAACTGACGTCAATATTAAGCTGCTGTATTAACTAATGAGTCCAATTTTAAATTAAAAACCTGTTTAACAAGTGAGTTGTGAGCTGCAATGTGAGAAAGAAAATTACTTTTCTCAGAAAACACTTAATTTCAAACCCTTTTCTTATTAAACGCATAACACGAAGCATTTGCATACTTTAAATAGATTACAGAAATAATACTTTTAAAGAACATAATTAGGTATGGATTGAATGTAGTGTTTTTACTGCTTAATTGCAAGCTATTTGCAATTAAGTGAAAATGCGTTTTGTTTTAAATTTATATTGAATTCTATTAGTTCAACTTCAGAATTATTTATT
>CAIGQV010019068.1:7102630-7115595 GCA_903798115.1 Danio jaintianensis | reverse complement strand
TGTCTTATCAAGCAATCTTGAAATCATTTTCTGGAAAGCAGTTTGTCGAACCACCAAGATCACATTGCCTCACCTCCAAAATCCCATTTTAAACCCTGACTCTCTTCATATAGACACCCACATGTGAGTACACGTCAGGAAATGGTCACTTATTTTAACAATAACATAAAATTTAATACAGCGCACACGTTTGAGTGTGTATGTGTGTGTCTGTGCATTGCACAATGAAAGCTGTGACTATATCAGGGCATCAGAAGATTGTATGACTTAAGGGCAGTAGGTTAATAGGATTGCTTTATTGCTTCTGAAGATCATCCGCAAGGCTAAACTGTATTTGAAGGCATTGCTGTGTTGTGCTATCAATACAATACTCAAACAAACACTGACACAAAGAAACTCTACTCCCACACAAGCCTTGTCATATCCAGTCATTATTAACCAGGAAATGCAAACGCACATATATTTCCATATGTTATTTTTTATTCTATATTTCTATCCCTAAAGAATTAAGCCGGGTTTGTACGTGTGGATGTGTGTGTGTGGCTGTTGTGTTTTGGAGTCGATAAGAACGTAGGCATGCAGAGGATGGAACAGCAAGGCAGTGGGGCATCAGATTAAGGCAGGAAGCACTTATAATACTGTGTGTGTGCGCGTGCAACTATGCAGTGGCTTAGTATATATAGGTTGCTTCTTAATCCCACGCATCCTGAATATGTTCTTACATGACATCCGTTAGTGATACATGATATCAGTGAAAAACGTGCACGTCAAAGCTGTTTAATATCTCTAACTAGGAAAATACATGGCATGGACACCATTATGCTATTTCGGTGTGACAGCTTGACACTTTTGAAATCTTATTTTTTTGTGTTGGTCATGCAAACATGTTCTCACTACCAACTCATCACATTTAGATACTTGGTTTGGATTTTTTTTAACACATTACTTACCCATCTGGCATCATTAGTCTCCCAAAAAGACCCTGAAATGGTCTGTTTAACTGTATCTTTTGTTATTTTAAATGAGGCAACAAACGCATATAGTCTGCTGAATATAAGTGTTGGATGCATGTTTATGGATTGTGTCATATCACTTAGCTCTTACTAGGATTTTTCTGGAGTGAAAGGATGCCAATAAATGTCAAAAATGATTTTGTTTATGCAAAAGTTGACATTAATTTTTGCCTGTGGTTTTATATTCGTTAAAGCTTCAAAACACATCACTAAATACATCTCTATCTGTCCCTTTTGTTGAGTATAATTATACTTTAGCAGCTATATTTCATCCACAACACAACTCAGAAGCAAACTAGGTTACTCTGGTGGCTTAAAAACATGTTAAAATATTCGCATAATTATTTTTAAGTATGTTTATTTGAAAGTAAATCACAATTTTAAAAAAATGCAGCATATAAAACCATTTGTGTATAATGTTTAACTTATCTAAGCCACATACTGTACCTCCCATGTAGATATCAGAGAAGAATTTAACTTATTGAATCAAGACACCTTTAGTATCTTTCCCTATCTTTCCTCAGATGGCTCAGGTCTCCATTGCTAGTTTAAAAAGGACAGTTTGCAATTAGCAACAGATATAGGATGAAATCCATAGGAAATTATAAAAGTACA
Source organism: Danio jaintianensis (assembly GCA_903798115.1). Lineage (NCBI taxonomy): Eukaryota > Metazoa > Chordata > Actinopteri > Cypriniformes > Danionidae > Danio > Danio jaintianensis. The sequence goes on along the minus strand of CAIGQV010019068.1, from coordinate 7,113,967 downwards.
AACGCACAACAAATGTCTTAAAATAAAACATATGAAGCTGTAGAATAAGTAGAATAAATCACTCTGGTCTGTTGAATTATTTATTGACAATACATATTCCATGCCCTTCGCCAAATGAATGATGTAATCCAAAACATATTTGAATAATGTGTGTTGAAAAATGACACCCAATTGTGTCAAAGTGCCAAAATGCGACAAGATGGAAATGAGAACATGATGGTTATAGGCTAATTTAAATAACTCATGTCCTATAGTCATCTATTGTTGGTGGAATGTTGAAAAGTTATGCTGTGTTTTTGTTTGAAGTCCTACTCCTTTGAGAGCGAAGGTTGTCTTAGATGCAGACGAGGGCTGTTCTCTGTTCTTATTTCTTTCTAATTAAATTACTGCAAAAATGCATCCCATCTCACTAGCCCTTCGTATTCGGCTCACTCTAAAATTGCTTCTAGCAGCAGCGGCCTGAATTTGCTACTGTGGAATCAAGTATGCTGCGTACGTGCAAACTTTGAATAACTTTTAATTACAGTTACCACCGGCCAATAGCTCACTCTATAAATCAAACACTCATATCCATTTCTACAGGTGTCCTTGTCTGACAGACACGAAGCAATTTATATCTAGCCACCATGACACTCGTGTTAATGGCTATATTATCACCTCAGCTCCTGCGAATATTGCTGATGTGCTCAATTACATTATATATAAAAAACATTATGCGCACTTGATTAACAAGATTGAAACAGATTGTCTGGTTTGTTGCATTGGGTACATTATTATAAAACAGCACTATGTATTAAAAATAAAGAAAAAAAGCATCCAAAGAAAGCACATTCTTTCTGCACTTAAAAAAAAAAAAAAAGAGTCATTGGATTTTTTTAAGTTTAAATTCAGCCCATACAAATTGCTTGCTACCACTTACCTTAAAACGTTTTTTGTAAATCCAATGAATAATTTTTTCAGTGTGTTAGCACGTTCACTTGTTCGTAAGAGACAAAAAGTCTAGTTTCAGCTCTAACAGAAGTGATTTACTATAATTACTCAAAATTCTATGCTTACTTTTGGGATAAAGCTTTTGTGTTAAGGAATAAAATACTAGAAGAATGTAATATATTTGTTGATTGTGTTTGTAATTTTTATTATTTCTACTTTGAAATTAAGATCATGCATACTCTATGTACAGTATAGGGAGTAACGATACTGATGCCATATTTAAATATACATTTGTCAAAAATGCTCAGAATCACTCATGTATTTATCTCTCCTTGTCACATTATTTGAAGGTGAATACAACAACTCTCATCACTCCACGTTCTTTTACGATGTCATGGAGTAATTGGTAATAATTTGGAATAAGCAACATACAGCACCAAAATTTTATCACAGTGTAATATTAATTCTTAAATATTTGGGGAGAAAAAGAGTTGTTCTGTACATAGTTATTGTTTTTTTCTGCCAGCATTTTTATCTGTATGCACAAGGGTTCAATTGGGAGTCTGGGATTCTAAACGCACAATATTAAAATCTTGGGAAATTAAATGGATTATCAAAGAAGCAACAAAGTGACTCCTCTTTTTTCTTTCTTTCTTTTTCTTTTTTTTTTATGAAATAAAGGCCAAATGGCTATTGAATGTACACTCCAATCTCACTGATAATAATCTGTCATGCAATCAATATTAGATCCCCAGTCCCGCATTCCTAAGAGAGATTATTACATCCATAATAATGGAAATTAAATGAGACAATCTAGATGGATATCAATTACAGAGGACTCCCCCTTGAGCCTTTAAAGACATTAAAGCTGAAGTAGCCATGTAGATCTGCAAATTCACTGAAATGTCTACATGCCAGTTTTAAAGGTGAAGAATGCAGTTTCTGTGCCACAGTCACCAAGCAGAGTTACTCAAAAAAAAAAAAAAAAAGCATATTTTCAAACAACTTTTGGAAACCACACCCTTTTGCAAGAAACACAATCTTTTTATACTTTACCATTTAATTTGGTGATTGACATTAGAGGTAAAAAGCTTATCTGTTAAGAACTCTGCAAGTTCAGCTTCTTGATTAAAGCCAGATTGCTTTACAACCTCAGGTGACTCAAAGCTGGAATCACATCAAAACTGCACATAAAGGAGGTAGATGTACCTACAATTTGTCTAAAATATGCAAGTAATTTTTTTTATATATATAAATTGTGTTTGTTACACTTGATTATTGTTATCAAATGCCAGCTTTAGTTCACTGGTGTTTAGAATCAGATCATATTTGTCAGTGTGCTGTTGTTGGTGTACGCACTAACCAACACAGGAACTAAAGATGAGCATTTGTTAAATACAGCAGTGACATTTTTCATATGTATATATGTTTCTTTGAATACATTTTACATTGATAATGGCGGGCTGCAATGTCAAGCGATGACAAATTATACATGACAATTATTTGCGTGGGAGACGGCCTGGTGCAATCTCATATTTTGTCATCATAATGTGGAAACAGCTTCAAATACTCTATGCCAGTCAAACAGACACAATTCAGCAGAAACTCAATGCTTGATTGAATGCTGTGTGTGCTGCGCAGGTTTAGCTGCTCTTCAAGAATTAATCGCCATTCCTGATAAAGACTAAGAGAGATTTGATATAAAGATATAAAGAGATATGAAGCGAAACAGCTCACTGTGGACAGAGTTTTCTTTTTTGACAAATAAAGAGTTTATTAAGACTACCTGTGAGAAATTAATTAAAGTAAGTTACAGACTTCTCTTTAAGACCCTAAAGTCTTGTGTAAAATGGAAATCTTAGGTCACTTTTAAATACTTCACCTTTAGTTTATGTTATTGTAGAATAATTAATGCTTCTAGAATAATTAATGAAATTTGTAGAATGTAGAATGATTGTAGAATAATTAATGAATAATTAATGAAATTTGAGAAATGATTTGCAGAATGAACCCATTCTTTACACTTCTCATGTTGTTTCTGTTCCCACTGTATGTTTATGTAGCAGATGTAACCAAAACCTTGCAGAGACCTTGATAACATCTCTGCCTGGTAAGGAATCCGTACATCAGAGATTATTCAAGGTGAGGCCATGTTTGAGATACCGCAAGAGCTCAAACTGAGTGAGTAAATGAGAGGTATTATAAAGCACACTGTCTCTTAAATGGAAAATCAGAAGACAGAAAGACAGAGACTAGAAAGCTCTGTACATGTGCATGTCTTTTTCATTGTGTAAGCTGACAGATGAAGATATGCATTTCTTTCCGGAGGGGAATTGTGTTGTTTGTGTGACAGCTCCATACAAGACAAAAGGTGAGGAGGAGGAAGAGAGACAGAGAAGCTGATGCTCTTAATCCACTTTGCATGCCTCCAATGTTGTTTTCCCCAGGAAAGCTGTGTTATCCTGATGAAATGCACACTTTCACAGGACAAGTTCACTGGTATGGAAGAAAGTGCCGCTCAGCTTTCAACACGGTCTGTGATTTCTTTTAAATGGTCAATAAAATCACCAAATTCAGCATCCATGAAATGTTTCTGAACACATATGCTGAGCTTATATAGATGTGTTTGAAAATATCAAACCATTGTCATTTATTTAAAAACAAATTCTAGAAAGCAAACCCTTTGTTAGTGGTTAAACTGTGTTTTTTGTGAGCACCTTGCATCCACTTGGATTAAATGTGTTGATGAAAACAAGCTAGTTCTGAAAAAGTCTTGCATAATAGATATTCAGATGCCTTTTGCTTTGATATTTTATTTCAAATGTAATGATATTAAAACATTTTAAGTGTGACCAGGTACACACTGTTAGATTCTGGCCAACATTTGGCCGTCTGAGACAATTATTGAAAATGCTGAAAGATCCCTCATAGACTCATCAAGAGTTAAAAATGTTCACTGATAGAGAATTTATGACCACTGCAGTCAAATTTCACCTTTAACAAAATTTAGCCACTGTCGATTGGTTTGAGGCAGATTTTTGGTTGGAAGTTTTGGCTCAGTGGCTATGTTTCCTGTTTTAAAGCACATTTTGAAGTATCACATCAGAATTGAGAGGGGAAAAAAGTCGTTAAATTACATGAAATTTCATAGGAGATTTCACAGTGTTACAGATTGGAGCATGTTTGTATTGTCTTGCAAGATTGTAAAGGACTATTATAAATCATACAGTGTTTTCCCAGCGCTGAATGCCTTTTGGGGATCTATATGCAGATACAAATATTTCTTGTAATTTGCATGCAAATCAAAATTCCAAAATATTGTGTACATGTGTGTGTGTTTTCTGAACACAATCCAATAACAGGCGAAATGAATAGCATGCACAACTTGACATCTATTGATTAACATGCCTTTCAGTAATGACAAAAATATCAGCATTAAAATAAATATGAGACACATGAAATGTCACTTATGAACAGAATATATAGGAAATTAACAAAACAAGGCTTTACAAACCTAATAATCTACAAAACCAATACTAATACTCTAATGAGAGTTAGGTGACTGTTGTAAAGCTACTTTTAGAAAACAGAATGTCTAAACTAGACCCTCAAAATAAATTGGTAAAATTTTAATAATTACAACAATTATTAACATGTTATTTGAGATATGAGATAAGATAATATGAACGCGGTGGAATTTTTTGTATGGCTTTCACATAATACTATTGATTTATTTTCAATAATGTCCACTGCTTTGGACACACACAAAAAGTAAATTGTATGTATTTTTCAAAACACACAGAGCCAAATGCTCCCACAGCTGAAAAAAAACCCACACACAATCGGTGAGAATGGTTTGTGAGAGTTCTGTGTATGTCCGCAGGCATGCTTTTCACTCAGAGCAACAGAAAAGATGAATTAAACAAAAGAGGAAGCAAAAAGAGAGCTGATTTATTAAGCTGCTTGCTAGACATGCAAAAAATCAATCATGACCTGAGCAAAAGCTATGCCAGCCCCAAGAGTACAGACCAGCAGGAGACAAACTGCGTGTGTGTGAGAGAGAGAGAGAGAGAAAGAGAGAGAGAGAGAGAGAGAGAGAGAGAGAGAGAGAGAGAGAGAGATTGCTGATGAGTGCCAAACAGGTTGGTTTAGATGCATGTTAAAGATTAGAAATCTTCTTCAGTAATTATCCTCCACACCTATAACACCAAAAAACTACATTGGTAAAAGAGGAAAATATGCTCTTTTTGAGGACACAGTGAGTGCATACACTACGTGAGTAAGTGGTGAGCATTTACCTGTTCTAGCCATTATTAGGTGCCATCAGGCATGTAAAATGGCACCATGCTGTGCATGCAAAGTGACTAATACAGACTGCAGTACACATATGCTAAATTACTATTCACATCACGTGTGTCAGCATGCATAAAAAGAGTATCATTGTGTAAATGGCCATAATACTGTGCATGTACATGCATGTGTTTGTGTGTATGCAGTTCAAAGGTCTGAAAGGATGACTTCAGAGAGCGTGGCGTGTGTGTTTGCTTTATGCCAGAATGACACCACGTCACCATGGGGCTCTGAGGTCATTTGTGCGCATTGTTATTGAAGACAGCACATCACATTCATGAATGTGTCCCAAGCACACGTGTCCAAGGGTGTTTTGTGACCTACGTATCAGGCCAGATTCAATGGGATAAACGCAGAACTGCTAAATTGGCAATATTTATTACTATGAGCAATTACTATGAGGAAACAATTACTTTAAGTGTAATCACAGCAACACATGGACGATAATAGGGAACTCACAGCAGGGAAAAAGGTTGTTTGATGAAAAGAGAAACAGCTATTGTATTTGTCCATGTGTGTCACAGGGTGAAAAAAGAAAGCACAATTTCACAAAGATGCCTATTTTCAGAAGGAACATTTTAAATCTTGGTTCATATTGAAGGTTGTTTGGAAGCTTGTCAAATTGCACTACTTTTTTCTTTGATGACGTGCTACTGAAGAGCGCGCATGATGTGATATATAAGACACGTGTGGAAAGAATAAAAGAAAAACTAAATAAATATAGCTTTATTTTATTTGTTATATTTAAATTCATTATAATATTCAATATATTGTAAATTATTAAATTGAATTCATACTTAAAATAGTCATTTAATTGTAATATTTTTCCTCCATTTCTAATCTATTTATCATCGTTATCAAATTCACAAAAAGGGTGAAAATAATATTTTATTGTGAAATTTAAGGCTGAAAGGTGAAATTAATGGCTGAAAACGCTTTCTACATTTAGCTGGAAATTACACATTTACTTACTACATTACTACATTTAGTTGTGTATTCTCAATTTATACCGCATTGCATTGCATAATTTCTGCAGCTGAAAGTCATCTATACAATGCAAAGCAACAATTGCAAATCCATTTGTTTTTCATGTCAGTAGGGCTTCAAGTTCATCCTATATTGAACAAGGCATCAGTTTGCTATCTGGAATTTACTGTTTTTATTGCTTTTAGTCGTGTTGAGGTTTTTGCATCAGATGTAGACATGCTGACATGGGATTTTGAACACTTCTATATTCATGAGTAAAAAAAAATCCCAATGCATGACTGCAGTCAGTACTGCAGACTGCACTGCAGTCTTGAATTTAAACTCAGATTAAATCACCCATTAATCATAACTCAATTAGGCCAAAGATAAATGTTTTGACAAGTCTACACTACCAGGCTATATGAACAGAATCCTGTAGTTCGAGTAAGAGTCTGTGGAAGATGTTCAACAGCAGACATATAATTTATAAATACGCTATAAATACAGAGTCATTTTGACTGTTCTTAACCCTCCAGTAGTTTTAGAATTCTGTTTACATCATTCGCCCTTCAGGTAAAAAATGGCCCCTTCGCTAAACCTCTAAAATAAAGCAGCTATATTTAATTTCAATTCTCAAACCTATTTTGAATGAAGAAACAACCTCATCTTCAGCACAAACTCTAAGTTTTCTTACAGTGTGCAGTATTTCATCAACGTCTAATGAGAGGGCAGCACTTGTTTTTTGACTAAAGTAAAGGGTATATTTTTTAATGCTAAAAGTACCTGCATAACTGTAAAAACTTTTTAGCAAGACAGAATTCATAAAAGTTAAATCAGCAGATTCTTACTAGCGGCGTTTCCACTATCGCGCCTAAAGCGACCGTGCCAGGGCGAGCCAGGGCCAGTCGCGTTTCCACTGTCACTTCCGGGGTCTGATCGGGCCAAAGCGGGGCTTCCTCGGGGCCAGCGGCCGGCCTTTTCGGCCCGCCGAATACCTTGGGCCAAAGAGGGCCAGCTCGGGCTTCGAGGCGGAGTGAAAGGAGAGGCGGAGTTTGCCCGAGTCTGGTAAAGATGGCGTGCCGCCATTGCATTTGTTTTCCGATCGCACAGGAGTACATGCACCAAAAAAATAAATAAATAAGGGAAACATATAGCTGGTCAGTTTAAGATAGGCTATTCCATAAAACACCTTATAGGCTAGGGGTCTGCTTAAGATCGCTCTTATGTTTTAATTTAATAAGTGATATTTCTTTGCTGCGTCCTCCTTGATGTTTCAATAACGCATAATAATCATTACACCACATTAAAGACAAAGCAGCCAGTAACTTTTAGTTGTCCAGAGTTTTTGTCAAGTTTAAAAGGTGTGTTTGTGCATGAAACGTGCGCGTTTAGATGCATGTATATGTGTGTGAGAGACCGGGCGAAAGAGCGCTCGCTTCACAGCTCTGTCGATGCCGTGAGCAGCTGAGTTTCTTTCTTTCTTTATTTATTTTGGAGATAATACAAAATATGAATACAACAGAAAGACATAAAACTTTACAAATTACGTGTCCACTTTTGTAGGCTCAACACAATAGTGTCATAGATCTACATAAAATAACCTAAGCTATATTGAAATCATTAAAACATTACAAATATTGGATATAATAAAATCACATTAAATAAATAAACCAATATTAAACAAACAAAAGCTATAACAATTTAGGTATAGACAATATAACAAAAAAAACTTTTTAAGCCATTTAAACTTTCATTTTACAGAGGCCTATCTGAAAAAAAAAAGACTTTAGATATTTTCTAAAAACAAATGGAGGAGTTTTTAAAAATTATTTATAAAGTATTTGGATACGATGATATTAATGAAATCGTGCAAACAGAGCATTTTTTGGGTGAGCGAATCCATCAGAAACGACCTTCTTTTCTGTCTGCACTGCGTACAAACCTATGGTACAAACGGATTGGGAAAAACTGCACGTAAAAAAATGTGTTCTATGACCTCAAACAAGTGTTTATGTTTTTATATGACATGGTACAATTAAAAAAATATATTTTAAATGTAAAGCTTTCTTAGAAGAATATTTCATATTTTAAATCGTAAATTAAAAAGGTTTAGAAGGATATTTAATAACTGTTAAAATTGCACGAGGTAATTTGTGACATGCAAGTCAACAGGAGGGTTAAATTTAAAATGATTGAAAAATTGTAATCGATAAATTGTTATTGAATAACCTTGTTAAAATAACCTAATTTACTATAGTTCCCTGACTTTTCCTAATTGTTTGTATATTTCATTCTGACATTGTTATTTTATTACAATTTCAAAACATGAGTATTTCTACCATACCATGATGGCCATAATTTTACTTCAGACATGTCTATCAAAATCTTTATAAACCATAATTTCACGGTTGTGGAAAAACTTTGCTCTCCTGTTTGCTGGACAAAGTGAGGTACGTACCTTCAATAACTCTTACACTATTATAAGCTATTTTACAAAAAGATAATATTTTACAGTAATGACTTCATAAAGTATGACAACAGACATTTAAAGTTTAATTCTAAAATCTCAACAGAACCATTGAATGTAAATATGAAGCGACAAAAATTCAAAATGTTAAATTCAAAAAGTCTGTATGAGCTGTAAGAATTTTAAATTTTATTGTCATTTTAGTAGTTATAGAATTACTGTGTAGAAACAGCAGCCATCCAAAACACCAACCAAGAAGACTAGTGTACAAGTCAGACCTACCTAGTAAATTTAGGGTCAGGGTACCAACATGGGATCCATTCAAGGATTCTCTGAGTCTAGCCCCTCTTTGTTTACAATGTCTTGATCTCCAGAGTAGAACGATTTGAGAACATGATCAGTATGTTCTTAAGATAGCAAGACTATCCTAAAGGCAAAACAACAATGAAGGTTCTGCAGTACAATGAGTCCTGTGACTGAGGTATGGACATTATTTGAGGACGTGCAAGCCAACGGGAAGGATGGGATTTTGGAGCAGGGAGCCAGACAAGTGGTAAATAAGCTGCAGAGTGAAAAGTGACAAATCCCACAAAATAATATTCTTAGGTCAGGCTGTATATGATGTACTACCAAGTCAGTCCTACTTTTGGTCGGAAAAAGCTGAATCCTGAGCTTGCCCTTTGTGTCTAGGAAGAAGAACCTTGGACCATATCATCAATAGCCCTGTGTGAGGGGTGCTATCACTGGCATCATGACAAAGTCTTAAAGCCAATAGCAGACACTACCTCTAGCAGGATTACCAACTTGCAAGCACCTAGACCAAGTGAAGAAGATTATGACTGGTTAGGGTTTGGGGAAAAGGTCAAAACAGCTGCCAGAACCACATCTTCTGGCCTGATAATAATGTATTTACAAATGAAGCAAACTTTTCTGAAAAGTTTACTTTGGCAAGCTGTTATGAATTCCTGAAATGATATTCATTTCATTTAAAATAACATCATACCATTTCATTCTTCAACAAACCTAAAGTGTGATATTATATAATGGTCACGTGTACAGATGTAAGCAAGTATCTTTGCATGAACACTAAAAACTGTACTTTAAAACACACAAGAGAACTGTTTTTTTAAAGAGCATTGTTAAATAAAATATATCTATTTTTAATTACATTGTTAAAAAAACATAACATCCTTCAACCTCAACATGACCTTTACCTTTAGTCATTTAGCAGAGACTTTTATCCAAAGCAACTTGCATTGAGGAAGGGATCAAGCATTTCAGAGACAGTACTCACATCAAATGCTAAACAAAGCTTCTGATTTTTTAGACATATACAAGCTACATGATATGGATGATATAATGATAACAGTACTGGCAAGAAATGCAATTAAAGTGATACTTCTGATGGTGAAAACGGCAGCCAAGTCACTCTTCACATACTCCAGGGTGGATTGGTATATAGGGATTAACTTTCACACACCATCTTGATAATGACAGGGACCTAATGGTTAGACAGTTGGACTTGTAACCAAAAGGTCACAGCTTCGATTTTCAGTAGCGGAAAGAGTTGCAGGTGGGGGGAGTGAAAGAACAGAGCATTCTACCACTCTCAATACCCAAGGTGCCCTTAAGCAAGTTTCCTAACCCCCAATTGCTCCCCTTGCGCCGACTGTTCTGGTTATGTGCCTACAGTGTGTGCGTGCGTGCGTGCGTGCGTGCGTGCGTGTGTGTGTGTGTACAGTCGGATGGGTTAAATGCATAGGACAAATTCTGTGTATTCTGTAAGTTACCATACTTGTTTGTCTCATCACTTACTCATTGACTATCAAGCACAGTAACGTGATAATTTGTTTCAATTTTGAAATATTTCAATTTGAGTAATGCATGCATATGTTTGCATTTTTTACAATACTGATTAGATTAAACTTCATTAAGAATTAACTATGGTAAAAATATTGCATAAACTATAGATAAATTATTGAATTGCCACAGGTGGAGGTATGTAGGTGCAAAGTTATTTAGTACTTTAATGTCTAAAATGGACCATTGTTACACAAACTCTCTATTAACAATCCAATAAGGAAGCCACAGATATAAGTTATAACGAAGCATACACATTATAACAGACTAATATTGTAAAATTATAACTAAGATTACTGCTAAGATTATAGCAGACAAATTGCAGAACTGGGTCATTATAGGTTACCATGGAAACAAACAATGACATAATCAGGAGTAAACCAAAACGTACAGAAATCACTGAAAAACTGTAAAGTAAAATGTCCTTAAGAAACACTGAATGATGACAGGCTACATGTATGGACAAGCGTATACAGTGAAACTGCTTCTTATTAAAATAATTTTAGGTCTATTAGAACAATTTAATTAGAACCTAGATTTTTTTCCACCTCATCAAAGGAAATATTCCCAATATACAGTAGTCAAGGCATCAGGCTTTGGATGCCTCACAGACTGTAATAAACACTGAAAGTCACAAACAAACAGTGTGCTATAGCAGATCTACAGGATTTTATCCTCTCAGCTCTAAAGTGTTTATTCAGTGTTCTCAAGCACTAATACAGTTCAGTTTCTGCTCACCAGTCACCAGTCAAGTGATATTGCAC
>CAIGQV010019068.1:7073452-7091231 GCA_903798115.1 Danio jaintianensis | reverse complement strand
ATACATACATACATACATACATACATACATACATACATACATACATACATACATACATACATACATACAGTGCTCAGCATAATTGAGTACACCCCATTTTGAATGATTATTTTTATCCATTTCTCAGTGAATATAGGCAATGTATTTTGGTGCATTTAAACAAAACAGATTTATTAAACAGATATATTTATTCAAATAATATTTCAGTCACCAAACATATTTAGAAATTGAAAGATAATACAATTAAATTCAAGTAAAATATTGCAAAAAAAAAAAAAAAAAGTTACAACATACAAAATTTCAACTAAATTTTTCTATTTTTTTTTTGCTTCTCTTCATTTTTCCTCTTTTTTATGTTTTTATTTAATATTTTTCTATAACGTATAAATTTAGGTGTACTATTTTTTGGACCGTTATCGTAAGTTATTTTATTAGATAAGCTCCAGTACTGACTAATCTAATATATATATATATATATATATAGCCCACCACTATTACTGCATGCAATACAATATAAGATATTATTTTCTCCAGATTTTTTTTTCTAAATCCAACCTATGATTGTCCCAGTTTCGGCCCTTAATATTTATTCTTTTTTATCCTAACATGTAATTAATTTTCATGTTCAGTAATGGATTCTTTCTCGAGAATGTTTAACTACACATCACTCTTTGATCCATAAATCATTATATTCTCATTAAAATATTATTCCGAGATGATGACATGCTTAGTATTATGTACAATTGCTAGAACATTCCTCTATGTTAATCCTATTCATAACAAACATGATATACTGTACACATTTTTTGTTTGTTTGTCCTTTCTGTTTGTTATATAAGGAGCTCCATTTACATCTAAATGAAACTAACAGGCCATTTGTAAGATAACGTGAAAAAGACATCACGCACATTGAGATATAAAATTGCATTGTGATGGATTAAATTGCAATTGTGAGAAATTTCATTTGCAAAGATCTTTTCATAAATGTCCTTGACAGAAGAGACTGAAGGAGGATTTGGAAAAAACAGGCCAGTAAACTGTTAGGGCACTTTCATCTGTCTGCATATTGATTTTCAGTTTGTTCCCAGAGTTATGGAAAATTTGGCCTAATCTAGAAGCACACTTAACAACTGCAACTGACAACTTTACATACATTGTTAATGTAATGTTTAAATGATAAATATGTGAATAAAATAAGATAAACATGCCAAATATCTCTCTCTCTCTCTCTCTCTCTCACACACACACACACGCACACACACACACACACAAATATTCAGTGAGCCAAACTGAGGAAATACATGCAATTAGTTAACATAGATAACATTTATATGGCCAAAAATAATAATGTGATGTTAAATTAGTGAGATATTTAAATAGAATAACAGCTTGTGTACATTAAATTGCATTTAGATCCCAGTTATCACACTTTATCTCAGAATTATCCATCTTAATAAAGGGACAGCCATGACATGAGTTCCACAAGGTTCAATTCTGGCACCTCTCCTGTTCAACATTTATATGCTCCCACTGAGCATAATAATGAGGAAGAAAGTACCAAATCTCTTACCACGGCTATGCCGATGACACAGATGTACTTAGCCATGTGTTTTTGAGCAAACTTGGGTCACATATTCTCTTGTCCTGGTGTTCATGTCTGTTAGGTTGGTTTCAGTTTTGTTTCAACGCCAGGGCTTGTAAAACCATGCCGCATATGTGAGTGCATGATAGGTGTTCTTTCACTTATCATGTTCATTCTTGGCGTTAATGAGTTCCTTTCGGTTAATGAGTTCCTATTGGCCTATTGGATTTTGTTTATGACTCTTTGTGCCATGTGCTCTCCAGTCTATTGTCTAGTCCCTCCCACCTTGTTATCCCATTATTAGTTAATTCTGTTTATCTGTTTGTTTATTGATTTTGCTTGCTTTTAGCTTCCTTGTGTTTGCTGTATGCCCTGTCCAGCCCAGCTAAGTTTATGTTTGAAGAATTTTTTCCACCTCAGTTTTTGTTGTTTTATTTTTTACTAAATAAATACCCGTCCAGCACTGCACTTGAGTCCTCACACCCTTCCATCACCAACCCTGCAATAATGAATGATCGGTGAGACATTTTGAGCTGAAATTTCACAGATATATTTTGGGTAAACTAGAGATACAATTTTAAATCTTATGAAAAAAGGGTCAAACATTATGATCTATATGATCTTATGATGATATATCTGACCTTTTACAACATGCTCAATAAGTCTGATGTAGATTAAGCTCAAAATAGCCCAAAAGTTCTTATTTTTGCGGTATTTTATTAACGCTTTGAAACTACCCCCTTTAGGCTTTGATCCTAATTGTGCCATTTTGGTGACTGTCTCTTTAAATTCAAATTAGATTGTGCTCCCAGCCCTCTTTTCCAAAGAGGGCGGAGCTACAAATGCCTATGTGTCAGCATATAGTGGCAGATACAAAAACAAGACTAATGCCCTAGGCTAATGAGAAAGAGATCATCATTAATAAGCAGGGCTTTGCCCCTCTGATGACATGTACAATGGGAGAATGTCAATCAAAGCGTTTCTGCAAACTGTTTTTATGAAGTGTGATTATAAAAATAAAATTAATACATTTTTACCATTAGATGCTAAACAACTCTGTTTAAACCCATTATAAAAGTGATTTTTCCATAATAGGCAACCTTTAAAATAAAAGCCTCTCTGAAGTGCAGTGACATTATTCACACTGTTTCTGTTTTTAATCCCTGCTAGGGAAAAAAATGGAAAAGCTGCTGACAGGATGAGTGGAGACAGCACGTTTGGGAATATTCAAGGCACAGTGGTGGACATCTCTCTCTCTCAGTTGGCCTGGAATGAAGACGGCGCATCCATGGAGGAAGTTCAGGACAGGCCCCCAGCTGCTGAGTGGATGAGCTCTGCATGTAAAAATGTTTTTTTTGGTTGAGGCTGTTGTACAGACTTGCGCTTCTCTGTGGCTACTGTGGGGTGAACAGGAGAGCAAAAGAGAGAGCTTGGAGAGGATCCTAGTGGGAAAGAGGTGGACTCCCTCTGGTGTGACAAAGTAGCAAACGTTTCCAGCACTGGAAGTGAAAAAGGCTGTAGCGGAGAAGGAGGAGATGAGACCAGCATGACACTCAGAGGGGAACTATAATGAAGAATCGGCCTCATTATAGCCTCAGCTCTACGATCCCCGCTCCAGAGCCAGAAACACACACCAGGAGTGCATATCACCTGGATGGGGGGAATATTTAGTGGGAGAGACTGGGGTTTTTGTAGCAACTGTGAATAATATAGCTTTTGACAATGCATGTATCAAATTTTAAAACAAGGTAGCTACATTGGTCTGGTAAAACTCTCAGTTGTTTTGAAAAATGAAGGTAAGGTGTGATTACTAGGTCATTTGCGATGATGCAACATAAAAAAATATATAATAAAAAATTATGCATTGTATAAGATATACATATCTTTACAGAGGCTTCCTTTTCTCTTTGTAGGAAGTAATAGTAACAACAGATTTTTTAAAACATGAATTTCTCCTATAGCCCTAACAGGAAAATAACATATCAATGAAGGTAGGAATCAGCATGATTACCTAAACAAATGTAACAAGCTGACAGCTCTAATAATTAGCACTGCAAACTGATGTAATTGAATGTGGCTTATTGATACAAAGTCAGTTCCTTACCTGCAGGCTTTTATGAAGAATTTATTGAGATCAAGGTGAATCAGAAACAATATGACAGTCAAGAGAGCATGTTTGCTCTCATACATGAGATCTGAGCTGCCCCATTTTTCTGCTGTTCTGTGAGGTATTACTACCTCTGGCACAAACCTGCCAGTCAATAGAGGTACAGAAAAAAAATCCTACATACATATTCATTCACAAAGAGATGTTGAAGACAAAAATATGATGGTATAAGTATTGCAGTCCTTTATTTCAAATGTTCAGATCAGATCCAAATAGATTATACTTGTCCTCTGTCCACACAAAATGTTCCTAAAAAATAACAGAAAAGTTCGGGGCCGATCACAGTCAGTAAGTCAGTCGAGTCTTTTTCATTCTCCAACCAAATGAAAGCAGAGGCAGAGTTTCCATTGAGGTGACAGCAGTGTTTGTGTTGTCAAGATGACTATGGAGACTTTTAAAGATGGAGGAGAGACTAGTGGTTGCTGTTTTGATTTATCCGGAGCTGTATGACTTAACAAATCTTGAATATCTCAACATCATTAGACATTAAAATTATAACAATATGAACAGCAGCTGATTTAGTTGTTGCCTAGCGACAAAGGCACAGCACTTCTTTTTTTCTTGTCAACAAAAAAGGCAGTGTGGTGCACCTCACGTTTTTGGAACGTAAAAGCGTGTTCGGTGTGATTGGCCTCTTAAGCTGCCAGTTAAATAGGCAAAACAGGCTCATTGAGGACACGTACCCCTGTCTACATTTCTGGAGACCTCAAAATATGTACCCAGAGGTACGCCTGGCTCCATTTCGTCTGTAAAACTAACACTATGGGGCAGTATGATGCCGCCAACAGCTTCTGTTCCTTTTCGAGTTAATGATTACCTTCGTATGGACGCCTTTTCCAGTGTTTTCATGCCGATGGACTTGGGATGCGGAGCATAGTTGACTGTAGATGACGGGGTATCGAGTCTGGCGAAAGAACGATTACCAGGTAAAACAAAAGCAAAAATTAAATAAATAAATAAACAACAGGCTGAAAAGGTGGTGAAATCATGTGGCCACGACGGCTTTTCTTTTTCTAGATTGCTTTGCTTTTGAAAACACTATCGTTGAGTTTAGGGAAGGGGGTAGGTTGGTCAGTCGGTCACTCAGTCAGTCAGTCGACAGCAAGCTGTCCTGGTCGGCTGAAGTGTATATTGCGCCATCTGGTGGATTCATGCGAGAAGATGACATGCGAGAGAAATTTGAGATCATCAAAAATTTTACACAGTGGCCTCTGGTGGATTTGCAATAACAAAAACTGCAAGCAGACGTAGCCCTGGTTATGTATTTCGCTGTCCCCAGAAATGTAGACCTGGGTACATATACGCAATGGGCTGTCAAATAATGGGTTGTCAAATAATATATATAAAATATGTAAAATATATGCTTTAATTTTTTTCTTTTACTCCAGCTAGAATAACTTCAAATAGAACTACAGTAAGCAGTTGTTCTCTAATTTTGAATCCCACTGTATGTATGGAAATATTGTATCAAATGCGCATGGTATTACATATTTAACATCACATCGTAGCTATGGACCTATGCCAATTACCGTGACCCAGCTTTTAGTCACTCAACTTTAAAGAGATGTGCTGTTAAATCATAATTAACCACAGGTCCAATCTCCTCTATGAATTATGTGGGCGTACGTCAGCTATGTGGCCCCCTAATTTCTACATAATTGAATGATATTAAGGAAATTAGAGTCTTGTCAAGTCTCACAGGCGGCGTTCCTTGCTCTAATCATGACCACGGTGGCTTAGACGTGCGCATATCAGCTGTCATGCCAATTGGCCATACAGAAGACTATATTACTCTGTGTTGAACAGAGGTGGGTAGAGTAGCCAAATATTTTACTCTAGTACAAGTAAAAATAATTATGAAAGTAATTAAGTAATGGTCATATTTACTTGAGTACTGTGATACTGTATTACTCAAGTACTGTGATCAAAGAAACTTGCCATTTTGAATGAAATAACAATGAAATCACGGACCCACTTTATTTGTATTTAAATATTATAGACTTGAGTAAAACAGTATCCAATGAGAATAATACCAGTGACATTTCATTTTGTGAGCCTGCAATAATCTGAAACAGCACAGCGTGTCTTAGAAGATCACATACCACAAAATATTATTACAGCTATCTATTGAAAAATCACACATTACATGGTTTAAAATGTATTTGTTAATTTATTTATTACTGTTATTTTGTAAATAGTATTTGCCATGTAACAACAGTTGAAATTCAATCCATAAAGCATTCTAAGAGCAATTAACCTGAAGTAAAAGTACTGTCTGTGGGCTTCAGTAAAATCAAAAAAGCAAAGCCTTACTGTATGCCATTTGTTTTTAAAGAAAATGCTACCGTGTGTTTAATCTAGGTTAATTATTTTGTTGTTGCAATACTACATTTGTTGCAGTTGTACTTTGACACTTCACAAGAAGACATTTGAAAACTGTGGAATAAAACATTAAGCTTTGATATCACTGTTTTGTATTGCACTGTTTAAAGTATCGAATGTTTAGCATAAAATTCACATGTATTCACTTTTTTTTTTTTTTTTGTGTAATGTACACCTTTGTGAAAAAGTACCTTCAATGTAACTAGCTACTTTTAGAAAGCAGCTTGTAGTGTAGCTAGCTATACTTTTTCAATGTGTATATTGACAGTAGTTTAGCTACTTTTCCTGATCAGTAGCTTGTACTGTAGCTTGTCAAGCTACAGTATCAGAGTCACTTCCACAACACTGAAGACTACTCATGTAACAAGTTACTTCTAGTCTAATTCACATTAAGGCAAAATCCTGAATTTCAGACTACATCAAAAGCTATATTGTCATAAGTCCTCTCACTGAAAGTCTGTCCATTCTCTTTATATCATATAAAAAGTTGGTTAAAGAAAAAAGCAGCATATCTCAGTACTGTGATCACAGAACATTTTGATTGAAATCATAATGAAATGTTCAGACCCACTTTATTTGCATTTGAATATTATAGTCTTATGTTTATACTTTATTCTTAATTATGTTGCACTGTATTAAGTAGTTACATAAAGTACTTTATGAAAATGTCTGAAGCGACTGTTTAACTGAAAAATAACACTTATTCCCCTTTTGTGGTTAAATACACAAAAAGCAGAAACTGCAAATTGCAAAGCTTGCTGATTGGTCTGCACAGCACCACATCAAGTCCAACACAGTGACTATATTACACAACTATAGTACAACCCAATTGACAGTATGGAACATTTTTACCTTCTAGTGAAAGGTTAGTGTGACATTATCTTCAATGTCATAAGGTTCCTTTAACAGCACTGATAGAGTAATACAGAAGTGTCAGGCTCAGTTCCAGGAGGGCCGCAGCCTGCTTCAACACACTTGCCTGCATGTTTCAAACAAGCCTGAAGGACTCAATCAGTTTGATCATGTGTATTTCATTGGGGTTAAAGCTAAACTGTGCAGAGCTTTGGCCCTACAGGAACTGAGTTTGATATCTGTGGTGAAATGCTTAGTTTTTAATCAATAAATGGTCTGTAAAATAGATCTAAGTATTTAGTTGTTCAAACATAAAACAAAAATGTTTAATTAAAGCACCATGAGGGAACAGCAGAAAATTACATATTTTACATAACAATTCAACATTTATACAAAAACATATGATTTTTAAAAGGAGGCGTGCCCCCAAACCCCCTAAACCCGACATTTTGATTGTGACCCGACAATTTCCATGAGATTGTGCTGAAAATACTGTCATGGTAGAAAGTGTAGACAGGCAGTGTAGATCATTGATTTTCAAAAAGGCAGATTTTAAACCAAGGTTAGGATGAGTCTTTCGGATGAGACATTAAACCGAGGTCCTGACTCTCTGTGGTCATTTAAAATCCCATGGCACTTCTCGTAAAGAGTAGGGTTGTAGGCCCTTATGATCATGACCTCCCAATTATCCCTATCCACTGAATTGGCTCTATCAGTGTCTCTTCACTCCTGTCTCTTCACTCCGTTGTCCTGTGGCTGCCGTCACATTATCCAAGTGGATGCTGCACACTGGTGGTGGTGTGTAGAGACCCCCTCATGATTGTGAAGCGCTTTGGGTGTATGGCCATAAACGATAAATGCGCTATATAAATACACATTACATTACATTACATTACATGATAAGACAGTTCATTGGAAATACCTGGGCTGGCTTAGTAAAATCCACAGAATGCATATGGTCAATTCTCAAATGTAAGGTATCATATAATCTAATGATTAAAAATCATGTTTATTTAAATTTGACAGTAACGTAGAAATGCTGCTGAAAGTAGCGGAAAAAGTACAGTAGTTAAAAAAAAAAAAAACTTTTTAAAAAAGACTGAGTAAGGGTGTAAACAAGGCCAGTTAAAAATACTCCAACATTACATAAAACACAAGTAAAATAAAAAACGTAAGTAAATGTTACTACTACTAGCCACCTCTGGTAATAAGGAGCTATATCAGTGCGATGTGTTGTTCTGGCTCTGCATGCACTGGGCTTTCAAAAATGTGGAGTCTGTGATGCGTTTCCTGTTGATGTGTGATCTGAGGGGTGAATGTGCTTGTGTGTGAAAGACACAAAGAGGACAAACAGAGACCAAGAGTGAAAAGAGGGGAAGAGGAGGAGGAAGTGCTTGAAGGACGTTATGCTCTATTTGAACTTCTGCTGACTGTGGTAAACAAACAGAATCAAAACTGCTGCAAAGTGCACATCCCAAACCTGACGCAGGCACCAACATAAGCTGAAGTGGTGTCAGAGAGGTGCTTACTGCATATGCTTTAATTGGGAAGTGAATCATACTGAGTATTTTTGATGATGCTTTAATGTATATTTAAATTTGTAAAAAGAGGATGCAAAGTACTTGCAGTTTTGTTTTTTGTAAATCAAATGTTATGTTCAATTTGTTTAATATTGCACACCTAATAACATGATTTAACTCAATTAAAATGACAGAAACAAATGGTAAAACATGGCCAAGATATACATTTCTCAAATAATGTCTCCAAGTAGTTTGCACAAGCAATGAAAAAATTAAATAAATAAAAAAACTCACATTTTGATGACACAACAGACAGTATAGGACATTAAATGCTCTTGTATATGTTAAAAAATATAATTGGAATAAAACACAGATGCATAAAACACAAGATATAAAGACCAGCTGTGCAAAAAAATTTCTATTCATACATTTATACATCTGGTTTGGAATATTGACTAACAGAATTATAGGTGTAATGTGTTTAGATTTTGTGCCTTTTTTAGACACCTTTTCATATGGAAAGTGCACCAAATGTAATAAACCGATGCAAATAATTAGCACAGCTCAGCCACAATTTTATTAAATAAAAATGATGAGAAGAATTAGTACAGAACAGACATTTTAAATGAATCAGAATGACAACAAATAATTGGTACAAAATTGCCACAATTTAAAAATTTAATAAATTTTAAATAAAAATGATGGAACTAATTAATACATGTCCACTATTTAACCAAAATGAAGTAATGAATTAACAGAACATGGTTTCAGTCACCACATGACATTTTGAGTCACACTTGATTTTAAGAACCAGTTCTCACTATCAAACCATTAACTACAAGCATAATTTTTGCCTCAATAAACTGCTGCTTATTACTAGGTTATTTACTAGGTTTAGGTATTGTGTAGGAATGGGGATGCATAATATGGCATAATATATGAGATATAGGCACTAATAAACATTCAATGTGGTAATAATATGAATGATCATTAGTAATATAACGGTTACTACGTAACCCTCATTCCCAAAGGGGGAAAATTTGCTATGTGGAAAACTTCCACTATGGGGATTTCATCAGAAAGCCAATAATTCTGAAGGGTAATAAAACGGGCCAATGAAATGCCAATGAGCTGGTGCACCTTTTCTAGCTGAAGAAGCCAAACTACAGCTGTCAGGTAAGGCTCAATCACTGTGGCGAAGGAACAGCATTTCCGTTCCCCCGCTCGGGAAATGAGGGTTATGTAGTAACCATTACGTTCCCCAGCGGGAGGGAAAATTCAATGCTATGTGGAAAACTTCCACTATGGGGAAATGTACGGAAAACAGCACAGTGACTGAACCTTACCACATTGCTGATGAGAGGTTTGCCAGGCTCCAGCGTGAGTGCACCATCATCACCAGAGACGCAGCCCTCCAACGTGTCCCCTGGCCCTAACTTAACTTGCTTACCTGTGAAAGCGCTTAAAGGCTTATTTATATTTTTTGGGGGAGTTGTAAAAAATACACCTAGATAAGTTCTAGGAATTTTGAAATACAACAGCACGTTGGAAAAGCCTGCCAGCCCCGAAAGGGGAGTATGCTGCGGAGGCCACCTGCTGCCCAAATGGGGAGACCTGGTGGCAGAAAGACATATGGACTAACCCTGAAAAGGGGGAGAACACATATGAAGATGGTTAGCGGGGAGGGAAGACATGGGCCCACCTGAAGAGGGGGGAACTATACCGTGGCTGAGTGAAGCATATGGGATCGCGCATAGCAGGCACCTAAACCCATAACGCGGGCTGACCGAGTGGGCATGCCAACAACGTAATGGGCCAGGCACCCGACTTCTCTGCTGAGACAGGTGCTGGGGGCCTCGGATGAACTCTGTAGGGTTCGCCAAAAGGGGAACTCAACTGGACAGAGTAAAAAAGGCGCACGTATCTCTGTGTTAGAGAGAAAGGCACAGCAAGCATGTTACAACGCCAAACCTCTCATGAGTTTCCTCATTCACTTGAGTTATCCAGTACACGTGAGGAAATGAGCTCCACTTGAAGACTATAAAATATCGCGAATGGATTAGGTGTCACCCAGCCCGGCTTTAGGGCGTATGCATGCCTCATAGAGGGTGTTTCTAGCCTGAGTGATGGTGTTAACCACCGCAGCCGGTAGGTCACCTAAGGCAAGTGGCATCATCAGCACGATCGCTGACGCAACAGCGGTGGGGCAGCACGGAATGGGAGAGCTCACCTGAGGAACCGTGGGGTCCCGAGGAAAAGCAGGAGGCAAGAGATTTAGACTCACCTTTCTCCCAGGGTCCTGTGGGGGGGCGGAAGTGTGAGAGAAGGGAGCCCGTCCTCTAACACACTCAGAGCCTGTGGCGAGGAGCACCGATCCTGCGAGCTGGGAGGCATGGCGTGCCAGACTAGCAGTGTTCGGGCTGTCACATCCGGAGAAGGGGAAAATTTTTCTTTCTTTGAAGATTTGGCAGCAGCCGGCCATGAAGCCAGCAGCCTGGTGTTGAAAAACAAGTTCGCTCTTCTCTGGATGGACCGTCTCAGGGTCGCCTTGTGGTCCGTTTACCGGACTTATCGGCGCCCTGGGGCGGGGGCGCTGAACGCCTGCGTGGTGTTTGATGCTGCCGCTTAGCCGGTGGAGCGGGCAGGGGCAGCGGAGCAGGTTTTGAAACCGCAGGTGGGCGCCCTTGGCGAGGAGCAGCCGAGGTGGATGGCTCTGCGGGAGGAGCGGTTTTGCAAGCCCGCAGATAGATGACCTCACACATCACGCTCGACTGCTCTTTCACCGCCGTGAATTCTTGGGTGAACTCACCAACGGTGTCACCGAACAGGCCAGCCTGGGATATGGGTGCGTTAAGAAAGCGAACTTTGTCAACCTCACGCATATCTGCCGGGTTTAGCCAGAAGTGGCGTTCCTGGACCACTAGCGTGGCCATTGTAAGGATGGATTTGACTCAAACAAATATCTCCTGCAATAAAACCATAAAAACTCTGGAATCTGGGAAAAGAGGAGCCGAGAACATGCTCAGAACATCCTTCTCACTCCCCTCCCTCTCCCTTACTGGTGTTGTTTTTTAATTAAATCATTCAGGTGTGACTGGTAAACTGGTGAAGTGTCTTTAAAGATCTTTTGATAAACTTTATTTCACCCCAAACAGATGGGTAACCCTTTGTAATCTGAGAACAGAGACAATTGTTTTTGGGGATGACTGTTTTCTGTATCTAAAGGTAAACTGGTGAAGTGTCTTTAAAGATCTTTTAATAAACTTTATTTCACCCCAAACAAATGGGTAACCCTTTGTAATTTAATTAACTCTGAGAACAGAGACAGATATTTGGGTGCTAAATATTCATGAATGTTTCACGGATGTTAAGGGGTATTTAAAGAGATTTGGCAAATCCCTTGGGGAAGATTCTGTAACCAGACTTCCCGCACAGCCTCTGTGTGTATCTTCAATTGCCAGGTATGCTGACTTTATGAAACTATTTTAACCTTGTATTTGTACTTGTGTTTATATGTTATGCTGATCAGTTGTGTTTCTAAATTCTTTTCCAATTTATTTTAAGTGATGTTTTACCTGCCTGGCAAAATAAATGTTAACCTTTTTGATTAAACTCTGGAGTTTCCGAATTCATTGTATCCAGTAGATTAAGTGGAGTCTGCGCTTCCATTATGCTTATGACATGATTATATCGATTTTCGAGGCGCATTTGACTGTACGGAGCAGTGTAGCACGACAGCATGAAGTTCTCCTAATCATTTAATCACTGAAGTTGTACGGCAATGATTAAATCAAACACTCTTCTAGGATGCGTGAACAGGAGGCAGCCAGACTAGCTGAGTATTAGTTAACCTTACATCCTCTGACTAACTTCAGAGTGTCGAGATAATGTCCGTGAGAAGAAACGCAAACCCGGGGCGTGAAACTCTAAAGCGGCGTCTGGTCCCTAATGAACGTACAATTAAGAATATTGGATTAAAGAAAATATCAAAATCTAAAATATACCACAACTATTGAGGTGATCAGCCAAAAATAACATAAAGGAAAAATTTAAGATAATAAGAAATTGGAGTCAGATTAAATTACGAATAAAGTCAGAAGTAAATTTGTTCAATAAATTTTAATGAAAAGCAACTTTTTCCAGAAGCGCCCGAAAAGGCATACACGCAGGATTCCTTCAACCACAACACTGGATTCCGTCATTGGGCCGGTGGGTGGAAATTTACACCATTGTTCTTCCCAGAGCACGCGCAGCCGACTTGGTTGTACGCAGAGCATAGTCTGTTGCGGTGCGGAGCTCATGCATCAAGCCTGGGTCGGAACCACCCTTGTGCAGCTGAGCCAACGCCTGCGCTTGATAGCGCTGGTAAGTGGCCATCGCATGCAAAGCAGAAGCAGCCTGGCCCACAGCAGTGTAGGCTCTGGCCCCGAGGGACGCAGATAACCTACACGCTTTGGACGGGAGACGAGGCTGACCACACCAGGAAGAAGCGCCATGCGGGCAAAGATTGACCGCAATGGTGTGATTAACCTGGGGAATCGCCTCGTACCCCCTGGCTGCTCGACCGTCAAGGGTGGTGAGAGCAGAAGTGCACGCAGATCGGGCAGAGAAGACTGTGAGACTGTGCACCTCCGGGAAGATGGGGATGGGAGGCTTAGAAGGCTTGGCCTTCTTCTTAGCCTCCAAGTAGCACCCATCTAGTTGTTCCGACCGTGGGGCTGGGGGATAAACCATCTCCAGACCCACCGCCGAAGCAGCCTGGGAAAGCATGGCCATCATATCTGCTTCTAGATCCGACGCCTCGCTCACCACCCCGGAGGGAGGGAGCGGGACTGGTTCCTCATCAGATAATGACAGCCCACCCTCCGATGCTGTGATGGACATCTGGTCCTCGGTGTCATCAAGTGAGAGGGCGACCATCCGAGAGGATGGAGCTCTTCTCTCACTCGATGCTTGGATGGAGCGCGCTGAGGAGTGGGAGGTCCGTGAGCCCGAGGGAGGTGGATTGACCCCCACTGTAACCCTCAGATCTGCCCGAGTGCCAACCGACTTGCGGGGTACAACAGGGGTGGTTCGCCCTTTTGCAAGAGCGAGCCTTGATCTTAGCTGCGCAACAGACATGCCATCGCAGTGATGGCATGCACTGCCCAAGAGCACCGCATTAACATGCTGGACCCCCAGACATGCAACGCAGTGCTCGTGCCCATTATCCGGGGACAAGGAACCACAGCTTCCAGAAACGCACGATCAGAACGACATCTTTAAAAAGATGCACTGCTCGACCGTGTTGCTCTTTTAGGGAAACTTGCTCTAATACACAAACCGCTCTTGGAGAACCGGACCATAGAAACGCCCAGGGATGAAAGAATGGACCCAGCTCGACCCAGCTGCTTGTGTTGTAGCTTGCTCTGGGACTGGGAGAAACAGCCTGTCTATAGCTGGCAGCTTTCTCTCTCTCTCTCTCTCTTGAATAAAGTCGGAGGAACAGGAAAAGACTCTTTCAATTGCGTGAGGCTTCTGAAAGCGAAAAGGTGCTTTTGCGATGTGTGGCTGGCATTCTTATACACAATTGATTGTGATTGCTGCCAGCTGTGTGCGCTGATGCCGCCAACTCATTGGCATTTCATCATTGGCATTTCATTGGTCTGTTTTATTACCCTTCAGAATTATTGGCTTTCTGACGAAATCCCCATAGTGGAAGTTTTCCACATAGCATTGGACGCTATGGAACTTAATAGTAAGAACTGTCCCGCTCCCCTCCTTGAACCGTCACCTTATCGTGGTGGAGGGGTTTGAGTGCCTGAGTGATCCTAAGAGCTATGTTGTCGGGGGCTAATGCCCCTGGTAGGGTCTCCCAAGGCAAACAGGTCTTAGGTGACAGGTCAGACTAAGTGCGGTTCAAAAACCCCTTATGAGTGTCAAAACATCGAGGACCGTGACGTCGCCCGGTATGGCGCAGCCGGGGCCCCACCCTGGAGCCAGGCCTGGGGTAGGGGCTCGTATGCGAGCGCCTGGTGGCCGGGTTTTTTCCCACGGAACCCGGCCGGGCTTAGCCCGAAGGAGCGACGTGGGACCATCCTCCCGCAGGCCCACCACCTGCAGGGGGAGCCGTAAGGGGCCGGTGCATTGTGGAACGGGTGGTGGTCGAAGGTTAGGACCACGACAACCCGATCGTCGGGCACAGAAACTGGCTCTTGGGACATGGAATGTCACCTCACTGGGAGGGAAGGAGCCCGAGCTTGTGCGGGAGGTGGAACGGTACCGACTAGAGATAGTTGGGCTCACCTCCACGCACAGCTGGGGCTCTGGAACTCAACTTCTTGAGAAGGGCTGGACTTTCTTCTATTCTGGAGTTGCTCACGGTGAGAGGCGGCGGGCTGGTGTGGGCTTGCTTATAGCTCCCCAACTTAGCCGCCATGTGTTGGAGTTTTCCCCGGTGAATGAGAGGGTCGCCTCCCTGCGCCTTCGGGTCAGGGATAGGTCTCTCACTGTGGTTTGTGTCTACGGGCCAAACACCAGTGTAGAGTACCCGGCCTTCTTGGAGTCCTTGGGAGGGGTGCTGGAAGGTGCTCAGACTGAGGACTCCTTTGTTCTACTGGGGGACTTCAATGCCCACGTGGGTAATGACAGTGAAACCTGGAGAGGCGTGATTGGGAGGAACGGCCTCCCTGATCTGAATCCGAGTGGTGTTCTGTTATTGGACTTCTGTGCTAATCACAGTTTGTCCATAACGAACACCATGTTCGAACATAAGGGTGTCCATCAGTGCACATGGCACCAGGACACCCTAGGGCGGAGGTCAATGATTGACTTTGTGGTTGTATCATCTGATCTCCGACCGTATGTTCTGGACACTCGGGTAAAGAGAGGGGCAGAGCTGTCAACTGATCACCACCTGGTGGTGAGTTGGATCCGCTGGCAGGGGGGAAAGCTGGACAGACCTGGCAGGCCCAAACGTATTGTGAGGGTCCTCTGGGAACGTCTAGCTGAACCTCAAGTAAGAGGGATTTTCAACTCTCACCTCCGGAAGAGCTTTGACCAAATCCCGAGGGAGGCTAGAGACATTGAGACCGAGTGGTCCATATTCTCTGACTCCATTGTTGACGCGGCCGTGAAGAGCTGTGGCCCTAAGGTCTGTGGTGCCTGTCGCGGCGGCAATCCACGAACCCGGTGGTGGACACCGGAAGTAAGGGATGCCGTCAAGCTGAAAAAGGAGTCCTACAGGGCTTGGTTGGCTTGCAGGACTCCCGAGGCAGCTGATGGGTACCGACGGGCCAAGCGTGCTGCAGCCCGGGCGGTTGCGGAAGCAAAAACTCGGGCCTGGGAAGAGTTCGGGGAGACCATGGAGGAAGACTATCGGTCGGCCCCAAAGAGATTCTGGCAAACCGTCCGGCGCCTCAGGAGGGGAAAGCAGCTCCACATCGACACTGTTTACAGTGGAAGTGGGGAGCTGTTGACCTCGACTGGGGATGTTGTCGGACGGTGGAAGGAATACTTTGAGGATCTCCTTAACCCCACTGACATGTCTTTCATTGAGGAAGCAGAGACCGGGGATGCAGGGGTGGACCCACCCATCACCCAAGCTGAAGTCACTGAGGTAGTTTGCAAGCTCCGCAGTGGCAAAGCAGCGGGGGTGGATGAGATTCACCCTGTGTATCTTAGGTCTCTGGATGTTGCTGGGCTGTCTTGGCTGACACGTCTCTACAATATCGCATGGAGGTCGGGGACAGTACCTCTGGACTGGGCAACTGGGGTGGTGGTTCCCATTTTTAAGAAGGGGGACCGGAGGGTGTGCTCCAACTATAGGGGGATCACACTCCTCAGCCTCCCTGGGAAAGTCTATGCCAGGGTATTGGAGAGGAGGATCCGGCCGGTGGTTGAACCTGGGATTCAGGAGGAACAATGTGGTTTTCGTCCGGGCCGTGGTACACTGGACCAGCTCTATACCCTCACCAGGGTGCTCGAGGGTTCATGGGAGTATGCCCAACCAGTCCACATGTGTTTTGTGGACCTGGAGAAGGCATTCGACCGTGTCCCTCGTGGCATTCTGTGGGGGGTGCTCTGGGAGTATGGGGTCAGAGGCGCTCTGTTAAGGGCTGTCTCGTCCCTGTATGAACAGAGTAGGAGTTTGGTTCGCATTGCCGGCAATAAGTCAAACTTGTTTCCAGTGCATGTTGGACTCCGGCAGGGCTGCCCTTTGTCACCAATTCTGTTCATAATTTTTATGGACAGAATTTCAAGGCGCAGCCTTGGGCTGGAGGGGGTCTGGTTCGGGGACCACAGGATCTCATCTCTGTTATTTGCAGACGATGTTGTTCTGTTGGCTTCATCGAACATGGACCTTCAGCATGCACTGGGGCGGTTTGCTACCGAGTGTGACGCGGCTGGGATGAGAATCAGCACCTCCAAGTCCGAGGCCATGGTGCTCCACCGGAAAAAGGTGGTTTGCCATCTCCAAGTTGGAGGAAAGTCCTTACCCCAGGTGGAGGAGTTCAAGTATCTTGGGGTTTTGTTCACGAGTGAGGGAAGGATGGAACGTGAGATTGACAGGCGGATTGGTGCAGCGGCAGCAGTAATGCGGTCGATGTACCGGTCCGTTGTGGTGAAGAAAGAGCTGAGCCGAAAGGCAAAGCTCTCGATTTACCGGTCTATCTACGTTCCTACTCTCACCTATGGTCATGAGCTTTGGGTCATGACCGAAAGGACAAGATCTCGGATACAAGCGACCGAAATGAGTTTCCTTCGCAGGGTGGCAGGGCGCACCCTTATAGATAGGGTGAGGAGCTCTGTCACCCGGGAGGAGCTCGGAGTAGAGCCGCTGCTCCTCCACATCGAGAGAAGTCAGCTGAGGTGGCTCGGGCATCTGTTTCGGATGCCTCCTGGACGCCTACCTAGGGAGGTGTTCCAGGCATGTCCCACCGGGAGGAGGCCTCGGGGAAGACCCAGGACACGCTGGAGGGACTATGTCTCTCGGCTGGCCTGGGAACGCCTCGGGATCCCCCCGGAGGAGCTGGAGGAAGTGTCTGGGGAGAGGGAAGTCTGGGGTTCTCTCCTAAGACTGCTGCCCCCGCGACCCGGCCCCGGAAAAGCGGATGAAAATGAATGAATGAATGAATGTCCCGCTCCCGCTGGGGAACTTAATAGTAAGAACTGTCTGTTACTAATTTGTGAGTCCTTATGTCCATTGATTAAAATGGTTGGTTGGTTGGTTGGTTGGTTCGTTCATTCATTCATTCATTCATTCGGACTACAACTATTGCATTTAATTGTTTGTTT
>CAIGQV010019068.1:7055675-7068452 GCA_903798115.1 Danio jaintianensis | reverse complement strand
TGCGGAGGTTAATTTGGGCAGAATGTCTGCTGCTCTTTCCTGTGAAACAACAGATCTTCAGGTAACGACAACCTCCCCACTGAATACACACACACACACACACACACACACACACACACACACACACACACACACACTTATTTCTAAATGTCAAATTTGTAAATAAATTTATTTCTTTCCTTTTTTTTTTTTCCTTTACTGAATTAACCCTTTAAAGGTTAAAGCTCAAAACTAATTAAGGCATCATTGATTTGATCTGTTCTTTATTAACTTCAAACCAACTTTCATGTGAATTTTGCCAGAAGGAAAAAGACTAGACGCTCAGTCCATGTTACTGTGCTCTGCATGTTGTGATTAAAATTTTGATCTTGCACCAGCATTTTGGCCTCATTTGCAGTCCTTGCAATTTCTTCAATTGTGTCTGTCAATATCATAGCATGCAATTAGTCTCAGAATGTCTGAGTCTCCAATAAACATGAAATATGGTAATTATACTAATCAGTCTTCTGAATCGCACCCAGAAAACATGATTATCTTTAGCTGGTGGGATTTTGTAAGCTGACAGTAAAGCTGTCTGTGTTGATTTTTCACAGCATGTGAATTTTAACAAAGGAAACCGCTGATTTTAAATTGCCTTCTGAAAGACATGAAATTACCCTTTTATATACACAACTTATAATTTTGATAATGGGAGTCAATGACAACCACTTTATACTTAATCACATAGCTCATTTTGATGCCTTGATCTCTATGTGGTTTATATAGCGTTTATATAACACTGCTATTTGTATTTGAACTTCTTTTTTATTAAGCATTTGAACTCTCACACGAATCAGTTTGATGTAGTTTATACACACAAGCATGTCTCTCACATGTGCTTCTTTGCAATACTTGAGTAATATTATACAACATCATTCACACTTGAAACGGAAATGTTTTATGTGTTTTGCCCATTCATTAGCATTTCAAATGTGCATGTTTTTGAAAATGATACTGTATAATTTCCATTGTGGTAGATTTTCTGCTATACAGTATATACTTTTCCTTTTAACATTCTGTTTGTCAAAGAACCAATTGCATTGTTTAAT
This sequence comes from Danio jaintianensis, assembly GCA_903798115.1. Lineage (NCBI taxonomy): Eukaryota > Metazoa > Chordata > Actinopteri > Cypriniformes > Danionidae > Danio > Danio jaintianensis. Next base: position 7,067,364 of record CAIGQV010019068.1, on the reverse strand, counting down.
ACAATAAATGCACACTAAAGACTGATGTAATGATGCTGAAATTTTAACTTCTTGTGAATTACAGTAATAATTGTAACTTTGTTTCCACAAAAAATCTTGTGACTTTTTTCAGATTCTTCAGATTGCTTCCTCTATGTTTTATTTCAGTTTCAACATGAAGTCATATTAAAAAAATTAAAATAAAAAAACATGTTAAATTTGCTCAGAAACAGATTAATGTGTCTGTGGCAATAATTTATTACATTAGTTGGTTCGGTTTGGAAACTAATTGGCTGATGAGTAGTGTAAAAGGGAAATTTTTATCTCTAAACCTACCTTAAAGATTTCAATAGCATTTAAGAAATTTACCATGCAATTTGTGCAAAGTTATTTGTGCAAAAGATATGGATAGTCATGTGTGTTGTAAAATTGTTTTGAGGTGATAACATTGTACAAGGAGCAATGCAGAAATGAGTCTTCAAAGCGTGGTTCAAAATTGTAGTTTACTATAAAATGCTAAAGTGTTTTTTTTTTTTTTTTCTTGTGGGTTTAACACAGCTATCAAACTATTCAGAAAAAAATGGGTACAAATCTGTTAACATATGACATGTCATCAAAACTGTATTATTCCCCAAGTGCCAAACAGCTTCTTTTTTTTTTCTCACAACACAATCTACAACTTCCATAAAGGCTATAGAATCATAACTGAAAACATGGAACAATAAATCACTTTAAAAATCTGCATACTCATATGGCATACAGATTTTGGTTACACCATCTCTTGAGTTTTGTCATCTACAGGTATCCGAACCGGTCTGTGAAGTGTTGCATTTCTGAATGACGTCTTAAAGGGGAACTAGCTCTCGGCACAGAGGGGAGTTTTCATTATAGCTTGTGTCATAAAACTGTAGATTATTATGTGAAAAAACAATTTAAATACTAAAATCACACAGTGTGTGAGGGCCCCCTCACACACACCCAGAGGGCCCCCTGTGTGACCAGGACCCCTAGAATCGTTCTAATATACATTTCTCAAACCCTAAACAAAATAAAAAGACTAAAAACATATACAAGCGTTGTATTCCCACCAAACATCAGCCAGAGTGATTGTTTTTGCAAGTCACATTACAAAACTCGGCTTGGCCCTCAAGCATTCTTTTCCCATGATGCATTTGTGCATGCTTACATTACACGAACATGTAACAGCTGCATGCAGGCTATGTGTGTCGCTTTATACTAATTTTTTTTTTTCTAAAACTCACTCATTGTACAGAACAGTTTCTTGTGTGGGAGAATGAGGACACTCCATCTTATAAACACATCTTTGACTCATCTCTAAAGTAAGTGGTTGCGTAAGACAGAGTGAGAAAAAAATCTAAATATTATACAACGCATCTCAGTATAGAGGGGCTTTGCTCGTTTTGTGGTTTTCCTTTTTTCCCAGGGAACCTTTTATTGCAAGATATATGCTTCATGGCTCAGGTGATCGGCTCAAAATAACCTGAGCTGCTATGAGCAAAGATGGCAGATTTGAAATTGTGTACCTCCAGGGGTCCTGCTAGGGGCAGTACTGGACTCTGCCAACATTTTAGACAGACGTGCAGTGAATTGGGTATGTTATCCCATGTTAAATTCTAAACTGAACATGTCTCTAGTCCTGTAAAAGTTGGCAAGTGCATTTGAGAGAGGATAATTGTGACGTAATAGGCTTTATGCTACTGTAAAAAAAAAAAAAATCTGTTAATTAACAGATTTCGTATTTTGTGATTCACAGATGTTTTCTGTATATTTACAGTTGTGAATTGCATTATGCAATTTTTATCTCTGCTCTGTCCGCTTTCCGTGTTGAAAATTCAACTCTACAGTTTTAACAGAGTGACTTTTATTGACATTTTAGTAGTTTGAGATAATGTAATGTATAAGAAATAATATATAGAGAAATAAGTCAGTAAAATAACTTATTACCAGGTTTTTGTACTGTAATTTAAAACACCCACCCATATGGGTGAAATTTCAGCATCATTACATCAGTCTTTATTGTATCAGTCAAACTATTAAAAATGTCAATAAAAGTCACTTTTTCAAACTTTTCAACATCAAAAGCTTTTAAAGAAAAGATCATTGTCCCATAATGCAATTCAAAAGCCTATAACTGAAAAAAACATGAATCTTTATTTTATGCCTCTTTTTACTTATGCCCAAATTAACAAAGTTTCAATCATTTTCCACCTCGACCAATAGGGAGAATTTAGGGCTTGGTAAGTGTAGCAAGCAGACACTATGAAAGCTTATTGCTTCCATCACTGAAAAAACCCCAAAAATTAATAAAGTCAGAACTGTAAAATTTAAGCTTGCAATTGTAAGAATATACATTAGTTGTTTTAGTTTTGTCTTCAGAACGGGACTCCATAACTCAATCACACGTTTGTATCTCACAATTCAGCTGAAAAAGTCATTAATGCAAGTAAGAAGAGTCAGAATTGTTCATACCTGCCAATTTAGACAGTTTATCTAGCTTTATATATATATATATATATATATATAGAGGGAGAGGGAGAGAGAGAGAGAGAGAGAAAGAGAGAGAGATTGTCATAAGTCATAAGTTAGAGCAATAGCCCAGTGATTAATGCACTGACATAAAGTGCAACAGCACTCTGGGCATCCCGAGTCCCAATCTCAGCTCTATGGACCTTTCCTAGTCCTATTCCCCTCTCTCTCCCACTTCCCTTCCTGTCATCCTACTGTCCTGTCAAATAAAAGTAAAATGTCAAAAATAAATCTTAAAAAAAAAAAAAAAGAAATTCTGTAATAATAACTAGCAAATGCTAATTTGTTTCACACAGGTCTGAGGAATTGTGAGTGTCTTTTTCATTCAGGAGACAGATAAAGGTGAGGAACAAGAACAAACTGAAGACGCAAAATAAAAAAAAAATAAAAAAACTGCATGTTTAGGTTTCAGTCAAGATGCAGAACAAGATGTACAATGCTGGCTCTGTACTTCCAAGCCTGGATAAGAATATTTTTTAAATGCAAAAGGGCGTTGCAAGTGATGGGGCTTTTAAAGTATAATCTTTAATCATCATGTGTTTTTATGGAGCTAATTAAAGTCCAACATGACATAAAAATAGAGTAAAACATAAGGGACCACATGGAATTTACTCATTTATTTATTGAAGGGTTTTTAGAATACATATGAAATTGCTAATTTGGAAATTCAACAATATTGACAAGAAAAACAATCATTTTCTTAGACTGATTATTTAAGCTTTAATAAACAATATACAATCTAATACTGAATATTTGGTTAGATTAAATTGATATAATTAGATTAATTATAGATTTATTTGTCAGTCCATTTTAAATATATATTTTTAATCTGCTTACAAATCAAGTCCAATTGCCAGGGAAACTAGATTACTTTTTTTTTTTTTTTTTTTTTATAATTTACCTCCACAAACAGCATAACAGCCAAATAATATCTGTACACACTGCATAACAGACCAGTCCACCAATCCAAACTGAATGAGTGTTTTTGAATAGTCCAGTGTCCAAACAAGTAGTCCCTGCTGAAGTGATAAAACAAACTGTGACAACCTGCAGTTCTTAAATTACAGACTGATTATAAACACTAGGAATCCCGATGGTCACATCCTCTATACTGAGAAAATGCCTCACTCTAAAGATTTACAGATGATTACAGAGCCAAAATTACTGCCAAAATGAGCATGAAAATTGCCTTTGATTCATCGCTCACCCCTACTTATTATCAGAAAATCTTTATTTTTGCTGCTGCTGTTCTTAAAAAAATAAAATTATTACTGTTATTAGTAGTAGTAGTAGTAGTATTAGTAGTAGTAGTAGTAGTAGTAGTAGTAACATTCTCTTACCATTGCATTTTTAGATTGATCAAAAGCTTCATTAGTATTATTGACAACACAAAAAAAACCTGCTTCTACATTTTCAAAATACTACAAAATTGCATCCATTATAAACATACAAATCACCACATTTTCCAGTTGAATTCACACTAGTAGTCATAAAACTCTAAAGTTACTATTACAGGGCAGACTAACAATTAAGAAGCACTCATTTATTGCACAGAATGTTTTGAACACGTTTGCTATCGTACAGTACATTCTCCACAAAATGTTTTTATTTTCCCTGTTTATTTATGCTTTCTTCTGTCAACTTTTAACTTTAAAAAGTTGGAAAAGGTGACTTTTATGAACATTTTTAATAGTTTAAAGTGATAAATTGTCTGGGTTGGTTTTGTACATTATGGTACAAAAACCTTGTTATAAACTGCCAGTACATTTTCTGTTATTTTACAGATTTATTTCTCTATATATTATTCCTTATACATTATATTATTCCAAACTACTAAATGTCAATAAGTCCATTTGTTAAACTCGACAGTTAAACTCAAAAATCGACAGAGCAGAGATCAAGGTCCCATAATGCAATTCACAACCGTAAATAAACAGAAAACACAAAATAAGGAAACTTATCTGTTATCTGTTAATTAACAGATAATTTTTACTATGCATACAGTACAGTAAATAGCTTATTTTGACATGATAAGCTTGCTCTGTGCGCTGTTTGTGATAGAGCTTATACTGTTGCAAATGTATCTTAAGATCATCTTGCAAACAATCTTCAGTCAAGACTAGCATGTGCTGTACGGTATGTTGTGTGCATTTTACATTGATATAGAAAACAAACTGGCACATACTGTAGGTTCCTTTACAACAAAAAGTATTCCCTCTGATTGCTAACATTACATCATTGAGGAAGATTCTCCAGTACAGCTGAGCTTTGATCACTTTGTCTCTTGACAAACGTGTAAGTACAAGAATCCCGAGGTACCGGCACCAGATGTAGACAGTTACAAAATCTCTTTGATGAATCTGTTAAAGTTGTCAGTTCTAATTTATATCCGAGAGCTTACAATAAACTGTCAAAAAGCCAGTTTTTTTCCTCTTCTCTAAAATTACAATCTAGTCTTGGTTAAGGGTTGCGTAGTTCATGTGAACTTCATAATTGTTCTACAAAAATGTTTGTAGATCCAAATGACAAAGGCCATCCATAGTCTCCAAGCAAATAAATATCATAGTCTTTTAATAAGATATCAGTCATCTGAGCGTACATACATGACTCTCAGAGGAGACAGAGAGGCATTTAAAGGGCACGGATACTCCAGACAGCAAACATTTACTCAGACTAATACAGTCACATAACTCACAAACCAATACTGCTCTGATCAAGCACCACGGTGGGACTGGACCCCTTTAACTCTGTCCAACGTCTGACCGATGGGGAAAACCCTGCTCACAGGATATTAGATTTGTGTTATTTGGTTTTGTGAGTTCCATCCGCTATCGATGCGGAAGTCAATGAAGGATAATTGGAATTTAGAAGTGTAATCCCAATGGCAAGTCAAAGGAATTTCCTGAACAAAAAAAGTGCAATAGGGGCTGCACGGTGGCGCAGTGGGTAGCACGTTCGCCTCACAGCAAGAAGGTCGCTGGTTCGAGCCTCGGCTGGGTCAGTTGGCATTTCTGTGTGGAGTTTGCATGTTCTCCCCGTGTTCGCGTGGGTGTACTCCGGGTGCTCCGGTTTCCCCCAAAAGTCCAAAGACATGCAGTATAGGTGAATTGGGTAAGCTAAATTGTCCATAGTGTATGTGTGTCAATGAGTGTGTATGGATGTTTCCCAGTGATGGGTTGCAGCTGGAAGGGCATCCACTGCGTAAAACATATGCTGGATAAGTTGCCGGTTCATTCCGCTGTGGCGACCCCAGATTAATAAAGTGACTAAGCCGAAAAGAAAATGAATGAATGAAAAAAAGTGCAATACTAAAAAAAACAGAAATGTTAAAGGTAAGAACTTCAATTTCATTGCATTGAACAATTAATGAGCACGAGGATATAAAATAATTAAATAAAGTGGCAAAAAATATGGACAAAGTACACAAAATAATGAAAAATAAAAAGTACAAATTAAGGTAAAAATACAATACATAGTGGCTCACTCCCAGTGTTTGGGGTTATATGTTTTGCTAACTTATTTACTTACATTTTCCCAAATTGTCATCAAAATACACCTTTGTTTGTTGGTAATATGCACCAACAAGTATGTTCTGTACCTTTAAATTATTATTTATTTATTTATTTTATTTTAATTCTGAAACATGGACTCTATTATAGAACAACAAAAAGTGTGGATGTGCAATTATCTATTACTGTGTGCCATGTACTTTACAGAATATACTGTACACAAAATACAAAAAGTAAACTATAGACTCAAAGTGCAAAAATTGTAGATATATTTTGGGCAATAACAGCTTGGGGCAGTACTCTTTAAAGTACAGTATATACCTTAAAAGGTTTAGTCCCATTCAGTGTTGGGCACATTCCTTTAAAAGAGTAATTAGTTATAGTTACTAGTTGCTTCTCACAAATAGTAACTGAGTTAGTAACTGAGTTACATAATTATAAAAGTAACTAATTACCAGGGAAAGTAACTATTGCGTTACTTTAAAAAAATCGTATTTGTCAAATGACTATAAATTAAATATAAAACATTGTACACTAATCTATAATATTTTAATGTTGTTGTGGGACAATGTAAGAGACAATGGCAGCGTGTCCTCAACTATATATCTAGATATTATTTTGTTTAATTCTGTCTGAGTAATAAGTGTTTGTGGTGGAGAAAAATTTAGTTTTATTTGCTTTGATGTCGTGGCTTTGTCTCCTCCTTTGGTAGCAGAGCTCACGTTATCACCTGCGTAGCCACTAATTTTGTGGCAACATGTGACAACGTGAGGTGCAGACAGGACAGTTCAAGACAGGTCAGTGGTGCTCATCACAGCATTGTTGTAATAATATGGAGCTGTCCTGGCCGTCCTTGTTGAAGAGACTGGTTAATGGACTTCACGATCGCTTCTGCGTTTGCGCTCAGCTCGCATGGTTACTAGTGCAGCACAGCGATCACTGTACATTCTGCAGATAGTGCAGGAGAGGACAATAGATTACACTCGCTGTTTATAAGCGTCCTCAGATTGTATTTGTGAATATACTTGGTATTTGTCAATCGCTTCACATTTATTTGTGGATCGTATTATATTTGCTTGGAATTACTAAACAATTCTCTCTCCATAAAAATGTACTCTATCTAAGCCAATCATCACATTCTCAATTACACCATGTTCACAGACACACCAATCAAAAACACACATGCATACACACACCCCAGAGAAAGAGAGGTCCTATGGCTGAGAGAGACGCTACTCGCATGAAAACCGCTTCAGTGTTCTCAACTATAGTAACGTGCATTTTATTGTCAGTAACGGTAATGACATTGTAACGGGGGAAACAGTAATTCATTTGATTACTCGTTATTGAAAAAAGTATCTCCATTAGTAATGCAGTTTATTTATAGCGCAGTTATTCCCATCACTGGTCCCATTGACTGTATATAAGAAGGTACTATTACAAAGCTTTTTTATAAATAAAGTAAAAAAAAGTACAAAGATATTCTTTTAAGGGTACATTTAAAGTTACAAGCCATTGAAAACATCTAAAAGCCACAACAAACAAACAAATAAATCAGAAATAACACATCAGTCACAAGCTCAAAATAATAAGTAACAACATGTAATGTATGAAAAAGCGCAATAGGCTTTTGAATAGAGTGAAGTAAATGTAAAAAATAAAAATAAAAAAAAACACTAAATATTCCATACTGTCAGTTTAAATATATATGTATAAACACTTATACATACTTTTTTCGTCACCAAAAAATAACAGTGATCTTTAACATATCATTTTATGTATGCAAACGTATCATGCATTTTATCTGGCCTTGTCAGACTCAACAGTTCATCTCTTGTGTGGAGAAAAAAAAATAGTGATCCAGTTTACGGAGCAAAAAAAGTTCCTGCTAATGATATGGTATGTGGCTCATGGTGAAGACTGTTTAATTATTTTTGCACTTAACCCTGTAACCCCAATTTTACGTTAACAAGGCTGACACAAAGCTATGACCTGGATTTTATTACGTGTTTTACTAAAATGCATCTAATTTTAATATAACGCATGTAATACATTGCTAACATGCCATTATTATTATATAAAATGTAATTCAAAAGAAAAATTCCAACTTCACACTCTAAAATAGCTCTGTGTGCATGTGTGTGTGTGCGTGTGTGTGTGTGTGTGTGTGTGTGTGTGTGTGTGTGTGTGTGTGTGTGTGTGTGTGTGTGTGTGTGTGTGTGTGTGTGTGTGTGTGTGTGTGCGTGCGTGTGTGTGTGTGTGTGTGTGTGTGTGTGTGTGTGTGTGTGTGTGTGTGTGTGTGTGTGTGTGTGTGTGTGTGTGTGTGTGTGTGTGTGTGTGCGTGTGTGTATGTGTATGTGTGTGTGCATGTACAAACGTGAAGGTTAAAGAAATATTGGTTATAAAGAAAAATTTAAAATAATAAAAATCACACATTTCAAATATTCGGTCACGGTCACAAAACAAGGTCATGGTGCATTTGTGGGATTTAAAGGACCACCAATTGAGAGACAAAAATGAAACACATTTACACTTAAATGAGATTCTGCAGCAGAAATACAGACACAAAGACATGTGAATGACCAGACACACACTAGTATACGTGTGTAAGTCCAGTTTGTCCTTCTCTAAGTGGACACATTTGACTACAGTTTGACCTTTCTGTGAGCATGTACCAGCTGCAGAGTCCCTGAGTTTCATGCTGGGATTTCTCAGGCTTGGCGGATGCCCTTTTCATCCTACTGCTTGCTTGTTTCTGACACCACAAGAGATAAAACAACGTACGTTTATTCAAATGCCTGATTCAGCCTCCACTCGCTGAAGTTGATTTCATTTAATTGCATGCACTTGGGCGCTTGTTTACATTGTCTTTGACTAGAGAGGTTTTGCAAATCTGCCAACCAAAATGAGTCTTGGGAGCTCAAAGCCAGACATAAGAAATTATGCATTTTTTTCATTTTTTGTTTATTTTTTGCCAAATCATTAAATAATGGGAAAACTAATCGCAATGTTTCTAGACCGAAAATACCACACTTTGTTTGGAATTGCAATTTTATTTCTCTTAATTCTGACTTTAGGTCTTGCAATTCTTAATTCTTTATTTTACAATACTGACCTTTTGTTCACAATTCTTTTCGAGATTGATTCTGATATTTCCTCTGATGTTTCCTCACAATTTTTCATCTCGCAATTCTAACTTTTCGCCTTACAAGTGGCACTGTTTGCTCAGAATTCTGAGTTTATATATCAAAATTGCACTTTTACTTTCTCACAGTTGAAAGTCTTATAGGGCTTGTTTTTTCTTGCAATGCTGACTTTTTTTTTTCTCAGAACTGTACTTTATTTGTTTAATTGCAAGTTTAACAATTTGTTATGATTTTAACTTTTTGTCTCAGAATTGCAAGTTTAAAAGCTTTCCCAAAACTCTGACATTATATCTTGCAATTCTGAGTTAATATCTCTCAATACTGACTTTTTCTTTTTTCCTAAACTTTGGACTTTATTTCTCACAACTGTGATTTTCTAATTTTCCTCATAATTCTGACTATATGGAAAAAATTATTGAAACTTTTAAAATATTAAATAAGTGCTGTTTAACGGAGATAAAAAAAAATTCAATACATTTTTAAAGTATTATATTTTCAATTACTAAATTATTATAACTATTTTATTTTCTGTTTGCCATGAAGACGTTACAGAATGTGCAACTAGTATTTAATTCTAGTATAATAGTATTTTGCAAGATACTACTATTCAGCTTAAAGAGCAATTTAAAAGCTTAACTATAATTTGGTTAACTAGGCACGTTAGGTGAATTGGGGAGGTACTGTAATTGGACAACAGTTGTCTGTTAAGTGGGCTAATAATATCAGCCTTTATTTTAAGTTTATTTTTATTTGTTTTATATTTTTTAATGAAAAGAAATAAGACTTTCTTAGAATGAATCAAATTTTCATTTGAAAATTTGAGGGGAGCTAATAATTTTGCTTTCAGCTGTATATCTTGTAATGCTAGAGAGTTTTTCTCAGTTCTGACATACTATTTTCTCAGAAAATAACTATATTATATGCCTGTAACTATTTATATGCCTTCTCGCAATTCTAACATTACATATCACAGTTATTTTTGTAAACACCATTTTGACTTTTTGCTCAGAACTGTTTATTACTGTCAAGACTTTCTCACAAGTCATATTTTTTTATCTTACTGTTAAAGAAAATATAAATAGCTTAAAGATTTATTTGGCTGATAAACTTGTAGTTACAAAGTCAAAATTGGAGATACAAAATCACAGCAAAAAAAAAAAAAAAATTAGAATTAAATATAAACTGTAACTGTGACAAAACAAGCATCCACAAGTTCCAACTGTTTCACCACAATGTACTAAATAAATGTGAAACCCACTTAACTCAAGTGCCAATGGGAGTTCAAAACGTTCATCTAAATTTATTGCTGGAAATACTTCATGTCAACTGTAAGGCGATCCAAGAATGTCCGACTTCTTCAAAGTTTCCAACCCAGTAAAATGGCCTCAGAGGTGTGTGAATTTGTGTTTGTTCATAAACAACTGAGAGAGGCCGGCTCAAAGCTGCTCATCATGTAAGTGTGCTAGTACAGCAGGGAAATTAAAAGCTCACGCGCATCCTTGTTCTCACTTTCACATGCACACACTCGCATGCTAATACAAACAGAGAGCAGAAAGTTGCGTCTCTGTCCCCTTTCCTCATGTAATGGTCGGGGAATACATTCTACTATCTATAATTTATGAAAATAAGTCAGTCTTTTGCAGCTCTCCTTTTCTTCTGAAAAGAGCGGGTGAATGAGTAATCAAGGTGAGAAGGAAATGCTACAGGAGGAATCTCTGGCATACACAGGGGTAAACACTCCTATTTTTAGCATGCCTTCACCAAGACTCCCACCGAAACAACAGAATCGACTGAATGAGTTAAGATGCTGAAAGAGAGTGTGCTTATTTTTAGAATGGCGCATTCATATTTTCATGAGTGAAATGCATGAATCGTGTGGACTGCCTGTGGCGTGTCAAAGCACGTGCGAGCAATTGCATATGTGTTTGCTCCAGTTGTTGTAAAAAGGCAACTGCAGTTTTCCTTCCCAACGAAGACAGATTTGCTTTGGCAGGTTTAGGACAGTGCCTGCACGTGTGTGTTTGTGTGTGCTGATCTATAAAACGTGCATGGATTTTTCACAGGGACTTAGTGCTTGCATATTTATGTGGGACAAATGAATGTTCCGAGTCTGCTGATATGAAATAGTTTTGGAGAAATTAATGTGTGTGTCTGTTGGTGTTTGGACAGTTGGTTAATCTGTATGTGCAGGTGTGTGACAGAGAGACCCCCGGGGGACGTTTGCCTCCTGGGAGATGAGGGAGCCGTGAAGTGGAAGGGAACCAACTGTGTCTTTGTGCGTGAATATGGGTGTTTGTGCGTCTCCTAATGGGATAACAGCTAAAATGGACAACCATAGCCATAAAAACGTAGAAGAAGAATAGCCAAATAAATTCTTTTAAATAAAAACTTTTGAAATTATTTATCTAAGCTCAAGCTGTTTCAAATCCATGGAGTATGTGGTTGTTGTATTGTATTACAGGAAAGAAAGAAAGAAAGAAAGAAAGAAAGAAAGAAAGAAAGAAAGAA
>CAIGQV010019068.1:7028393-7055275 GCA_903798115.1 Danio jaintianensis | reverse complement strand
ATGAATGAATGAATGAATGAATGAATGAATGAATGAATGAATGAATGAATGAATGAGCTTTGGTAGCTATTTAAAAAAAAGAATATCAAAATATCTTCATTCATTTATTAATTTTCCTTCGGCTTAGTCCCTTTAATAATCAGGGGTTGCCACAGCGGAATGAACCGCCAACTTATCCAGCATATGTTTTATACAGCGGATGCCCTTCCAGCTGCAACCCAGTACTGGGAAACATCCACACACTCATTCACACATATACACTACGGCCAATTTAATTTATTCAATTCACCTATAGCACATGTCTTTGGACTGTGAAGGAAACCGGAGCACCCGGAGGAAACCCACACGAACACAGGGTGAACATGCAAACTCCACACAGAAATGCCAACTGGCCGAGCCGGGACTTGAACCAGCGACCTTCTTGCTGTGAGGCGACAGTGTTAACCACTGAGCCACCATGTCGCCAAAATATCTTCTTAGAATAAAATATAGAAATATGGTTTTGTAATGATCTGAGTTTGAGAAAACGATACCAGAACTTTCATTATTGTCTGAACTAACAAATATCTGATTTCAAATTAATCCACTCTCAGGCTTACTATAGCGCATTACACACTTTACATCCTCTATCTCTTCAAGAATGATCAAGCGTGTGTCCAATGCTTTCCCTCTAAAATCTGGCAAAGAGGCAGAGAGAAGAGACAGGAATGTTAAGCGGCGTGTGTCTGTGTGTTGGTTTTGTGGGAAGGAGTCAGGCTGTTGCACAGGGAGTTGTTTAACCTGACAGGTTTTAGACACACACGCACACACAAAAAACAGTTAAAAGCTCTGCTGTGCATAATCACTTAGCCTCTGTCTTATAGACACACCTTTCCTGCATATCTTTATTTTATGTACAAATGTTTTCCCAAATCTGAGATATGCTGTCAATTGTTAATTACAAACTCACTCAGAATAAATTGCAGCAGAACTGTAGCTTTTTGCTGTTCTTGTTTTCAAGCACAGGCTTAAGTGTTTTAGTTCCTGTGTCAAGGAATTATGCCAGTAATGTGATTTTGCAACAAAACTTGCAAAACTGGGGATGTCATTCAGAATTGTTTTGTTTATAAGTAATATTTATTAATAACGTTTACCTATTTTTTAACACATTTTGTTTTTTTTAATTTTTATTTATTGCATTTTTGATGAATTGTTTCTTGCTAATGCAAACATTTGCAAATATTAATGCAAATATTTTTATTAATTAAAATGTCTTTGTCACTCATTTTCTCTTATACATGTATTTTACACTAGGTATACAAAAATGATACAAAACATCCCCATTGAAACAAATAAAACTATAATATTTAACCCCAGTGTCTTTTCAGAAAATAATAATGCTATAATTAAATATATACAGAATCAATTTTGTTGGCAATGTTGTGCAATTGTCATTTTATTATTATTTTTTACTGTATACTTTTAAAATCTTTAAAATTAACAAATGACTGATGCTAAATAAATTTGTGTTAGTGGTATATAAAAATAGTCTGTATGTATAACTTAATTTAGTTTTTTGTTTATTTCAACTGTTCACACTAAGTAAAAATGCCTTAAACAAAAAAAAACTAATTATTTTTAGTTTCAAATTATGATAATAAATGTTTTCCAATACAGTTAAAGTTATTTGAAAAATAAAATGATATAAAATTCTATTTAAAACTATAAAAAACTATATTTAAAACAAGTCTATTATTTTTGCTTATTTTTTTCTTCAAAAACCAAAACCAAAAGATTTTGCTTCTCAAGACCTGTAAATGTATTTTAAAATAACAGTGTTTAGAAGAAAAGAAGATTAAAAAAAAAAGTTAAAATAGGGTATTAATACAATGAATTAGCACCTTTTTTAAAATCTTATGTTTGATTTCTAAAAGAGTAAGGTAACTTTCAAGCAGTTTAAAGAAACCACAGATAATTCAAAACATTTTATGTGGTAGCACAAATGTATTAAGAGTCAAATGGAAAATAAGAATATTCTCCAAGCGTCTGTTCCTGTAAAATATGCGGCTTCAGTCCTAAGTATAAGTGACCCAGGAAATGGTCAGAGTCCAGTCCAATTATTGATGTGCCCTTGAGCATGACACTTAACCCCGGGTGCCTTCAGAGATACGTTCCATGCAATTAGTAAAGCATAAGTCTCTCTGGATGAAAAGTGTCTGCTAAACGGAAAGTAACCAAGACGGACAGTCTTGCACTCTCCTTCACAAACTCATCCCTTTATTCAATCTATCTTCAATCTATTTCTAAATACATGATAAATGAAGGTGTTCCATCACGTTACTGGAGCATTCAGTCAATAACCCAACCATCCTCCTGCACAACACAAACCAGATGAGAGCAAAAAGAGCAGCAAGATTTCTGCTTACCTTCCATCTCACACATGTGAATTGGAGACTTTCATTTTGACGAACTGGGTAATCAGTGTGTTTTGCTGTGGGTAAGATAAAGGATTTCCTACCTTTATTTTGAAATCTTGCAATATTAGGTTTCTGTTCCCGGGAATAAGGAAATAAATGTCCATTTATCTTTAAAGGGGACATATCATGAAAATCTATAAGAGTTATAATTGGGTCCTTTTCCAGAAAACGTGAAAAAATAACAGCCTAGTAATTTTGTTTTGGTAAGCCTTTCTCAGCCAGCATGTGAAAAAAATGAGCCACTCAGATCTTGCTCCCCTAGTGATGTAGAAAAGGTATCTTTTTATATTTTACTGTACCTTAATCTGCATGTTTCTATCCATGCCATTGTTATGTTTTCAATGTCTGCACCACAAAACAAAACAAATAAAAAATGCTGTTGGATTTTAAAACGAAAATTGTCTCCATACACGCTTGACATCTGGTCAATATTAGCAGTGTATGCACTTGCTCGCGTTTCCATAGCAAACAGTCACTCACACTCAGAAATGAATGCATCCATTGTGGTTACTAAATGGAAAATTAATCATAGATGTAAAAAGTGCAGCTAACAATGCAGGTTTTCATCTGTTTTTAGTGACTGGCTGTAATGCAATTTACTATAAAAAATAACTGACCAGTGTTCTGTCAATTGATGCCATTTTATGGTGAATCCTTGACATATTTTAGTCTGTTTTCAGAAGTGCAAGCCTCTTTAAAGTACAAATGAAATCAATACTAACCAAAGTAGCTCACATAGCTAGTTTTGTGGTGAACAACTCATCTGTGTGTGTCATTAAGAAAAAATGACACACACAGTTTGCCCTTGGAATTTTTTTATTGAAATCTGAAAATGCTCATCCTGTTTTTTTTTCTCAGTTAAGTTGTCAGATTATGTATGATTTAGGTATTGGGTGTGGTTAACATACTTAACCACACCCCTCCAACTGTCAGTTTTGACAACAAACAAAGGTGTCTGTTAGGTTGTAATAACTCTTCTAAAACCCATTTCCCGATCTTTCTGAATGAAATAACTACTTTACATTCATTCAGCTCACAGTAGAAAAAACAAGCCACGGCCACTGTTTTCTCATTTAATATTCTTTTGTTCTAGGAA
Source organism: Danio jaintianensis (assembly GCA_903798115.1). Lineage (NCBI taxonomy): Eukaryota > Metazoa > Chordata > Actinopteri > Cypriniformes > Danionidae > Danio > Danio jaintianensis. Next base: position 7,051,723 of record CAIGQV010019068.1, on the reverse strand, counting down.
CTGCGTCACAATAAAAAAACAAAAAAACAATCGCAGCTTCCAGTTCCCCTTCATACGGGAACTTCAACGTGCGTCTGTAGAAACAGACTATGGGAGTGCGTCAGACGACCAATCACTCTGAAGAGTAAGAAAACGGGCCAATGAAATGCCAAATTGCATTGGCAGAGCTCTGCTCCACAGCTGGCAGCAATGAGCTATCAGCGCTATATAAGCTGCATGCTGTGGAGTGAGCCTCAGAATTTATTTGCTTCAGACCCTCTCACGAGACTGAAGACCTACTCTGCCAACCTGACTGTTGAAGTTTCAGTGTTTATCACCAGTGCGGGAGAAGACGCAACAGTGGCGTTTGATCTGGGTTTCACGTCCCCTGGGCGTTTCACTGGTGTCCTAAAAGAGCAGTTTCACACTAAAAGAGCAGAATTCCCTAAGAGAGCACACGGTCAAACAACGCGTCTTTTTAAAGATGTCGTTCTGACCGTGCATTTCTGGATGCGGTGGTTTCCTCTCCCCGGATGACAGACACGAGCATTGCGTCACATGTCTGGGGGTCCGGCATGTTGATGCGGTGCTCGCGGACAGTTGCTGCCCTCACTGCGAGGGCTTAACTGTTGCACAGCTAAGGTCGCGGCGCACCCTTGCATTAGGGTGCGTCACCCCTGCTGCTCCCCGCCATGCGGTTAGCACACGGGCAGACCTGAGGGTTACAGTGGGGGCTTATCCGTCGCCTTCGGGCCCGCGGACCCCTCACTCCTCAGCTGGCTCTGTCCAAGCTTCGAGTGAGAACGCTGGTCCATCCCCCGGGATGGCCGCGCTTTCATTAGATGACACCGTGGACGTGATGTCCATCGCTGCATCGGAGGGCGGGCTAACATGCTCCGATGAAGATCCGGACCCTCTGCCACCCTCCGGGGTGGTCAGTGCGGCCTCGGATCTGGAATCGGACATGTTAGCCGTGTTATTCCGGGCTGCTTCGGCCGTGAGTCTGGAGATGGCTTGTCCCCCAGCACCACGGCCGGACCGCTTAGATGGGTGTTACGTGGGGGCTAGAAGGGCAAGACCCTCCAAACCCCCCGTCCCTTTCTTCCCGGAGGTACACAGTGAGCTCACGCAGGCATGGAGGGCACCTTTCTCTGCCCGGTCCTCGTGCGCTCCCGCTCTCACCACCCTTGATAGTGGAGCAGCCAGGGGTTATGTGGCGATTCCCCAGGTGGAGCGCGCTATCGCGGTCAATCTTTGCCCGCGGGGCGCCTCCACCTGGAGAGGTCCACCCAGACTCCCTTCCAAAGCGTGTAGGTTATCTGAGTCCCTCGTGGCCAGAGCCTACACTGCTGCGGGACAGGCTGCATCCGCTCTGCACGCTATGGCCACCTATCAACGCTACCAAGCTGAGAAGTTGGCTGAGCTGCAGGAGGGTGGTTCTTCCCCGGGCTTAATGCATGAGCTCCGCACGGCAACCGATTATGCTCTCATGACCACCAAATCGGCTGCCCGTGCCCTGGGGAAGACGATGGCCACATTAGTGGTCCAGGAACGCCACCTCTGGCTAAACCTGGCCGATATGAGAGATGTTGACAAAGCTCGCTTTCTTAACGCTCCCATATCCCAGGCTGGCCTGTTCGGCGACACCGTCAGGGACTTTACCCAGGAGTTCTCGGCAGTGAAGGAGCAGTCCCAGGCGATGGGGGAGGTCATCTATCAGCGGGCTCGGAAAACTGCTCTCCCCGCTGCCCCATCCACCTCGGCTGCCCCTCGCCGAGGGCGTCCACCCGTGGCTCCAAAACCTGCTCCGCTCCCGCTGCCCGCTCCACCGGCTAAGCAGCAACGCAGAGCCTCCCGCGGGATCGTGACGCCACCGCCCCAGGGCGCCGTTAAGTCCGGTAAACGGACCGCGAAGCGTCCCTGAGACGGGCCATCCGGAGAAGAGGGAACCTGCTCTTTCCTCGGTGGAGGGCTGAGGACACCTACAGTCAGCAAAGACTTTAAAAACACCACTGCTGGCCTCCGGGCCCAAATTGTCAAAAAAAGAGCAAATTTCCCTCTCTCCGGATGTGCAAACCCGAGCCCTGCCAGTCTGGGACACTCCGCCTTCCAGCTCGCAGCGCCGGGCCCCTTCGCCACAGGCTCACGGAGTGCAAGAGGACGGGCTCCTTTCTCTCACTCCAGCCTCATCGCGGGATCCAGGGAGGAAGGTAAGAGACTCTCTCTTATTTTCAGCTCTTCCTCGGGCCGCTCTGCTTCCCGGGGTGAGCACTCCCCTCCCGAGCTGCCCCTCCGTTTGCACGTCATTGATCAGTCCGATGGTGCCATTAGCGCGGGCTCTGCCAGCCTGGTTAGCGCTGCCCAGTCCGTCGCGGTGGCTCATGCGGACGATCAGACTCGGCTATGCGATTCAATTTGCTATCCGCCCTCCCAGGTTCACGGGTTCTCATACTACGAGGGTCTCCCCCGAGAGCGCCCCTGTCTTGCGAGAGGAGATTGCTGTCCTCCTGGCAAAGGATGCAATCGAGCAGGTCCCTCCAGCCGAGATGAAGGGTGGGTTTTACAGCCCGTACTTCATCGTGCCGAAAAAGAGCGGAGGGTTAAGACCAATCCTAGATCTGCGCAGACTGAACTGTCATTTACACAAAATGCCGTTCAGGATGCTCACGCAGAAGCGCATACTCCAGTGCGTCCGTCCTCGGGATTGGTTTGCAGCTATAGACCTGAAGGACGCGTATTTTCATGTCTCCATTCTTCCACGCCACCGTCCATTTCTTCGGTTTGCGTTTGAAGGACGAGCATGGCAGTACAAAGTCCTCCCCTTCGGGCTCTCTCTGTCTCCGCGGGTTTTCACCAAGCTCGCGGAGGGTGCCATAGCGCCGCTTCGGCTTGCAGGCATCCGCATTCTGAATTATCTCGACGACTGGCTGATTCTAGCCTCATCTCGCGATCAATTGATTATGCACAGGGACAGGGTGCTTCGGCACCTCGACCAGTTGGGGCTTCGGGTCAACCGAGAGAAGAGCAAACTTTGCCCAGTGCAGAGGATCTCTTTTCTCGGGCTGGAGCTGGACTCGATCGCTATGGTAGCGCGCCTCTCGGAGGAGCGCGCCAGGCTAGTGCTTTCCTGTCTGAGCACGCTCGACAGGAACATAGTGGTTCCACTGAAATATTTTCAGAGGCTCCTGGGGCATATGGCATCCGCAGCCGCTGTTACGCCGCTCGGTTTGCTTCATATGAGACCACTTCAGCGCTGGCTTCACCATCGAGTTCCCAGACGGGCATGGCCCCCGAGAAGACAGCTCTGCTGATCGCATTGGCATCGTTCAAGAGAGTCGGGGATTTGGAGGCATTTTCGGTCAGCGAATCGTGCCTAGAATTCGGACCGGCTTACTCTCACGTTATCCTGAGACCCCGGCCCGGCTATGTGCCCAAGGTTCCTACCACCCCATTTAGAGATCAGGTGGTGAACCTGCAAGCCCTGCCTTCGGAGGAGGCAGACCCAGCCCACTCACTGCTTTGTCCCGTTCGCGCTTTGCGCCTTTACGTGGAACGAACGCAAAACTTAAGATCTTATGAACAGCTCTTTATCTGTTATGGTGGTCGGCAGAAGGGAAGTGCCGTATCAAAACAGAGGTTGGCCCACTGGATAGTTGATGCCATCGCCCTTGCTTACCAATGCCAGGGCGAGCCGCGTCCCGCAAACGTGAGAGCACACTCTACTAGAAGTGTCGCCTCCTCCTGGGCGTTAGCACGCGGCGTCTCTCTCACAGATATCTGTAGAGCTGCGGGCTGGGCGACACCTAACACATTCGCGAGATTCTATAATCTTCGAGTGGAGCCGGTTTCCACCCGATTACTGGGTAACCCCAGTCAATCGGAGGGAAACTAAGCTCGGTGTTAACAAACGCTTGCCGCGCAATGCTCCCTAACCTGGAGATACGTGCGCAGTTTTTATTCTACTAGTAAGTTTCCCACTTGGCGAACCCTAGAGAATTCCTCCGAGGCCCCCAGCACCCGACTCAGTGGAGGAGTCGGGCGCCTGGCTCAGTGTGATGTCTGTATGCCCATTTGGTCTACCCACATGCTGAGGTTCGGTGCCAGCTTGGCGTGGTCCCCCCCCTGGGGTGACCCCATATGCTTATTTCAGCAACGGAGTGTTCCCCCTGACCAGGCGGACCCGTGTCTTCCCTGCCCGCTAACCAGCTTATCATATGTAGTACTCCCCCTCATCAGGGCTAGTCCATATGCTCTATTACCATCAAATCTCCCCTCTTGGGTAGCAGGTGGCTCCGCAGCGTCCTCCCCCTTCGGGGACTGGCACGCTTTCCCAACGTACTGTCGTAATTCTAAAATCCCTAGTCTATATTAGCTAGGTAAAAGCACATTTACGACCCCCGATCTAAATTTTATTATTCCCATGTAATGGTAATTAAGGGCCTAAGGGACGTTGGAAGGTTGCGCTCCTGGTGATGCTTGTGCGCTCACGCTATGCTTGGCAAACTTCACATCAGGAGGGTGACGGGCTTAGCTGCAGTGGCGCTTTCCATACAGTCTCCCATAGTCTGTTTCTACAGACGCACGTTGAAGTTCCCGTATGAAGGGGAAAGTCCTGGTTACGTCCGTAACCCACGTTCCCCGAATAAGGGAATGGAGACGTGCGTCTCCACTGCCACAGCAGCTGTGTCTCCAGCTGATTAGCTGAGTGATCAGCTCTTCAGCAGGCAAATTCTGAGGCTCACTCCACAGCGTGCAGCTTTATAGCACTGATAGCTCATTGCTGCCAGCTGTGGAGCAGAGCTCTGCCAATGCAATTTGGCATTTCATTGGCCCGTTTTCTTACTCTTCAGAGTGATTGGTCATCTGACGCACTCCCATAGTCTGTTTCTACAGACGCACGTCTCCGTTCCCTTATTCGGGGAACGTGGGTTACGGACGTAACCAGGACGTTCACGTGGACTTTACCATGTGAAGATTTGAATTTTGTGTCAAACATTTGTGTCAAAATGGACTGGTATAAGCTTTATGTGCAAAAGTTAGAAAAAATGTTAAATACAATCTAAAAACACACATTAGTAAATTTATTTACATTGCTGTACTGCTATGAACTTTTTAGTGGTTAAAAAAAAGGTAAACAATGGTATTATGTTATGTTATGTTTATTGTCACAGCGACATTCTGTTTTAACCATGAAGGTAAACACTTTTCATTCCTTTTTTTCTGAATACAAAGTTAGATGTGCAATATATAGATATATAGATAATGTAGATAATGATCATTATTTATAATAATAAAAAGCATATTAGGCAAAAAAGGTATTATTATCAAAACTTAATTTTTAATAATATATTTACTTATTTACTCAGTTCAGAGAGTATTTGGTCCCTCTCTAAATTGAGTGTTTCTCAACCATATTCCTGGAGGACCACCAACACTGCATGTTTTGGATGTCTCCGGTCCTCCAGGAATGTGGTTGAAAAACAATGAGTTAAAGTTACTCAGCAGCAGAGTTAAAGTTAATGAGACAATGAAGAGATTAATTAAGTGATTGTGCACTGATGACGAACATCTGCTGTTAATAAGCAGAAACACAGGAGAGAAACAAAACTACAACTGACTTCAGTCACAGCCTTAAGCTGCGGTCACACTGCACTTTTCTCCCCACAGACTTCCATTCATACACATGCGAATGCGACAGACCGGAAACACAAGCTTGTGCGACAAGATTCGCAGTTTGTTGCGCTGGAAAGTTCAAGCTCGGTGAACTCTGACCTGCAAAATCGCATCACGTAGCTGCGTAAAACCAATCGAAGATCAAAACATGACCTCTCTGTAGAGACATTTAATGTATGGACCAATTGCTCACTTTTTTAAATGTCTAATCATTTTGTTTAATCCCGCCCCTTTTCACAGCGAGAATTTTGCATTCTCAAACTCTAGTGTGACCACGGCATTAAATATAAAACACACTGAATCTCTCAAAACCTCAGCAGAGGGTCATTAGCAACTCCACAAACAGCAGCTTTACTTATTACCAACCTGTTTGGCCTCTATTTCTGCCAGACTCTACAAAATTCCATACAGTGATATTATTGAGAATTACCTAATTAGGTCATTTTTTACAACAATAACAAATAACAACAACACTTTTTATGTTTAAGATGTCACCATTGAAGGGAACAGTGGTTGCTTTACTTGAGCTCTTTGACTAGATTTATAATGTTAGATTCTCTTTGCTTGTCAAATAGTGTTATGCATAAAGATAACAAATGTGATCAGGTTAAATAATATATCAATATAAAACCACAGCTGAATATAAAACCACATCTGAGCTGAATTCTCTTGAAAAACACAGAATTGTATATCTTAAATGCTAAACCATCATTTAAATATAACACTGCAAAGTTAAACTCATCAACAGTAAGAATCAATACAGGATCACTTAATCTGATGATATTGGCTCTCTTTGTACTTGTCATTGCAAGAAAAGAAAAACTAACATTAGCAATCGAGTCAAAGAGCCCAAGTAAATTAACCACTGTTGACAACCCCAAATCAGAAAAAAGTTGGGACAGTATGGAAAACATAAATAAAAAAAAGTAGCGATTTCTAAATTTACTTTGACTTTTATTTCACTGCAGACAATACATTTTTAATGTGTTCCTCGTGATTTTTATTGTTCTTTTTTTTTTTCTAAATGAACACGTGTTCCAATTTTGGTACTTGCAACACAAAAATTGAGATAGGAGCAATTTACGGCTAGTAATCAGGTAAATTGGTTAAATAATGATGTCATTTGAAACAGGTGATGTCGACAGGTGATTGTAATTATGATTTGGTACAAAAGCAGCATCCAAGAAAGGTCTAGACCTTTAAGAGCAAAGATGGCAGAGGATCGCCAGTTTGCCAACAAATACTGTATGTGATAAAATTATTGAAATGTTTAAAAACAATGTTCCTCAAAGAAAGATAGGAAGACATTTGGATATTTCACCTTCAACAGTGCATAACATAATTAAAAGATTCAAGGAATTTCATTGCGTGAAGGACAAGGGCGCAAGCCTAAGCTGAACAACTGTGATCTCCAATCCCACAGGCGGCACTGCATCAAGAATTGTCATTTATCTACATGCATATCACCACATGGGCTCAGGACTACTTTGGCAAACCTTTGTTAAGTATCCACAAATGCCAGTTAAAACTGTACTGTGCCAAAAGAAAGCCCTATGTTAACAGTGTCCAGAAGCACTGCAGACTTTTCTGGGCTCGGAGGCATCTGGGATGGACCAGCACACAGTGTAAACGTGTGCTGTGGTCAGATAAATCAGTATTTCAGCTATTTTTTGGGAGAAATGGATGCTGTGTGCTTTGGATCAAAGAAGAAAGGGATCATCCAGACTGATGCAGCCACAAGTCCAAAATCCAGGGTCTGTCATGGTATTGGGTTGTGTCAGTGCCCTTGGCAAAGGTAAATTGCACTTCTGTGATGGCATTAATAATGCTGAAAGTACATAGAGATTTCGGAGCACAATACGCTGCCTTCTTTTCCAGGGACGCCCATGCATATTTCAATAAGACAATGCAAAACCACATTCTGCACATATTACAAAGTCCTGGCTGCGGAGGAAGAGGATACCCTTACTTGACTGGCCTGTCTGCAGTACAGAATCCAATACAGAATGTGTGGTGCATTTTGAAGCACAAAATGCGACAATGAAGACCCCATACTGGTGCCCCCCTTAAGACTTCATTGCAGGAAGAATGGGACATGAAACACTCCAGCACTTGTTGTCTTCAGTCCCTAAACTACTTTTAAGTGTTGTGAAAAGGAATGGCAACATTACAAAGTGGTAAATGCTTTACTGTTCCAACTTTTTTAAAATGTTCTGCAAGATCCAAAATTGGTATACGTGTTTATTTTGAAAAAAGTAAATAAATAAATAAATAAAACAAAAAACAATAGAACATATGGAACAGATTAAATAATGTTTGTTGTATTGTCTGCAATAAAATCAATAGAGGTCAAAGTTAACTTAGAAATTGTTGTTTTTAATAAAACGTAAATAACTAAAACAGTTAATTCTCAGTAAATCTCATATGGTCTTTTGTGGACATCTGACAAAAATAAGCCCAGAAAACAGGTTAGTAAGTGAAGCTGCTGCTGCTGTTTGAAGTCAGTTGTAGTTTTGTGTTTCTCTTCTGTGTTTCTGCTTAATAACAGTAGGTGTTCCTCATCAGTGCTCAATCATTACTTAATTGTCTCATTACCTTTAACTCCGCTGCTGAGTTAATTTAACTCAATTTAGAGGGGGACCAAATATGCTCACTGTCAGCGCAATTCATAAACACTCATTTATTATGCACTGTATAATAAAGTGACAACCTTTTATTTTTACATTTTCTTTAAAGATTAGATAATTGTGCTAACAGTGTGATGTTTATTTGCAAAGGCTAACACATCAGAACAGAACAGTAAATCTTTATGTTGAATCAACTTTACTCCACAACAAGTTAAATCAACTTTATTTCATAACTATACAAATATAGCAACTTTTTTTAACAACTATACAAATTTAACAACACATTTAACAAAAACAAAATAAATGTTTACACTAACCGTTCAAAAATGCCTTGGTCTTCCTCTCCATCTTTGTCTGACCTTTCTTGTTTCTTCATTTATTGTTTTCTGAAATGTCAAAATAATATTTTTAGGCTCCACGTTCATCTGAAAAGCAGCAACTCATTTGCATATAAAGAGACATACACAAAAACAGTGCGTTTTTGTTCACATCCGAATTGGGGCCAGTTTGACAAGCTTTAACAAATGACCTTTAAGGTATTTTGACCTAAAACTTCACAGACACATTTTGGGGGCACCAGAGATTTATTTTGCATCTTATGAAAAATGACATAATACTAGCCCCCTTGTGGGTCACTCTGGCCGCCAGCTGCATGTAAGTAGGGTCGAAGCGCTTGCTACTTCAGCAGTAATTGAAACAGGTTTGTGAGGAGTCACACTATAATCTGTAAGGAATAGCCCTGCAATCTGGTTTCCTCTTTCTCATTTTGTCTTACTTGTATTTAGCTAGACAATTATAGAAAGTGGCTTTTCATCTTCTGGCTGTTATGAAAAATGCAAAGTTAGAACAAGCAAGACACTCCGGGGAGAACAGCAGGTTATTCAAATATGATTGTCCATATTGCTGTCAAATCCTATTGCATTAGCATATAAATCAGGGATCGTGGAGGCCACATGGAGGGGTGCAAACACACAAACACCTCTCTTAAAGGCACATGCCAACCAAAGCACATTTGTTTTTCTAAACCCATTTCTCTTAAAAAAAAAAAAAAAAACACTTCATGCTGATATATAGGTTATTTAAATATGCTGTCATTTTCTATTGAATTATCATATAAATCAGGGATAGAGGGGGCCACTTGGAGGTATATAAACACCTTTATTAAAGGCACAGGTCACCTGAAAAATGAACGCAGCTAATTTTCTCTAACCATGTATATGCATGACTTATTTTCTTAACTTTTTCACATACTGAAAAAGCCTTTCATATTAATATAAATATAGATTATTATGTTTAATTATTATTTTATTAGGTATGTTTACACATATATTACATTTTTGTTTAATTAATAGTTTGATTTAAGAGTTTATTTATATAAGTTTATAATTTTATTTTTTATTTTCTCATACCCAAAGTACCAGTTGTTGGAGAAGATATATTCAAGTCTCAATTCAAAAATCTATTTGCAGGACTTTTTTTTTTTTTTTTTTCAAAATTTGAAACCATGGATTTTTTTTAGAATACACCATGTAACGCACAGGTGTCAAAGCCAGTTCCTGAAGAGCCACAGCTCTGCACAGTTTAGTTTCAACCCTAATAAAACACACCTGATCAAACGAATTGAGTACTTCAGGCTTGTTTGAAACCTACAGGTAAGTGTGTTGAAGCAGGGTTAGAACTAAACTGTGCAGAGCTGCGGCCCTCCAGGAACTGGCTTTGACACCTATGATGTAACATTTCTCTAAGTATTTTCTTTTATGTTCCATACAAATAGTTAGTGAGGGTAAAGGGTATTTCTATAAACTAATGTTTGTTCACTCATTAACTGAAATCATTTTCTTGACTGATGTTGACGATGTACATGCACTTCAGTAACATAAATGTAATAATATGTGTTTACCTTTAGCTCTCCTTAAAATAAGTAGCACTGTATGTTGTTTTTATATATATATTTTTATTTTCAATAAATGTTTAATCCTTTTTTATTCTTATTAGAAGGGGCAGCAGGCAACATTTATTAAGCTTTGCCCTGTGCACCTGTCTTGTTCAATATATCTAGCGTGAGGCTCTTTCAGAAAGAATATTTTCTCACAATTTAAGTCGGGGTTATTACTATCACTGGAACCACACTGCTGAGTCTCTCATGGCAGTAAATCATCTTAACAGATTTAAATCAGACCCTGAGGGCCTGGAAGAGGTGCTGGATAGAGCAGAAAGTGTGGTTGGCTAATTAGTTAATCACCTTGTTAAAGTCATCAGAAGCTGTCTGGTCTGAGCTAAAGATCACAGGGTCATTGTCAGAAAACCCTAAAGCTTTTACGCTCATTTACTACTGATACTTCTCAAACTAATGAGCATACTTTTTAAAATCTATGCTATCCACCATCCTTAAATTGTAAGGGGGCCTGTATGCAAAATTCAGAAACCCTTGTCCTATGTTAATTTTCTGGAATGTGGTCAAGTTGCAGGTGCACTCCTCTTACAAAAATGAAGCACGGTTTTACTATAGTAAAAATGTGGTAAATATTACTGTAGTAACCATGTTTGTTTTGGTGCAAACCAATGTTTTAAAACCATGGGTATTTACCATGGTTTGCTATAGTAATATTGTAGTATTAGTACTGCTGTAAAGCTATATAGAACTACAGAACCAAAGCAAGTTTTAAGTTGCATGTAAGAATGTCTACAAAAAAATAACAGAATAAGTTACATTCTATGATACAGATGTTAATAATAACATTTACATCTTATTTGGAAGGGAAGGTAAACAGTATGTGTAAAAAGGTTTACATATGCCATGATTCTGAAAAATCTATTTTACAAAAAAAGTAAAAGGTGTTAAAAAGGTTTTCAATCAAATATCTACAAAGAAACATAAAACTAATTAAATCTATATATGTTTTCTACTAATTAAATTTCAGTTACTTCAAATGTCATAGTAAAACCATGGTTCATTTTGTACTTACTTTGTTTTTACTTCAAATACTGTATTAAAACCATGAATCATTTTATAGTTACTATGGTTTTACTTTAAATGCCATAGTAAAACTATAGTTAATGTTGTGGTTACTGATTTTACTACAAAAAGCATAGTTTAACTATGTTTAACTACTGAAAAAAATGATTCATTGGATTTATAAAAAAATCTTTTAGGTAAGTGGTTGCAAACAATTGATATGGGCTGAATTTAAACAAAGATATTCAAATTAGTAATGTTCAGCTTTATTTTTTGGTTTAATTAAGCCCTATAAATTGTTTGAAACCACTTACCTTAAGTGAAGTTTATTTATAAACTAACTTCGAGAGGATCACGTGCTTATGATTGCTTGCGGCTGGTCTCGCATTATTCAATTTATGATTCACCAATCAGACAATTCCTAAGCCACTATAAATACCCTAAGTTCCATATAACAACCATCTTCGTTTTGAAGATTGCGTCCCGCTACAAAAAGCTTCTACAGCATTGCACCATTTAGCCTGTGGATATGGAAAGAACCAACCAACCAAACAACTACAACTTAAGCCAGATCGAGCATCGCTCTCCCCAAGACTTCAGCTGCAGCTCAGCGCCATCCAGCCCCGCCAGGACGACAATCGAGCCTGAGGTCCCGGAAGACACCGGCCGGCCCACCAGCTTTTCTACCATTTAACCATAATGCTGTCAATATAATCTCTTTCTCCATACACTTCAAACACCCTCACCCAACGCATCTGCCGTGTTTTCAACCCAGATCTCCAGCAAGATCACAGTCCACGAAGTCCGCCTAAACTCAAGACGCTGGCGATCCAAGTCATTGCAATGAAGCCGAACTCTCACCGCTTTCCTAGCGGTCCACCCGCGGTAACGTTCATAGCATGCTTTAAGGGAAAGCCTCGCAAAAATAACTACTCCCCAACAAAGACTAAACATTTTATAAACCTTACGAACCTTATGACCATCTTTCTACTTTTGTGATTGCCTCTTGAATTTACTTTTTAATAAATACAATGTTCTTTCCTCGTTTCCAAATTGCCCCATCATCTGCATAAAGAGATACTCCCATTTCCTTTTCAATATCTGAAAAAACATCATTAATCAAAACAGAAAATAATAAAGGACTAATTATACTTCCTTGTGGTGTATTGTGGACAATCCTTGACCAACCTTTACCTGAATAGTTCTTTCAAAGAAAAAATCTTTAATCCAGTTTAACATTTTTCCTTTAACTCCTGCCAATCTTAACTTAATTATTAGTCCTTCCTTACACATCATATCGTAAGCTTTTTCAATGTCGAAAAATACTGAAATAACATTTTCTCTATTAACCTGAGCTTTACGAATTTCATTTTCCAAACACACAGTCGGATCTATGGTACTTCTCCCTTTCCTGAAACCACTTTAATAGTTTCTTATATGTCCTCTAATTTCCATATAATATGTTAGCCTTTGATTAATAATTTTTTCCATAATCTTACTCAAATGAGATGTCAAAGAGATCGGTCTATAATCACTTGGAACTTTTCCTTCCTTTCCTGGTTTATGGATTGGAATCACCACTGCTTCTTTCTAGTTCCCTGGTATTTTTCCTTTTTCCCACACCTTATTATATAACTCTAATAAAATACCTTTTGACAACTCACTTACATTTTTTAACATTATATAACATATTTGATCTTTACCCGGTGCCGATAAGTTGGTATTACTCAAAGCCTTATTTAACTCTCCAACAGTTAATGGTAAATTGAGTACATTGTCGTCGTCATCCTCCTCCTCCCTGATTAATTCTCTATATTTTAATGTTGTCTCTTCTTTTCCTTTCTTTCCTTCTTCACTAATGTTTTCAAAACTAAGGATTTTGCTAAAAGATTTCACTAACATTTCAGCTTTTTTTTTTTCTGTAATAGCTATATCTTCCTTATTAACTAATGTTGGATATATAAACTCTCTCCTAACTCCATTCATTTTCCTTATCGTGCCCCACACTTTAAAAATATCTGTTTCTCTCCCTACAGAGTCACAAAATAATCTCCAATATTCTCTTTTTGCTATGTTGATGGTTTTTCTTACATTCGCCTGCAACTTTTTATATTTAATTAAATTCTCAAAGTTATGCGATCTTTTAAGTATTTTAAATGACTTATTTCTTTCCTTTATTATCTTGGAGCATTCCTCTGTCCACCAAGGAACTATCTTTTGTTTCTTACACCCACTACTTAATGGAATTGATTGTTTTGCTGCTGTTATTATAGCTCCACAAATATCCTGATTTAATTCCTCTATATCTTTTTCAGTATTAATTATTCTCATTATCTCTTTACTTATTTCCTTACATTTTTCCCAATCCGCTTTTCTAAAAATCCATCTAATCGGTCCATTTGATTCACTTACCACATTTCTTACTCCAATATCTATAAAAATTGGGTAGTGATCACTTCCTATTGTACTATCTTTTTTTACTTCCCAAATACATATTCCTGCTAACATTTCAGACATAACTGTAATGTCAACTGCCATTTCCTTCCCATTTACCACATTTATTCTAGCGCCCTCACCACTATTTACACATACTAAATTTAAATTTTCTATCAATTCCTCTATTACTACCCCATTTGAACCATTAAATTTATCCCATATTGCATTCTGCCCATTAAAATCCCCACAACAAATAATTTTATCCTGTAATTGTGTTATGAGTTGCTCTAAATTTTCCATTGATAACTTTTTACATGGATTATAAAAATTAACTATTTTTACACTTCCCTCATTTGTCCAAACCTCTATAATTATAAATTCCAATTCTTTACCTTTCGATCTAACATTAAAACACATATTCTGCTTAATACAAATACAACAACCTCCCCGTTACCATTTACTCTGTCCCTCCTGATAATAACATAACCTGCTAAAACAAAATCTAAAAAAGGTTTCAACCAAGTTTCTTGTATACATATAATATCTGGTTTAACTTCCAACTCACTGATAAAACTTTTAAACTCCTGCCCATTTGCGATAAGACTTTTAGCATTCAATTGAATTAAAAACATTTACTCTATCTAGTCTGGCTTGACGACTTGCCTTCTGATTCAAGTCTTTGGGTTATTTGTTCCCATGAGAGATTTCTCACTCCCAGGAATTTTTCTGCACCTTTTGTGATTACTTTTATTTTCTCTGTTTTATGCTTAACTTGCTCAGTACAATTTATAACATATGTTATAAAAATAATCAAATTTTCTAAATTTACTGCTACTTCCGGGTTTCTCAGAGTTTCCGTCTCTCTCACTTCTTTGACTTTGGTCTCTCTTGTTTTGTCTTCTCTGACTCTTTTAACTGCTTCCGCATAACTAAAGTTGTTTTTTATTTTAACTTGCTGAACCTCCACCGCTCTTTTTCTTACCTCACACCCTCCATATGTTACACAGTGATCTCCACCACAATTACAGCATGTAGCCTTCACATTCTCCCCACATTCTTCATATCTGTGCTCCCCTCCACATTTTGCACACCTTTGTTTCCCTTTACAAATTGCTGCAACGTGACCATATCTCTGACACTTATAGCATCTCAGAGGAGGAGGAACAAATGCTCTTAACATTGTAACTCATGTATCCTATTTTTATCCTTTCTGGAAGTTTTCCATCCTGGAATTCAATAAGTACAGACATACTTGGTACTCTTTTTTTTCGTTTACAGTTTTATTTAGTCTTTTTACACTCTTCACCTAGCCTTCCAGTATATTCTTCTTTGTATTATCCAAGTTTTCTTCCACTGGAATTCCCCAAATTACTCCCCGTGTCCCGGTTTGACCATTCATTATTTTTTTGTCCACAACAGTCTTTTTACCCACACTTCCTATGAGCATTGCTTTATTTCTTTGTTCTTCTGATTTACAAATAATCAATATGTTTCCATCATAGAGAATTTTCGCCATTTCTATTTCCCCTAATTTCCTTTTTAGCTCTTTTGTAAGTGCTATGGGGCTTAAGCCAACATGATCTTCTTTTTTCTCCATCACCAGAATTATTTTAAACTGTTCCCTATCCAGCTTTCGCCGAATCATTCTTTCATTTCCCTCAAAACAGTTTTCCTCCAATCCCCTTTTCCTACTTGTATGCCCACCCTGACTTCTCTCTGATTCCCGTACCTTTCCACCTCCTACCGCCATCCATTCTTCGGTTTCCATATCATCCTCTTCCTCATACCATGATCCTTCATTTCTGACCCATTCACTAACCAGTTCATGCCTTCCGCTTTCCTCCGAGTTTGCATTCTCGTAAGATCTTCGTTCAACTTGTTTGGATCCAGAAGTATTACTGTTTGCTTTGGCCAGCCGCCCAAACATGGGTGCCGCCATCTTTTTTCCTCGCTCGCTGGTGGTGATTTACGTCACCGGATCTTTGATTGACACTTCATTGAGCCAATAGCTGAAAGGAGAAGTGTCACCATCCAAGGAGCTCCCGAAAACTTGAGATGGTCCCGCCCTCTCTCTTGACAGTTATGAATAGACCCAGTTGCAAAAGACTTTGTGAATGAATTGGGCCAGATATGCTCGTGATTTTAATCATGTTAAGATTCCAAAAGTAATGTTATTTAATCATGGATAAAAGTAAAGCCCATAACAAACATTCCATTCACACTTTCTACTAAGTGGTGACATCGAAAACAAATTTCTATATCACTAAGGGGTTTAAACTCCACTCCACTATCACTTCACCTACTCCGTCTTCAAGAGGTACTTCCAGGACCACCAGCCAAGCCACACCCCATATCCTCAGCTCTCCATCCATCTGCCATCCTGTGGGGGGACGAATGCACCTCTACCATCCTTGCACACCATGCATTAACAAAAGGAGCTTCCATTCACAGTTGCCCATGCCCTTATTAAGAAACCTCGCATGGATATCAGCTAAAACAATTCATTGTCTGCCGTACATGTACTATGTAAAAAAAAATTATTTCTGATTCTCTCTTGTTTCTCATTTCAGAGATCATGGCAGTCGG
Organism: Danio jaintianensis; assembly: GCA_903798115.1. Taxonomy (NCBI): domain Eukaryota; kingdom Metazoa; phylum Chordata; class Actinopteri; order Cypriniformes; family Danionidae; genus Danio; species Danio jaintianensis. The sequence goes on along the minus strand of CAIGQV010019068.1, from coordinate 7,035,466 downwards.
CTCCAGAAGCTGACCCTCATCCAATCTATTACACTCCACATCCATTCTAAATGCATTCACACTCTACGTAAAGGATACATTTCCACTCACACAGCCCACACCCTCGATGCCATGTTCACACTAGCCTTTTTTTGGTTTTTGAGATGTTCTGAACTAACATCAAATTTTAATCCCACAATCCACCCCCCATATCTGATCTAACTTTGCAGGATGAAGAAACTCTTTCTTTCTTTATTAAGCAAAGCAAAACAGATCAATTACGCAAAGGACATTCTATATACATTTTTGACATCCCCTCCCACACCCATTCCAAACCCTCTTAGCATTCTTACACCACAGGAGAGCAATACCACCTCAGGGAAGCCCAGCTGATCCTCTCCAGCCGACTTCCACCCACATGCGTTTCTAGGCATAAGCACGATTGTGCTATTTCCCCCTATTCCCCCTCCTAATAACATAGGAGCTCCTTCACTACCCTTCCCCTTTTTTCTTCCTTTTTTTTTTCCTCCAAACTCAAACTATCCCATACTTCCATTTACTCTCGTTCACCATTGCAACTGCAGTGACGCTCTAGCTAAGCCCTTTTCACTTTCATCTCTATATATCCCTACTGGGACGCTCTGCCTGAGCTCACACACACATCCATTTAGCCATTCACTACCGACACACTCCCCAGCACTGCCACAGTAGTTAAAACGCCTCCGCGGAAGCGTACTTGCCTTTCAATATTGACTTCCACCGCACCTCTGCAAAAGCAGAGAAGCTCTACTGAGCTTCATTTCCCTTCTGCACCACTGCCGCAGCAGTGACGCTCTGCCTGAGCTCAAATACACTTCCATTTAACATACCACTACTGACACACTCCTCAGCACTGCCACAGAAATTTAAATGCCTCCGCAGAAGCGTATTTACCTGTTGTTATTATTGACTTCCATTGCACCTCTGCAACTGCAGAGATGCTCTGCTTAGCTTAACTTCTCCTCTGCACCACTGCCGCAGCAGGAATGCTCTGCCTGAGCTCACATACACTTCCATTTATTTATACTATTACACTCCCCAGCACTGTCACAGCTGTTAAAACGCCTGGGTAAGAGTTCTTTGATACTGACTTCTATTGCACCTCTGCAGAAGCAGAGACGCTCCGCTGAGCTTATCCTGACATTTCACCACTGCCATTATAGAGTCTCTCTAGCAGAGCTCATACATCCCGCATTCAAATTATTACATCCGTCTCACTCTCCCGCCCAGTCACGGCAGTTAAACACTGCTACGGGAGCACACATAGCATTTGTAACATCGGCTGCCAGTACACCACTTCAGTAGCAGCGATCACTTTAACCTAAACCATTCACCTTCTGTACCGTTTCCATCTTTGCATCTACAAACCGTCTCCTGGTACCATCTTTCTAACACTATCCATTCAGTAGCCAGTTATGGCTTTGATCTTTATTGCCCTTTTGGGGGTTCTTAATTATGCGGCTGCTGTCCCGAGCTAATTAAGGCATCTTGGGGAGTTCTCGAGATCTACCTGAGCTCAAACTCCCCTCTCGCCTTGCAAACGGGAAGGAGCCCCGGGCTCGAGGATCTTATGAGCTCAGGGCTCTCTCCCGGGACAGCATGCCAAACAAGCTTTATAATCAATCATCAGCTAAGTGTGAACCCTTGAAACATTTTTTAGTAAATCCAATTAATCTTTTTTTTTCAATGTATGGTTACTGCAATAAAACCATGGCTAATTGTTGTCATCAATGTCCAAATCTACTTTTGCTAGTTAAACGATAAGAAAACATTTGAAACGCCTGGCACATGGACTAAAATTGTTGTCTGTATTTTTAGTAATTGGTGTATTTTGAGAATAGCATGCAATCAACAAATCTGAGTCTCTCATTCCCTTTAAAAGTTGTGCTTGTACGATTATATATATATATATATTATATATATAATGTTATTTAAATGGCAGAATCTGTGAGCACAAAGACAGAAAAACAAAGAAAAAAAAGGGCCATTGACTTTAATCCAGGTTTTAGTTGGTCAATGGTGCAATAGTTTTTAGTTGCCTGAAAATAACAACATCCCAACAAACACACTCAGTATAGCCCCTTCTAACAACTTTGTACCAACCTTGTTAAGAGGTTGAGAGTTCTACGTTGTTTACCATTTAACCATCATTGAGGGCAATCGCTAGACTGTCTGGACGACCACTGTACAAATATTACTCATTGTTGAATATGAGCATTTTAAATGGTCTGACATCTCATTGTTCATCAAATGAGAATACGTAAGCATTGCATTTAATAGTTAAATGAGAGAGATACGTAATATTCAAACAAACCTAAAGTGTCTGGTTTGATTTAAAATGCTAGTTGTATTTCTTTCAGAATTAGGACATCCTTAATATTTTTTTTTCACAGTAGACCTGTCCTGTCGTGTCTAGCTCTGATACTTACCCTTTCTTATTCTCCGTTCAGTTTTACCTGTGTCTGCTCCGCAGCCCTACTGGCATCCTTCTCTAATATTGACATTGGCACTATAAATGTGAACACGATAAATGTGTTTGCTGAAATGCCAACAATGCACACATCTAACTTTCAGACAGCACACACATGGGTGTACAGATGGGTACAAGTGCATTTGGTATTTTTATATAAAGTCATGCTGGATGTGAAAATGAAAACTGTGTCTGGCTAAAACTAGCAAAAAAAATACCCGTGTCCCGCCTGTGTTCACATTGTGCCGAGTGTATGATTCTGTATAGGGTCTGTTAAATGAACCGCAGCCGGAAACGTATTACTTGTGCCTGCACTCCTGCACACATAACATGCAAAAGAGGGTGTTGTGCTCTTTCCTGTAAATAACAAAATAAACACAAGAAAAATGACAATGGTCAGAAAAAAAGCAGATGTTTATAGATACATTACTTACCCTTGACTTGTTCCAAACTATGTTTAGTCTCTTTTTTTTCTGTTGAACATAAACATATTTTGAAAAATGTTAGAAAGATTGACAACCATGCATTGACTTTCACAGTATTTGTTTTTTTCCTACTATGGAAGTCAATGGGGTTACTGGTATCCAGCATCCTTCAAAATATTTGCTTTTGAGCTCTACAAGAATTATCATTTTTATATGTAATATCACTTAATTGTTATTTTAGATTGATTGACATTTTAATTGATTATACATTATATTTGAGACAACATGTAGATATGTAAGACTAGTTTCAATTAATCCTTATCTTTTCATGACACACTTACATTACAGTACATAATCAGCTTATTTGACAGTATCCTGAATACTGCATTTGTTTAAGGAGTATTGTTTAAGTAAATTCTTTTGTTTGTTTTTTTCATCTGAACCTAAAAAGCTGGGGAAGGTTGAATTACACATTAGCAATAAAAATAACAATCATTACCATTATGAACTACATCTACAATATCTACTCACCAGTTAGGATTTACATACACAACCTGTTCAATAAACATGTCTGTTTGGTTTTAAATATAATCTATTTAGTTTAAAAAATGTATCCATATTTTCAGTTTTACACCCCCTCCTGGGTCTCCAGCCGCACTCTAGTTCCATAGTATGTGCGTTATATTTGTAGAACAATCCCATTGTCAAACCCATTGAAGTACACTGAAGCAAATTCTCTCTAGAAATTTTCATAATGCACAATATATTAGAAAGACTGTCATGTCTCAAGATGTCATGTAATCAACAACACTGGACAAACACAAGTATAAATGAAGTAAAATACTTTAAAAAATGCTTATACCTAAGGAGAACTTGAACAAGAATGACATTTTATCCTTTTTTTTAGATCAACTTTAAAATGTTAAAATATATTTCTATATTAGTACCTCATATTTCTATTAATTTGTTTGTGCTCTATTATATCTTTTGATTGCCTAAATTGCATGATGTATAATGAAATTCTTAATAACAAAGGTAGGACATGCACATAATTCATCAACAATCTTGTGGTGTGTAAATAAAACACACTAAACTACGTGTCCCTTATTATATAAAATGAAAAACATTAGGTCGAATTAAATAGGACTTCAAGTTAGGCTGCTGACCCCTTTTTAGTGGATCAAGGCCCTTTCTAGTGCCTGAGATACATCATATTAAACAAGATACATGATACAGTATTCTCCATTCAATCTAGTTTATATCACACCCACACTAAAACATCAAATGATAAAACAATAACTGTGTATGCATTAACATCATAAAATAAAGCCAATGGTATGGATTTGAGTTAGTATCCATTTTTCCAGGATTAGATTGCTGTACTGCACCAAAGCAGTGTTGAATCAACACTACAATGTCATTTTTATTTTTCACTCACAATTCAATTCACCGTCTTTCTAGCTCTCTTTATTTACATTGCTTTTAACCTTGTTCACTGACATAACGTCCCGCTCTTCCAGTCACTTTATTGCCAATCTCTACTGTGTTAAATCTTTTTTCTATTATTATGATTGTTTTGTTTTTGTCGTACTCTTCATCTCCATATCCCTCTCTCCTCGCTTCACTTAACATTCCTCTCATGTCATTAAGATTACAGTTCTGAGCAGGCAGGATGACACGCCAGTCTGAATTATTCAAACTAGGGTGAGTGGAGGATGAGGAATACGGTGGCCTCAGAAGTATATTACACTGTTGGTCAGAGACCCTGAGCTAAACTGTACAAAGATGCCAGAAAGCCTAGCAATGACTTCAATGCCGATTGTTGAATAAAACAACATTTTTGTTTTAGTTTATGAACTGTTCAGCCGCTTTTATTTTCCTGCCCAAAAAAGAAAAAGACAGCAGTGAATCTCCCACATAATTATTGAGAAATTAAATTAAATAACTTCAATTATATTTTTTTCTATAAAGTTTAATAGAAAACTATACAGTTATATTCTATAATAAAATCTTGAACTCCCAAACTTTTCAGAATTATTACTAATTTATTATAATTATTTATACATCTCTGAAATGCATCTTTTTAAATTAATTGTTTCATTGCCCATTGAAGTTTAAAAAAATAATAATCTAGGTCAAATGGACATCTGGTCACAATTTACCATAACGTTCTGTTAGGGCCCATTAGTTAATGTATTTACTAACATGAACAATACTTGCACAGCATTTATTAATTAATCAAAGTTCGACATTTAATGATGCATTATTAAAATCCAAAGTTGTCTATGTTAACATTGCAGTACAATGCACTGTCAATGCACTGTCAGCTAACAAGAATTAACAATAAATGACTTTATTTTCAGTAAAGAGATATACATATAACTATATGAACATCTTTTGCAGTTATTTTGCAGTAGGCTTTTTTAATTAAAAATTTTTCAAATCACTGTGCTCTCAATAAAGATGCATTTTTACTCAAATAGAGCAATATTAACTGCACAACACCTGTATGACTTTACTTTACACCTTATACTGTACCTATGCCTGTCACAATCACATCAGGCTCTTCCAAATAACCATTTTCTTGATCCGAAATCGCCCCATACACTCATTCACTATTCCCTACATTAGTTCACTATAGTCCACTTGAAGGAGTGAATAAAACGAGTGAGGGAATTCAAGCAATCAGTGGACCATTTTGCCATTGTGCTTTGCTGTTTGATAAATCCCTCCGTAGATTAGCACTATTTGAGGGTATAGGGGCGATTTCAGATACAGCCGTTGTTTGGTCTCCACAACGGTTAAGGACTCATGCTCTACTTACCCGACTCATCATCATCATCATCATCATCATCATCATCATCATCATCATCATCATCATCATCATCACAACCATTACCATTATGAACTCCATCTACAATATCTGCTTACCCGTTAGGATTTCCATATACAAGCTGTTCAATAAACATGTCTGTTTTAAATTTAATGCAAATATAACATACTCTGTGTTTCCAGTCATACAGTACTTTTATTACAATTCTTAGCATATAGTTAAACTCTATTTCTGATTGTGTTGTTGTTTGCATTAACAGCCTTTCACTTTCATATATTTGTAAAATATTTAAAAATCCTATTTTTAGGCTTTTTTGAAGAAGAAGATGAAGAATAATAAGAAGAAGAAGCAGCAGCAATAATGCTATGGGATACCAGTCAACTGCAGAGTAACCTCTTTTTATTTAGAAACCAAAATATACTGCCACTTGGTATGTGGTTAATTAAGACTGTGTATTTCAAGATCACATGTCAGTAAATTACATTCAGATTCCAAAAGTAATATCGATCACCACCTTCACAAGCACTGACCTATACGTTTCATCTAGTGTGAAGGTGAATTTGTCCTATGAGCATGCCTTAGCATCATAAACACATAATCAAGCTTTTAAGTGCCGTAATGTGCGATCAGATGAAATTGCTAAAACGGGGCTTTTTCATCACAATCACTCATTGATTTGTTCTTAATGGAAAGCCCTGTGTTTCTGGTCATGAAGCAGCGACCACGAAAGTTGATATTTATAGACTGAATTGATTAGGCTTAAGCCAGCATAAAAGGGCACATATCGTATAAAAGCATTAGGGGAAGTGTAACCTTCACAAATTCAGCGATATCTTTGATGTATGTAAACTGAAAAGATCACTTTAAGAAATAATAGTGGCCGAAAAAAGTTATTCTGTTCACGTCTCAGGCTTTTGTCTGGGGGACTGGTAAGATCTGGGCCACTCTGAACCAGTTGGCCATCATGTGCAGATCAGCAGGGGGTTCTATGGGTCCACGACTGGGGCACGAGACCTCGACCAACTGCATCACTTTAATCATCACTGGAGCAAGACGAGGTGAAAAGTGGAGTCGTTTTGAAAAGAAGATTTAGATTACCAGGAGAACTCAGACACAGTTCAGGCTGTTTGAGACCACCTGCAGTTAGCAGTCAACTATGGCAAGCCCTTTTACCATTTAATCTACTACAATCTACTTTCAGGCTACTTGTACTTATTTTTTAGCCACTAGTATCTTTTCCATGAAGGATTAGTGCTTACTATTTTGTGATAATTCATTACAATAATAATAATAATAATAATAATAATAATAATAATAATAATAATAA
>CAIGQV010019068.1:7008900-7028383 GCA_903798115.1 Danio jaintianensis | reverse complement strand
AATAATAATAATAATAATAATAATAATAATAATAATAATAATAATAATAATAATAATTCAATACATTTACATAATGTTTTTCTGCACACTCAAAGCACTTTGTATATTTAGGGGGAAATCTCCTAAACAGTTTATAGAATCTAGAATCTTTCCAAGTAATGGGTTGCGGCTGGAAGGGCATCTGCTGTGTAAAACATATATGCCGGAATAGTTGCCAGTTCATTCCGGTGTGGCGACCCCTGATATAAAAGAGACTTAGCTGAAGGAAAATTAATGAATGAGTTTATAGAATCCACCTGAATGTTGTGATGGCAGCCATGCCAGAACATGCTGAAGCCTGATTGATGCTTTTGCCAGACACCACAGCACAATCCTCCGCTAAATGCACACTCACAGTCATGAGTTGTGAAGACATTCATACTTAATGTGTTCACCATTGTACTATTATTTGCAACAACAGGGGGCGACTTGGAGTAACTTCCAGGATGAAACATTGGCGAAGAAATCAGAAAGTGGAGTTGCTAAATTAATGAATTTTAATCATATATAAAATGAATAGGTTGTGGATAAATTTGAAGGACACTCATGAAAATGTTTGTTTTAGTACAATTGTGTAAATAAGTAATGCAGGCTATATTTTATATATCCAAGCTAACTGTGTGCTTAAAGTAAAACATTATATACATTAAAATAAAAATAACATTTACTTAAAACGCTTTGGACAACTTGTGCACAAAATATATTTTGCCTCATTGCTTCAAAAGAAACTTCACATCAGGCAGCTGTTTTGGATTTCTAAAGATAAATGCACATTCACCCAGCTCGGGCCAGGCTCGGCTCCATGTCATGCATCTTCAGATGTGGAGCCATGCAAAAAGTTACAAAAAATGTTGTGCACACCGCAAACTGAAATGATGTCACATACACCCAAAGTGAACTTTCGGCATCAATTCAATGATGTCACATTTGCTGCACACACCCAAACAAACTTATGGATGTATTGTCAGGACCTCTGTCTCATCTGAAAGACAGTGCATAATGACAGTATAGAGTCCCTGTAACTATACCGGGGCACTAGGATGCACACAGTCACACAGTCAATGGCAAAAACCTAAAATCTGTTACTAGCAACAGAATATTCAATGATACTCTCTAAAAGTTCTGTATCTAATAAATAATTTCTTTCTATTTAATAGGTACAAGTTCATTCATTCATTCATTTCTTTTCGGCTTAGTCCCTTTATTAATTTGGGGTCGCCACAGCGGAATGAACCGCCAACTTATCCAGCATATGTTTTACGCAGCGGATGCTCTTCCAGCTGCAACCCATCACTGGGAAACAACCCTACACACTCATTCACACACATACACTATGGACAATTTTGCTTACCCAATTCACCTATAGCACATGTCTGTAGACTTGTGGGGGAAACCGGAGCACCCGGAGGAAACCCTCGCGAACACGGTGAGAACATGCAAACTCCCCACAGAAACGGCAACTGACCCAGCCGAGGCTCGAACCAGTGACCTTCTTGCTGTGAGGCGATCGTGCTACCCACTGTGCCACCGTGATGCCCATAAGTACAAGTATCTTTTAAAAAGGTACCAACATAATAAACACTATTATCAACTAAGAAATTAGGGCCAAGTAATTAAAAAAATATTAGTATGGAAAAAGTAGCATGAACATAGATACTTGAGCATGTTATAGATTAGTTGCCATAGTCATCTCAATCATTAATGGTGTGGCATAAGGTGAAAAGGTGCTAGTATACAGACTATTCACATACTCGCTGGCCGTTTGTGTCTCCCACTCTGTAGGCTCAAAGCATAAGATGAGGATGAGTAATTGCACTTTCAACACATGGGAATCAAAAGACGACAAACCCTGGCTTTCCCACACCTACAGATAAAATGAAGCACCCTTTGATGAGGGGGCTCCTGGCTATTTCTCTTACTTTTCAAGTGCTCCAGCCACAGCAGAGAGAAAGACAAACAGAACAGAGGCCGAAGGTGGGAGAGAAGGGGCGAAGGGAATGAAAGGAATCACAATGAACAAAAAGCTGAAATCAAAGAGTCTCAAAACCCTGGAAAAAGTCACCAGTGGTAACTCGCCCGGTGAGAGGGGATGAGTAAAGTGAGCTGAAGTGGCAAATTTGGTATGAGGGAAAGTAAGGTTATAGAGACAGTGGAAGACACTTGTTTGCCTGGCCACATGCAGCGGTTCTCCGTTCTCATCTGCTGTCTTGCTTACTGTCCTAGAATGCCCGCTGTGATGCCATCTCACTGTTTTCAAGACTACAAATCAGTCTCTGTCTCATTTGTCCCAAAGCAAGTCTAAAATCAGACACCATGAAAGAAAGATCAGCAAAGATCAAACAGTGCCACAGTCCAATAATGTATGCTAAGCATTGTGCTCTCACTTCTTGAAGTGTTAAGGCTACAAATCATGTTTTTGTTGTGAGGAAAGTTGCCATAGATAAGCTATCTTGACTTTGTCAACTGATTTCAGCTATTTAAATCATGAATCAGTGTTGAAATTTGGCCATAAACCTGTTTTTGTCAGGGTTCTGCCACTCCGGTCTTGTAAATTCTTGTTTTGGTGGCAGAGTCCAGACACTAGTCCTATCATGTCTTGTATGTTGTGCTCGGCTCGAGTTTTCTCGAGTCGAGCACTCGTTTTCTGTCATTGTGTCTCTGTTTGAGTGCCATCGTGACAGCGCAGTCACGATGGCACTCAAACAGACCCAGTTTTACCCGGCTTAGTCCCTTTTTAACAAACACGGACAAGAGCGTGCTATAGATGCGTGCTCTTGTCCGTGTTTGTTTGTTCTGTCTGCAGCGTGGTGTTTCATTCCCAGCGTCTCAGTCTAGTTGGTTTCGGTTTCGGTTGGCACTGGGATGAAACATCCACGTTGCATGTGTGAGCGCACGGTAAGGTGTTTTCACTTATATATATATTTATGGGATCATTACTGATATGGGAAAATAAATGTAGATTTACTTACAGAAGTGCAAGCCCAAATGTGAGGACATACGAAACTATGCACAGAGAAACAACTGGGTAAAACATGTTTATAACATATATACTATAAAGATAATTTAAAGAAGATGTTATCTTTATGTGAAAAGGCATGGTAAGGGACGTTTGCAACTTTTGCTTGAAAAACACTTTATTTCTGTAATAATGCTAGTTCACACTAGCAGCGCAGAAGTATCATCCCCTTTAAATCACATTTACTTTTTAATTTTGACACTGTATTTAACCCTGGCTTAAAGATGTTCTAAACCCTGCTCTTGACTCCAGGTAAAAGAACATTCCACTTGTGTAATTTAGAAGCACCACATTTTCACTGGGTTATGAAACCATGCTCCAGAGCAGGAACAATAAATTTTTTTATTAATTTTTGTTCTTTAAAGAACTTCGGGCACTATTGTGCACTGTGTTAGAATGTACCTGCTTTTTTCGTTACTGTTATTTGTACAAGTAAATGTTTAGTTTTGTATTTATTATTATTAGTTAGAGATACTACAATGTCCAATGAGCATATGGAAGAAAAATGATACTTTATCAATACTTTTACAAATTCATTATTTTTGGAATTTGCTCACTTTGCTTCACCGTCTATCCTCTAGACAATCCCTCAGCATCTTTTTGAAAAGGTTTAGTCAACATAATTAAAATGTACCCCACATACCAGTACTACAGCAAGAAGCTTACAGTACATTGTAATTAACAATTAAAACATTCAGTTGCTCTTGACTCACCCAGTCAATGCGGCGTTTAGCCTGTTCAGTTACGGTAAAGTAGGTTTCTGACAGCCCGTGGCTCTTGTGGGGATTTTCTCCTGACAATCCCAGATCATGCCATTCTGTAAGGGATAATTCCCTGTGGACTCCTGGGGTATAAGGCCAGATGAGACATTACCTTCCAATTAAAGTTCCACCAGCGGAGGCTTAAACCGTTGGGATTTCAGACTGGCCTGGTGTGACCCAATATGGTTAAAGATGATTAGAGGACTCATACAAACCCGAGGCTATTTTAAACACAATGCTGTATGTGGATCAGCCTGGGACTGCATGACATGCAAGACGATGGGCTCTTATTGTCAAGTGGATTTCCTTTTCAAGACCATTCAGGGCTTCTAAACGACAGGATTGATGTCTAATCATTGATGTCATGTTTGTAACCAAGGTTTGCTTTTTCAGCAAGTCACAACCACCTGGATGTGATTGTATTCTTTAAGAAAGGATGGTGTGCCGGTGGCTACAACCAAGCATGGCAAGCAGGAGTTTACTCGATGGCACATTTACATAGATTGAGGCAAATCAAGCTTACAACTTCCAAGCACACTTTCCAGGAGTGGAATATTCAAGCGTAAAATCCTTGCCCTGGGAAGGTACTGATATTAACACCCTGCCTCGGCCCGCTAGGTCTCAGACATCCCTGTTCAAAGGTTCAATTCTCTGAGCTTCTTGCCCAGGCTATGGCCTGTCATCATGCCAGGTCCCTCGTTCCTCTAATTATTCATACCTCAACGTTTCTAGCTCACTATCCTCTCAGTCTGACAGCTTGGCACTCCTTGTGCATGTTAATCACTTGGTGTCTTGCTAACGGAGCAGCACCATGTGCTTGTACCAATAACAGGAGGCACATTAGCGCTGCAGACACTAGTCAGCATGAGTGGAGCACTTTACCCGAGAGTCTTACACAAATTAACAATTACGCTTAAAACAAACTAATAAACAGTTGTTGGAGAGAGGGGAAAAACAGATTGTTTTCAAAAGGAGCATCTCTTATAAATCTCTCAAGGTCTGTTTCAAGGCCAATAAAAACAAGAATTCAAGAATTAATGAGAAGCCGCTAGCACTCAAACACAAATGGCTAGCATAGACTAGCTACTTAAGTCCTTCTTGGGCTGAGAAGAACAAAAGGATAAGTGTGTCAGTCAAGGATGTATCTGCACTGAATTAAACATAGCAAAAGTGGCAAAACGAAAGGCCATTACCTTTCTAGTTCACTTACTGGCAAATGTAGAGGTGATAAGGAAAGATTTCACCTCAGATTGAAGGGCATCGGAAAGGTTCTATTAAAAAGTGAGGAGTTTATCGTTGATATTCTGCTTGATTTAAGTTAAGCTTAAACCATCCAGTGAACTTTTTTGCCTTTGCTGAACATAAAGATGCTGGTTTCAAATGTGTGGTAGAATCAAATTTAGACTAACAAAATTGCAGCATGTCATCATACTGCTGTGCTGTATATGATTTTTATCTTATTTTCCTGTGTCTGTTCTAAAAAGACATCATGCGTGAAGAATAAAAACAAAATTAATTGGTAAAATAATTGAACTCCAAGTTTCGCTGGTTAAATCAAGTAGGAAAGCAGTAATTAATTGGGTATCAAATTAAGCAATAACATAACAACTCAGCTGTAAAGCGGCCCTCTTTCAAAATATTTTGAAAGCTTCAGGAAAGGTCAAATTTTACATTTAGAAATTTCAAAACTCAGAGTAGTATAATTTTTGCCAAGACAGCTATTTGGACAAACCCAAAAGTTTCTGGAAAACCATCAGCTGTGGTTTATTGCCAATATATATGGCTGTTTTGTACAGCTTCAAATGTTAGTTCCACAATGGTATTCTCAGGAACACCAGTCAAAGCCTGAACAGAACATCATGCCATTAGTCAAGGAGCTAAAGCGGGGTTGAAAGTGGGTCTTCCAAGAAAATCTACCAAAAGATGGCTCAGGAGAGAGAAGATCAGTGGATTTACTAACCAAAATCCAACTGAGATGCTGTGGCAGGACATGAAGCAGAGAGTTCATGCCAGTCAGCCCTTGAACCTTACTCAACGGAACGGTTCCTCTTAATATCTGAAAGCATGCGTCTGATCAATGGCTTTCTGAGGACTACAGTATACTTTAAAAAACTGTTAATAAAAGAAGGAAAATATATTCATATTTATATTATTATTAGGTATTTTTATTACACTTTACAATTATTTCAAACATGAACAGGTCTACTTTATTTATAGAGCCTTTTTCACTACAGAGTAGCCCAAAGGACTGTACAGAACTGTAAAGCAGTACAAGAATACAAGTAACACTTTACAATAAGATTGCATTAGTAATGTTAGTTAATGCGTTAGGTAACTTGAAATAGCCATGAACAACAAATCTGTTAAGCATTACTTACTCTTTTAATAATGTTCACTAAACATTTATTAACGTGAAAGTTATTGCATTAGTTAACATGATTAAAAATGACTTCGTTCAGCTGTACATAATCTTTGTTAATGTTAACTTACTCATATTCTAACCTATCTCTTTGCATTAACGGTTTAATTTGTTAATGTTTACTTAAACATACACTAATGTATTTGGTAACTGATTAGATAACATGACTTAACAATGAACAACACATTTATTCAGCAATATAATATAATATATCAATATAATAATTCAGCAGTAATGTGTTATACAATTATAACTACACAATCTTCAATTTGCATGTTATTCATGTTTTTGAACTCTTACTAACATGCTTTATCATCAGCAAAGCATTTGTTAAAGGAATTTGTCAACATTATTGTAATGTGTACACTACTCCAACATTATCTATTGTGTTACTAACATTTGTTAACTCTTTACAAACTTGATTCATCACTAACAAAGTTCTCCGTCTAACTTTCAATTTTTTTTTTTTTTTTTTTTATGTTTTAGGATGTTAAAGTCTGGTAATGTTCTCACTGTTATGTAGTGTAATAAAGGTTCTGAAGGTTTGAGTGATGTGTAAATGGTTTTCACTGAAGTAATAGCACTTTAGTTTGTCACAACTCACACTATTAACTGGCTCAATACCTGCCTATTATTAAAATATTAACTGTTTATTAGTACTTAAAATATGATCTTATTCTACATCCCTAATCCTACCGAATACCTAAACCCAACTACGACCTTGCTAACTGTTAACAAACAGCAAACTGGTAGTTTATTGAGCTAATAGTCAAAGGTAGTTAGTTAATTTTTTGTCAATTTGTTCATCTTAAACAATGCAATAACTAACACATTACTATATTTTTAGGTTTACATTGACAAAGTTTAATATTGCTGAGTAAATAGGTTGTTCATTTTTAAGTCATGTTATCCAATCAGTTAATAAATACACTAGTGTACTGTATGTGTAAGTAAACATTAACTATTCATGCTGTTAATGTAAAGAGATGCATTAGAATATGAGTAACTTAACATTATCAACGATCATGTAATGCTGAATAAAGTCATTGCTTACCATTAGTTCATGTTAACTAATGCATTATTGAACACATTAATAAATATAAACAATTATAGGCCACAGAAAACATGATTTCAGTCAAGATAAAAAAAATAAAAAAAAATTCACTGAGGGTGAAGATCTGATATCAAATGGAAAATAATTACACAGCCAATTTTCAGGCGAGTTCTTATGAATCAGGGCTCATATTCACAAAGCATTTTAAGTCTAAAAGTACCACAGAATTTGCTGATTTAGGAGAAAATCACAAATAAATATTGGGCATTTCAGTATTAACTTTAGCACTCATAATTTTTTTAAGCATTGCATTAGTCCAAATGGGATGAGATAAACTCATGGAGCACTATCTCAGGATCAGCAAAAGACAAACATATATAATTTGCAGCAGTCTTTAACTGAAAGAATTTATTTTCACCATACATTTAATTTGATTATCAAACTAGGGCCAAAAATACACCAAGATTTTTATACGGGACTGCACATTTATTGTCCATGGATCTAAAACTACTGTCAACATCAACCTGATTTGGCCAGAAAGTGTGGGTCACGTGATGAAAACTGTCTTCTCCTCATTTGTCATACACCTTTTAATGTTCATCATATATCATTCTTAAAATTACATAGACAATGACATAGCTCAGTAGATGCATTATATCTTTATCAAGCTGCCGTCTCATACACACATGCACAGTTGCACAGAAGTACATACATACAGTACACATACCCATACACACATGCATACACTTATGTGAATGTAACCGCCATTCCTGTGCTAAATATAGGATAATTTATCAATTGGAGCAGGAATCAAGGCTCCATTGAGACAGGAATCTTGAAATGCACCTGTTTTGGAAAACAGCAATTAGACAACATTTAAAGATGAAGAGGTGCTATTTGGCTTTCACCAGTGTTAACTAATGTGATACTCACAGAATGCATGCTATTGCTTTTTTTAATGTAACCTATGTCCTAATCTGAATGCAGCTTGGACTGCTTTGAAAGCATAACCAACCAACTAGCATGTTCACATATAGGCCTACTTACATTTTTTTTTAACTAAGAATTGGTTTAGACAACAACAGTTTCTCTCTCTCACATACATTCTCAGAAAAAAGAAACACATAAAATGTACAGTTGCACATCTCAGTGCAAATTGTGGTGTTTTGTTAATGAATCAATCATTGCTTTTGAACAAATTGAGTCAATGATCCAATAATCTATTCATATAGAAATTTACTTAATTTATGAATAACTTTTTATTTTCATTTTAAAGTATTAATTCAATAATTTAATTATGCCGTAGTTCTTTATTCAACATTTAAAATCAGAATTTATTTAAATAAATATAAATGTTGAAATTTGACATGAAACATTTAAATGGATCGTTCAGTTCACACTAAAAGACTCTGTCATCATTTCCTCTCCCTTTACTTTTCGTGAAGGGTAATTCTTTTTGACTTTCTTCTGTATAGAATAGAAAAAAAGTGGATATTTTGTAGAAAACTTAAATCCGGTAACCATTAACTTTCACAGTATTTGTTTTTCCTATATGGATGTCAATGACTACAGGTTTTCAACTTTCTTCCAAATATCTTAAAAAAATAATAAAGGTTTGAAAGTTTTTGGGTGAACTATCACTTTAATAAATAAAGGCAATCATGAACAGACAAATCTTTTTAAGGCTTTTATTGTTACAAATAACTGAATAAAGAATAATATGTTTAAATAGGCTATATAAATACAGTATATAAATACTGTATAATAATATATACACACATACATACATACAAACACATACATGCATAGAGACTTAATTATATCAATTTATTTAAATATATTTAATTAAAAAAAGGCACACCTTTTTCACTCTTGCTAAACTGCAAACCAAACTTACATACTACACTCATCCAAACCAGATAATTAAATAGTTTCTGACAGCCATCAACCTGGTTTTTACTTGGCACTGCTCCGTCAAGGATATTTTTAAAGGTGACTCTCAATTATTGATCTGAGTAAAAACCTGACGCTATTTCTGCAGAAATGCCAGCACACAGGGAGATGGTCAGTCCTTTCCTGAAGATAAGAAAGACTCACAGAGGAAGTTTCTGCTTTTGTGAATGGCAAAGCACATGGATTGTTGTGCTTTTTGAGTCAGTTCTCCACCTGTTTGTTTTATCTGTCCCCGTAAGTGTGGCAGCAGAACGGGACTTCCTGCAAAACGTAGGATTTTCCCCACAGTCACTTAAAGCAGGATTCAAGGAGATAACCATTTCTCAAACTGGCAGATACTGTGGTCTATAAATACTCACAGGAGACAGGAGATTATGTGTATTATGTAAGGGTGACAGGGACATGATGATGGGGAAAGGAGAGACAGCCAGGGGTCTGATGGGATCTGGAAGCAAACACACAACTTTTTGTCTCTCGTTCGGTTACATTAACTCACTGTCTCTTTTCCTCCAGACGTGATTGACACATTAAAAGAGTCAAAATGACAGTAGTTATGTCTTAGGGAGATGACAACTTGAGAACAGCTGGAGAAATAGGACTGCAAAAGGAGACTCTGCCCCTTATTAATGTAATGAGACTTGCAGAGTATGACAGCTTATTGAAAATTTTTTTCTTTCAGTGTTAAATAACTGCAAGGCTCTATACAACCACTCCACTTACACACTCACACAAGCTCTTTATATGTTTACTTGACAATGATGTGCTAAAGAAACTGATTTTATTCCTCTATGTTGTGCATGTGCATGACATCACTGTTACCACAAAATTATGGATAGTTTACACTGTGATTTTAAAATTATGCTTCAAAAACGTAATACACTTAAAAAATTACTTTTGCTGCTTGTTCAAACTAATTATTTAATAAGAGTTGAACCAACACAATATTAACACAATGTTTTTTGGTGGACAACTTAATTGTTTTATGTTCAATCCATTTAAACTTGTAAAAACAATGAGGTTAACCTAATTGATTTGTGTTGGGACAACATGAAGGACCCAGCATTTTTTTACAGTCTAGTTTACTGGTTAATACTAAGTTTCCTTCCTATGTACAGTGCAGGGATTAAGCATAAATTGATATCCCCAGAATTCCATGTGTGACACAATTTTTTGTTTTATTGTTATTATTAATAATTAATAAACATTTAGTTATTTGTTATTAACTAAGTTTATTGTTAAAGTTTAACAATTAAAGTTTATTGTTATTTAGTTTAAGTAAAAAAAAATATCTTAGTTTTATTGTTTGTGTTATATCTAAAGTTGTTAAATGATTGTTTATGGAACTACTTTAGTTTTGTGACGAGGTCGACAGATGTATTATTTTTACAGATTTATCGGCACCAATATATGATTTCCGGCACAATTGGTTCCCAGCAAAAATCCCTGCTGATAGATATTCTGGCTTGTGTCTGTTAGTGGAGCAGCTGTGAATAAGTTACTACACTACAATATTAAACATCACTTGTGCACCATAGGCTACTGTATATACAGCTGTTTGAGAAAAAAATCACAGAGGATTTGAAGCTTCATTTGCAATTGCTTGACATCGCAGCCTGCCATTATCAATATGAATTTCAGTCAAAAAAACATACATATATGGAGAAAGTGACAGTACTGGATATAACAATCCTTGGGTGTACAGTCAACAGTTGTTTGTGATGAGCTTTGATTCAACATATGACTCAAAGTTTTATGAATTTGTTTCTTCTGTTAGCACAAAATAAAATAATTCAAAATATGTTAGAAACCGGGCTGCACGGTTGCGCAGTGGGTAGCACGTTCGCCTCACAGCAAGAAGGTCGCTGGTTCGAGCCTCGGCTGGGTCAGATGGCGTTTCTGTGTGGAGTTTGCATGTTCTCCCTGTGTTCGTGTGGGTTTCCTCTGGGTGCTCCGGTTTCCCCCACAAGTCCAAAGACATGTGCTATAGGTGAATTGGGTAAGCTAAATTGTCCGTAGTGTATGTGTGTGAATGAGTGTGTATGGATGTTTCCCAGTGATGGGATGCAGCTGGAAGGGCATCCGCTGCGTAAAACATATGCTGGATAAGTTGGCGGTTTATTCCGCTGTGGCGACCCCTGATTAATAAAGAGACTATGCCGAAAAAAAATTAATGAATGAATGAATGAATGTTAGAAACCTGTAAACATTCACTTCCATAGTAGTTGTTTTTCTATGCAAGTTAACGGTTACAGGTTTTCCGCTTTCTTGTAAACATCTTCTTTTGTGTTTAACAGAAAAAATAAACTTCCTTTTTGGCCTCAGAAAGTAAAGAAATGTTCTTCAGTCATGTGGGTGAGATTCTCCCCTTGTTGGGGAAAAAAAGAAAGAACAAAGTCTACAAAATAAGAAAATGTACTGGGTTTTGGCCTGAAGAAACTGCATTATAGACATTCACATATTTTACATGGGTCAATAACTAACATTTGTGGTGTTCAGGAGTTGGTATCTTTCCTAATATTGGCTGTTGTGGTATAAATTATTGCTTGCAGCCTTTTGTAAATGTTATGTATAATTAACTTGTCCTCAGTTGTCTTAAGTGAGTTGCAAACTCAACACACAGTAACTGTTACAGTAGTAAAAACAAAGTATGGAAAATATACAGGAATAATATATTTTTCAAAAACAGCTGGCAACTGAAAATAACAAGCAAAAGCACATAACTGTATACTTTTAAACTTTTTGCATTTATTCATTTAGCAGACACTTTTTATTTTTTCCAAACAAGATATGTGCAAAAAATATATTGTGTTTGACATACATTATTCTATGCAGAATCTGGGCAGTGATAGTTAACATGAACAGAACTGCATGTCTTTAATTTATAATAATTCAGCTTTTATTTAGGAGAATTCACTGAAAGGTGTCTGAATGCCTCAAGCAAATTTGTGGTTGCTTACCATGGCCTCTGGTAAGTTATTAAAAGCAAGTTAACTCTCTGGCAAACTTTCAGTCATTCAGTCAGAGCATTTGAAATGTACTCTGACAAATGCTTTGGATTGCCTTTCATATGAATATTCTAATAGATCTCTGAATATTCAGAGGGACAGATTGTGTGTTGATGCTTTGAAAGAGTTCATGAACACTCCCTGAACCATAGAGCTCTAATCTGGGACATGTTAGATGCATACAGAGTTCCATTTTGCATTTTAAAAAGCCCTAGTACTCCAAAAAAAGTGGAAATCACTGTGGATCAGTGCATTTTAACAAACTGCAATCAAGTATATGTCACGTTACCGGGAGGTATTGCAGACGGGACAAGAGGTAGGATCCATGTGCATTTAATGGTGAGTTGTCATACAAAAACAGGACATCGTGCAAAAACAGGACATCCAGGTACAAAAAGTAACAAAATAACAAATAAACAAAACAACAAACTATGACCAGAAACTATGACTTAAACATGAGCTAAACATACCATCAATACCAACATAAACCAGACAACATACTAACGATCAACGACTGAGCCAAGACTAGACGGGTGCAGGGTGTATAAATAGTCCAAACAATGAGTAGTGATCGGATGCAGCTGTGTGTGTGATGAGTGGAAGTGGAAACCGGGTGTGTGTGGCGGAATGATGGGAATTGTAGTTTGTGATGATTTGTAGTTCACCAGCGATCTCTGAAGTCCTTGATCACTGGTGAACATGACAGTATAATAAAGTAAAATAAAAATAAATTAGGTAAAGATACACTGCTCAGCATAAATGAATACACACCATTTTGTGAATACACACCATCAGTGGATATATGTTTGTTTTTTTGTGCATTTGAACAAAAGATTTATTAAACAAATATATGTATTAACATAATATTTTAGCCACCAAACATCTTTAGAAGTATAAAGATAATGCATTTAAATTCATGCAAAATTCTTGCAAAAAAATTTAAAACTACAAAATAAAAAAAAAATTCTATATATTTTGTTTCTCTTGATTTTTCCTCTATATATTCCCTAACATATTAATTTTGGCTACCACTTTTTAGACTGTTATCTGATTAGGCTTCAGTACTGACTAATCTAATGTATATGCACACATATATTATTGAAAAGCATCTTATAGGAAAATATTAATAAAAAAAAATATTTGTGAGGGGTGTACTCATATTGAGCACTGTATATTAGCAGGACATTCAAAGGGGGAAAAAATGCTTTAAATCAATTATCTGAGAAATATTTACATTAGATTTACATTTAATCATTTGGTATATGCTTTTGTTTAGTGACTTACAAATGAGCACAATACTGCTATTTTGAGCAAATTATTGTTCTTATTATTATTATTATTATTATTTATTATTATTATTATTATTATTATTATTATTATTATTATTATTATTGTTATTATCATCATTTTATTTTATTTATTTTAAATTATTATTAATGAGTGTTAATATTAGAAAGCAAGAGTAAAAAGTATTTATTTTCTTTAGTAAGTACTGTATTACTACTATTAGTATTTGTTAGTTAGTGTTAAAAGTTTAGTTATAAAATATAATTAATATTATATTAATATTAGTGTTTGTGTGTGTGTGTGCGTGCATGTGTCTGACAAAAGAATATTTCAGTTTTGTTTTAGTTTAAATACAATAAGCTCAGGTACAGAAAAATAATAAAATGTAAGATGCAACTTGATTTTAATAATGTTTTAATGAATTTACCATAAAGGTACTGTATAGTAATTAATAGCTATTAACTCATTAATGTAAAGTACATTGTTTTTGCATAAAAAATATCAGATGGAACCTTATTGTAAAGTGTTAGAAATATAGAAATGAGATCAACTGAAATTAATAGATAAACAATAATAACTAGGTTACAGCCTCTGTCTTTACAAGACTCGCTGCCACACTGTAGGTTGCCATGGCATTGCTATGCTGTTACTACGGTGTTCAGAATGTATTATATGATATTTTGGGATCTAGATCTATGGCTCAGAACTCTCCCATGGGATATTTCTTTGGAAAAGACAAGATTTATGGAAGATTTAAGCAAAATAGCAAGGACTGAAATCTGAGAATTCTAAGCAAAACATCTGATCGAACATTTTAAATCACATGAAAAAATATCATTTTTCATCGACACCGAAAATGCTGTATCCCATTTGGAGTATAAAACTGGTTCAGATTCATTAAAGCAATAATGTTTCACATGAAGAAAATGAGACGAGATTAGCGACTGTCTACGTATGAAAGGAAATAACATGAAAAGAGAGCAGAAAAGATGCCATTTTCCTCTAATGCTATTTAGAGTTGCATCGCAGAACCTCTGTGCTCACATTGGATGAGAAGCTCAAGGCAACGTCAAGATCAGTAACAGGTTTGGTGGAAACGGTCACGGCATCCGTTGATGCATGAACTGATTCTGTCAGTCCTAATGAAGTTAATGCCCCAGAGATAAGTATTGTTTTGACTTGACTCTCACTGAATGTTACCGGCCATTTCAGAATGGGGACAGGTGAAGGTCGGAAAGGTCAAGTTCTGTCCAAAAGCTCAGCATGATCGCATGTATCCAAATGTGCATTCACAAACACATGTAATTCTGGATATAAATGGTTCAATACAGAGCTAGAAGTATCCTTTCAGCAGTCACGTGGAATTGGAAATACGTTCAGAATGCCATGTATTTATATTCATATTAATACATTTCTGAAACAGACAATACACAAAGAGATCTCTTTTGCCATGCTCAGTTTGGTAAATTGTATAGTTCTGCTAGCTATGAGGGGAAAAAAGCAGTCCCAACTTTTTGGTCGGGCAATCATTAGATCCAAATGTTAGAACTTTTATTTAAACTTTTACATTTAAATTTGGTCAAAACAAAAATCAAATATGTTTCTTATTTGAAGTGATTCATCCATGCAGAGTCCTACAAAGCCAAACACACTTAAAAAATTACTAATTTGCAATTTTATTAGATGGTTATGGTTTATTAGATGGACATAGTTTTGTAATGCAGCTTTTAGTATGGGTGAAAGCTAACCAGGCTCATTGAAAATACAGAAGAAGATGCTCTGGGAACATTTTGCTGCACTGGATGGATGGATGGATGGATGGATGGATGGATGGATGGATTTTTCTTCTTAAAATACAAGTAAACACAAATTAACATCAGCATGTATGTGTCTATTTTATATTTTTTATACATGATAATTATGTAAACAATTAAATATTTGGGAGTTATAAAATGTCCAGTGAGTGACATTTTTTAAATTAGTAAATCTCTATTGCCTTTGCAGGACTACACTAAACCTAACAGAAGCAAATGTGAGATTAAAGGCAAACTGGATGAAGAAAACTTTAAGCTCTTTTTATGACTATTACTGTATGATGGTTACAATTTTTTTTTTTAAAGAGCACAAAATTCCCAACCGGCACACCTCTCTGCAATAAATTAATTTTCCGACTTTTTACATGTATAAACTTACAGTTGCAATTTTTTGGTTTATTTCTTATATTCTAACAGCTATCCATCAGGAGAGAAAAAAAAGATTTTGAATTAAGTGTATAAGCAGTGGTGCAGTCAGGTGTTCAGGGAAAAAGAAAAAGAAAGACAAAAACATAGCTTCAGCATTTAAATGATGTGTCCATTCTTACAAAATCGATCCCTTTATCATTCATGTGTAGTTAAAAGGCAAAGAAGGACTTATTTATGCATGGCCTTCATGCATTCAGAATATCCCATACCTCAGCTTTTGTTTCTTGGAGATTACAATCTATGACCATTTCATGGTTCAATTTGCTATTATCTGTTGGTTACGTACAATGTTTCAGCGTTTGACAAGAAGCTCTGCCTTTACTTTCTTGATGATGAATGCAAAAACAGGTCTGTTTGAAGGGATCTATTAGCACTTGCTTATTAGATTTAGAGCTCTGCTGCTGTTCCCTGAATCAATATTCGAAGAGCAGAAAACTTGCAAACACAGAAACGGACTGAAAGAATTAGGTCTACACTGAAATCCCCACTGTTTTAAAAGTTTAATGCAGATCTAGACTGACCCACTCACTCCCACATTCATTTAACACTTTAATTATTAATGAAGTTGATGGCCAGTTTGTTGTCTGAAAATGCTCTGTGATGATAACAACAACTAAATGAATTTGTTAATAAGATTGAATATATGCTAATGCTTCATGCACATAACAAAACATTATGTTTGCTTTTTTAGGACGTTTTTGGTCAACAGTGTAATTACAGAAATTAATTACAGATGTAATTACATGCAGGTACTTAAACAATCATAAGTACAATGTAAAAACATTTATGTATTTACACAATAAGTACGTTGTAGCAAATGATTAATTAGTACATATTAGTTAATTATCTTATGCAGTTATATTATCTTATAATTAATTATATTAATCTTATTTTTTTCTAGTATTTACTTCATCAGATAATATTTTTATCAGTGTGTTAGAAAGTAAAATGTCAATAAACAGATAACTGAGATGGCATATGGTGGATTTAATACAATAACACCATTTAACTGTACCAAATTCAATTATATATATATATATATCTATATATATATATATATATATATATGCTTTAATTATCAATCAATATCAAATTACGAAGAGCTTTTAAACCAGTACAATTCAAAATAGTTCTGAAAAAAGTGCCTATAGCTTTAACAGGTTAAGTTAAGTTAAGAAAACCAATGCATTTCAAAAGAAACCTGACCTGACACAAAAAAAGTATATTAAATTAATTATGCTGGATCATATGTTAGAACATTACAATAATAATGGTTCCCACTTTTAACTCCATTAGCAGCTTCTAGGCTTAATGTGTTTAATAGCGTCTGGTGCAGATCTCTTTTATAGGAACACTGACTACTGCAGAAAGGATTTCACTAGAAGAAAAAAATAAAGAAAAGAAAAAAGGTATGGAATAAAAGCAGCAGGAAGTATAACTGAAGATCTCTCCTATTTCATTACACCCTCACATTACACAACCAAATGCAACCAGACGATTCACAAAATCACAATAATTTTCTTTCAATGGATTCTTAATCTTAAAAAGTGAAACTCATGCTCTCAAAACAAAGTTTGCCTATTTTTTATTGAAAAGCTAATTGAAAATGTCATTGTTGTTCTAACCTCAAATAATTCAGCAACTACAGCAAAGTTGAGGTGAAAGTAGAAACATTTACAAAAAAACAATCATATCAGTGCTACAGGAGTAGGGGGGAAAAGAGTAATATTGTCTCCATTAGATTTATAACAAATCTCCCAGAGGGCAGAAGGGTTAATGATGCTCCTCGCTCTCTTAGTCTCACTTTCTCAGTTTTACTGTGGGCAATCAGTATGGATGTTCTTCATACATTACTTTTTCATTCTGTTCGGCAAAGTGAAGACCTTTCTCCTCTTAAAACCTCTAAAAAAAAGAACATTGATGGTCCATCAGGGAGAAGACTAAAAAATACATAAATTTCTTTACCATTCTCATCTCTCTACCATTATCTCTTTTTAACACTTTCAGGTGACTCATCTCACATTTAAAGCAGGATTTTGTGATTTGTAATTATTGTTTAGAGCAGGTAAACCTATAGTTTTGAGGTAATGGTAAACCTATAGTAACTGGGTTCTAAAATATTCTAACATAAAAATACATGATACAAATATATATAACTGATTCTATAAACATAAAATATTAAAAAAGAAAGAACAAAAAAGTGTGATATGCATTATTATCATTACACATATAGGCGTAATTGCGGGATACATACATGTATTGAATCATGCAGAATAATCCCACCTTATTAATAATCCCTCCCATTAAATGCTTTTTGCTCAATACCGTAGCTGCTATGCAGATGTTAATCTGATGCTTTTTGATGGAATATTTTGCATTACTATCTATTTTGGAAATTGTTTAAAAAGAAATTGTATCATACATTTAAATATTAGAATAATATTTCCCACTTCTTACCCCATTAAAATAAAAACATATAAGAACAAAACATTTTTTTTCCCAATACAAGAAAAATGTTATTACAAGGAATCTGCATATTTTCCATTAGTTTTAATTTTGGGAAGTTTTTAATAGGAATAATTTTTATCATAAATTTAAGTATTAGAATAACAGTTGCCACCTCTTTCAGCATTAAAATAAAACATCTAAGAATATAATATTTCTAATATACAGTAAAAATACTATCACCTGTACTAAAGTATATGAAGCCCTGCACATATCATTGTTTTAGGTGTTTAGTAAGTACATTTGTCAAATACCCTTTGATTATCCCTAGTCTTATCCCTAGTCTTTGATTATCCCTAGTCCTTTTTGAATGTATTATTTATGTTTTTAGTCAAAAAATCTACATTAAAGTCTGTCTTAAAATACATTTTGCTGTGTGTGTACTAGTAAGTGCAGTGGGCAGCAACCAGAACACCACATAGGACAGGCACCATATAGTAAAACTACTGCATCTATTTGTCTTTATTCAAAGTAAACTGCTAGTGACTCCAGCTCGAATCAAGAAATAATTCAGGAAACTCATGCGTGATTGTTTCCAGTCAAGTCTCAAACAATGAGCTCATGAAAACCAGCACCAGAAGGGATTTCGCAGATTTTATAAAGGTGATCTGTCACAATTTATAAAATGCTAAGTGATACGTCCTCTATGGTTTGTAAACTGTGAGATTGCTGAGGTGTGTGTGTGCAAATAAATCAATAAATATGGAAATGCAGGGACATATAAAAGCTGTGACTCTTTCTATACAACCCAAGTACAATGCTTGCATTGACATGAGAATAAAAAGGTGAGAACTTTTTTTGCCAAATAGAGAAGGTAAACTGCTACACGTGATAGGAATGAAAGTGGTGCTGTCTGCTGAGTGTGAATGGACGGTCTTTGATTGGGAAGTGATTGTAATTTCAGCCTAAGACTGCGAAGGAAACACAGTCCATCTCTTTTCATTCACTCCACCTCTTCTTACTCTCTTGTTCTTGTCTTTCTCCAGCAAACCACACACACTCTCACACACACACTTCAACACATTGTATGATGTAGGTGAAAATAGATTAACGTTCCTTCATTGCACAGTGACCTTCTCATACTCCGCTACAATGTCTTTATTAAAGCAAGGAGAACAGCAATTATGGATCTGTAACTGGGTGAGAATTATGCATGCAGTGGTGTGAGAATAGATGTATTAACGCTGGCTGTCACCTCTGA
>CAIGQV010019068.1:6994885-7008500 GCA_903798115.1 Danio jaintianensis | reverse complement strand
ACTATGGAGGCAGATAACTTGAATTAAGCCCACAAAGGGGAATGGGTCAACAGGACATTGGAAGGTAATTTATAATACGCAAATGGCATTAGATCAGTGCCAGTGTAAAATAAATGATGGGAGTTACCATGGGACTAATAACTAAGACATTAGCCACGTTTCCACTCCCAGGCAAGAAAGCAATCTGCTAGATCATGCTAGGGCTAGCTGCCTTTCCACAGTCACTTGCAAGGCTTGTTGAAGCCTTGTCGAGGGGTCAGTGGCCAGAGTCACCCACTTCGAATGTTATCAGTCGATTGAATGGGTGTTATCAGTGGTTTATCAGCTGATAGATATGGGCCAGTAGGGGCCTACTGCGCCTACTGGTAGGCTCAGAAGGCCATTATCAACCATCCACATAATTTATCAGCTATACTAATAGAGAAGAGTTCAGATCCAGATCTGTTTTTACATTACTGTGATGGTTGGGTTTAGGGTTGGGGTAGGGGTATACGTTAATAAAATACAATTAATGGGAAATAATATAATTTAATAAATAATATAAATAATCAGCATAGGCTCATTCTGCATTTTGTCTTTAAAACGAACGCTGCGTGGCGGTATACGCGCTTACCTCCATGTGAATGGCTTTTCAGGGGTTATCAGTTTCTCCAGTGGCTCACCGTGTACGTCGGCAGACTTGTGACGTGGTGTGGAGTTGACATTGCTTTTTTAAAAACTGACAGTTGGGTTTAGGGAAGGAGGTGGGCGGGTTAATCTGTGCTTTTGAAAAAAAAATTACGGTTGGGTTTAGGGAAGGAGGAGAGCGGGTTAATTGGAGCGGCCTCTGGTGGATTTACGCGAGAAGAGCAGATATTTGATATCTCATATAGCTGATTAACCATGTGCATGGTTGATAACAGCCTTCTGAGCCTACCAGTAGGCGCAGAAGACCCCTACTGGCCCATATCAATCAGCTGATAAATCACTGATAACACCCATTCAATTGACAGTCCAATACAGAGACCAATACCAGCTATTTCTCTCAGGCCATCTGAGGCTTGAGGAGTGGTTAGCAGAATCAGGAGAAGGCTTATGGCAGGTTATAAGATTTAAAAGAGCCCTTAGGTTTTTTTTTGCAAATAGGCTTATTTTACCACTCCCCTAGAGTTAAACAGTCATGTTTTACAGTTTTTAAACCCATCCAGCTGATCTCTGTGTCTCTTTTTATTTTCTTATTTAGAACTTGAGTCTTCTGTAGTTACATTGCACTGTGTATTAAGACAGACGAAAAATGTTCAGTGGCAAAACTGCTATTTTCTTGATTGATATGAATAGGAACTATACTCTTATTTTCTACAGCACTGTTATCTAGTTACTCAACTCGGTACTATTTTCAGGCATTATTTAATATCAATAAAATTATCCAAACTTTTTGCATTTTGAATTTGTATTTTGTTTGTGAGATGCTAATAGTTTAATCCAGCTGAAAATTTTTTAAAAGTTTGGAATCTGTCGGATTGAATTTGCGAGGTCTACGGTTGAACCAGCCTGTCAATCTACTGTATCCTAAGGTGACCAATCAGAAGGACAAACTCACTGAAGAGTGAGCATGGTATGATGTGTCATGCAAGACAGAGTTGTCAGAGATTGTAGTTTACAGAGGGGTTCTAAATACAATGAAAGCAACGTTTTCCTCTGTCCATGTTTTTGGTGCTGTAGTTTATGCTTTTGCTTCAAAATTTGCAGTCATAAAACTGTGTCATATAGCACTGTGTTCGAACGATCTTCTGACCATCAACATTTGCAGCGTGTATGTCCACCTTAAGTCTGCAGACAAAACATTCATGTGTTTCATGTTTGTTTTGCAATCTAGTTACTTTTCATTGTCACCTTGTCTGTGATGTTTCTGTATGTTTCTAAAATTAGTAAACAATATACATTTGAAAATCCATAACTCACTCTAGTGCATCATATCCTTTTAACATTTACATTTGATTTTTAGATATTCAGTATTCTAAACTTACTTCTTTCATGCAATTCTGTGAATTTGACCAGTTTATTACATTATTAATATTAACTTAAAAATATCTATGTTTAAAACATTTTTTGGACTTATTATTGAATATTAAAAATGTGAGAATGTTTAATATCTGTTTAAAATTTTCTCTAAAGATTAAGAAAAATTATAAAATTAATAGTACAGTGGTTTGTGCCACTGTAACTCACTCTACAAACTTACATCTGTGACTTCATTGTATCAGTATTACTCTTGTAGTCAGTATTACTATCTTGTATTATGTATTTAAGGAAAACATTTATTTATATATTTTTTTGCCCAGATTAACTGCCAAAGTTCAGTTATTTTTCATGGGGTGGCTGCAGTATTACCAGCCTGATCTCATGACTATTTGACATTTTGTCAGTTTAGTGGCTAATTCGTAGGAATTCGTACGAGTTCAGTAAAAATGTATGATTTTTAAAAGGAGGCATGGCACCAAACCCTGCCCCTAAACCCAACCATCATTGGGGGATGAGCAAATTGTACTAAACTGTAAAAATGAGATTGTATGATTTCATACAAATTAGCCACTAAATCAAAAAGTCAGCGTGTCTAAATCAAAGAATTGTCGTGAGATAGCGTTGGTATTACACACAATTGCACAGCGATGAAGCAGAAAGTGGATCTTTAAGAACCCAACACATTCACACAAATTAATATAAGGCCAGATAATGAACTAAGGACACTGAGGGACTTAAATACACAGGATAAATTACCAAAGGTGCACAGACTAATCAGGTAATATCATGGATATGAACAAAGGGAAAACGAACAACAGAAAACCCATGTATGTGACACTGTTAACAGTATGTGCATGTGACATCAACAAAATCTTGACAACTTTAAAGCAGTGATAATACCCCAAATCTGCTAAATCACTTAACAATTCTCGCATAAAAAAAAAATAATAAAATGAAAATCTCAGAATATTTGCAATGTTAAAATGAGAAATGTCACATTATGACCAATTAGAAAAAAAACATGCACAAAGTCATTGAAAACAACTGGAAGTCTCTTCTGGGTAGGTTTTCACTGTATGCTGGCACAAGACTATTTTGAGGATCTGGCCCACTTCAGTGTTAATTTGGCTTTGTATCTGGAATATCTGAGTAGGTCTACTGAAAAATTAACTTGTTTCTAGGCTTCATTTTATCTTGCAGAATCTGCCAGTGTGTTGCTCCATCCATTCTTCCAGCTTTAATGAGATGCCCAGTTCCCTGCTGATGAAAACCAGCCCCACAGCATGACACTGCCACCACCATACTTCACTGCAGGTATTTGGATTTTGGGCATGTAGAGAAAAAAACATCTTTCAAACTATTTTCCTATGTCACACCAGGGTCATTTATTGAGATTTTGTTTTTTTCTTTATAGCCCTGTTTGGCATCTTCCAGTTTTGTCCACTCTCCCATAAAGGCCTATTCTATGCTAGGCAGAACAGTTGATATTGTCGACTATTGTGCCTTCATCTCTGCATCTCCTTTAAAGTGGTCTCTCCCAAAGAGAGCAGTAGAGCAGTTTTTAGCAGTAGAGAGTTTTGAAGGCCAACTTTTACTAAAAAGCAGTAAGAAAATCTAACTAAATCAAACTAAAATCAGTTTGCTTGAACCATCCAATTGTATTCACTGGGCAGTCCAAAGTTATGGAAACTGTGCCATACAAGTCTGTAACATCTCTCTATTTTATTTCACCAACAATTGTCATTTTTGTTGACAGTGAGATTTTTGTTTTAAGTAGATAACTAAAGGCAGTTGAGACTAAATGAAGATGATAATATATTTTAGTGAATAGGTTATCAAATTAAAAAGGTAACATCGACTTAAATTCAGATATAAATTCAGATAATTACACACAATGTAAAAAGTGATTAGTAACTTTTCTTTAAAAAAGTGAGTAAACCCATTGCCTTAAAATGCAACAAGTTGATTTTACTTTTAAAAAGTCAGTAAACTCATTGATTATGCACATAGTATGTTTACTTAATAATTATAAGGCAACAAAATTACTCTCTTTTTTAAGTAATTAAGTTTCCCCAGCGGGAGGGGAACTACAATGCTATGTGGAAACTTCCACTATGGGGATTTCGTCAGAAAGCCAATCATTCTGAAGAGTAATTAAACGGGCCAATGAAATGCCAATGAGTTGGCGGTGTCAGCGTGCACAGCTGGCAGCAATCATAATCAGCTTGTGAATAAGAATGCCCGCTGTGCCACACAACCACACCTTTTTCGCTTCAGAAGCCTCATGTGCAGTCTGAAAGAGACATTTTGCTGTCATCCTCCGACTTTGTTCGAGAGAGAGAGAGTGAGAGAAAGCTGCCGTCTTCTGAGAGGCTGATTTCTCCCGGTTCCAGCGCGAGCAACAACGCGAGCAGCGGTGGTCGAGCTGGGTTTCTCCTGTCCCTGGGCGTTTCGCTGGACCGGTACTTCAAGAGCGGTGCGTATAAATTTAAGCAAATTTCCTAAAAGAGCAACACGGTCGGGCAGCGCGTCTTTTTAAAGACGTCGCTCCGACCGTGCGTTTCTGGATGCGGTGGTTTCCTGTCCACGGATGATGGGCACGAGCACTGTATTGCATGTCTGGGGGACCAGCATGTTAATGCGGTGCTCGCGGGCAGCGCATGCCATCACTGCGATGGCATGTCTGTTGCGCAGCTAAGATCGCGGTTCGCTCTTGCAAAAGGGCGAACCACCCCTGTTGTCCCCCGCAAAATAGCGGTTGGCACTCGGGCAGATCTGAGGGTCACAGTGGGGGTCAATCCGCCGCCCTCGGGCTTGCGGACCTCCCATTCCTCAGCGCGCTCCATCCAAGCTTCGAGTGAGAGAAGCGCACCATCCTTCGGGAGGGTCGCCCTCTTACTCGATGACACCGAGGACCAGATGTCCATCGCTGCATCGGAGGGTGGGCTGTCATTTTCCGATGACAATTCGGACCCGCTTCCTCCCTCAGGGGTGGTAAGCGAGGCTCCGGATATGGCATCTGATATGATGGCCGTGCTAACCCGGGCTGCTTCGGCGATGAGGCTGGAGATGGCTTGTCCCCCAGCTTCGTCGCCGGACCGATTAGACGGGTGTTACGTGGAGGATAAGAAGGGGAAACCCTCTAAGCCTCCCGTCCCCTTCTTCCCGGAGGTGCACAGTAAGTTCACGCAGCGCTGAGGGCACCTTTTTTCTGCCCGGTCTGCGTGCGCTCCGCCCTCACCTTCCTCGATGACGGAGCAGCCAGGGGGTACAAGGCAAAACCCCAGGTCGAGTGTGCTAGCGCGGTCAATCTTGCCCGCGTGGTGCCCCTTCCTGGCGTGGTTAGCCTCGGCTCCCGTCCAAAGCGTGTAGGTTGTCTGCGTCCCTCAGGGCCAGAGCCTACACTGCTGCGGGCCAGGCTGCTTCCGTTTTGCTTGCTACGGCTAGTCCAAGCGCTGGCGCAGCGGCACGAGGAAGGTTCCGACCCAGGCTTCATGCACTACGCACTGCAACCGACTTTGCTCTAAAAACACCAGGTCAGCTGCGAGTGCCCTGGGAAGGACGATGACCACACTAGTGGTCCAGGAACGCCACCTCTGGCTAAACCTGGCAGATATGCGTGTCGTTGACAAAGTTCGCTTTCTTAACACACCCATATCCCAGGCTGGCCTGTTCGGCGACACCGGGGTGAGTTCACCCAGGAATTCACTTCGGTGAAAGAGTAGTCAAGTGCGATCGGCGGGCTCAAAAACCGCTCTCCCCGTCGATTCGTCCACTTTTGCTGCTTCTCGCCGAGGGCGCTCGTCTGTGGCTCCAAAATCTGCTCCGCCGCCCTGTCCGTTCAACTGGTTAAGCGGCAGCGTTGAGCACCTCACAGACGATCACCGCCCCCCGCCTCAGGGCGCCGCTAAGTCCAGTACGGACCGCGAAGCGTCCCTGAGACGGGCCACTCGGAGAAAAGGATGTTTGCTCTTTCCCTGGCGGAGGGCCAGGGACACCCATATCATTAACAAAAAGGCCGTATGGCTACTAAATTTTTTAAGAGCAATTTTTTCCTCTCTCTGGGTGTGATAGCCCGAACACTGCCAGTATGGGACGCTATGCCTTCCAGCTTGCAGGATCGGTGCTCTTCGCCACAGGCTCTGTGAGTGCCAGAGGACGGGCTCCTTTCTCTCGCACTCCTAGCCGCCCTGCGGGCTCTTGGGACGAAGTTAAGATTAAACCTCTTAAACTTCCGCTCTTCCTTGGGACGCATGCCTCCCGGGGTGAGCTCTCCCATCCCGTGCTGCCCCACCGCTGGTGCGTCAGTGATTGCACCGATGATGTCACTCGCGTGGGCTCTGCCAGCCTGGTTAGCGCTGCCCAGCCCGTCGCGAGGGCTCATTCGGACAATCAGACTCGGCTATGCGATTCAGTTCGCTAAACGGTCCCCCAAGTTCACGGGCGTGTATTACACCAGGTGTCAGCCCTGTGTCCGCCCCTCTCTTGTGCGAGGAGATTGCTGTCCTCCTGGCGAAGGATGCAATCAAGCCGGTCCCTCCAGCCGAGATGAGGTATGGGCTTTTTAGTATGTACTTCATCGTACCCTAAAAGAGCAGTGGGTTATGACCAATCCTAGTTCTGCGCATTTTGACCCGCTGCCTTACAAGCAGCCGCTCAGAATGCTCATGCAGAAGCACATCCCCCGGTGCGTCCGTCCTCAGGATTGGTCTGCAGCGATAGACCTGAAGGACACGTACATTCATTCTACATTTTCCCACGCCACCGGCTGCGGTTTGCGTGCGAGGGTCGAGCATGATAGTACAAAGTCCTCCCTTTCTGGCTCTCCCTGTCTCCGCGGGTTTTCACGAAACTCGCGGAGGATGCCCTAATGCCCCTTCGGCTCGCGGGCATCTGCATACTCCATTATCTCGATGACTGGCTTTTTAGCTCACTCGCGGGATCAATTGATTATGTACAGGGACTGGGTGCTCCGGCACCTCGACCTGTTGGGGTTTCGGGTCAACCGAGAAAGGAGTAGGCTCGCCCCCGTGCAGAGCATCTTTTTTCTCGGGTTGGAGCTGGACTTGATCACCATGACGGCGCGCCTCCCTAGAGAGCGCGCTGGGCTGATGCTGACCTGTCTGAGAGAGTTTGACAGGAAAACTGTGGTCCCACTGATATCATTTCAGAGGCTCCTGGGGCATATGGCATCCGTGGCCGCTTCACGCCGCTCGGGCTGTTCCATATGAGACCGCTTCAGCATTGGCTTCCCGATCAGGTCCCTAGACGCGCATGGCACGCGGGCACGCACCGGGTGACTGTCACTCCGCTGTGTCGCCGTGCCCTCAGCCTCTGGACGGACCCTGGGTTTCTACAGGCCTGTGTGCCTCTAGAACAAGTGTCCAGGCATGTCGTCGTTTCGACGGATGCTTCCAGTACGCGCTGGGGGGCCGTGTGTTGCGGGCATGCAGCTGGGGGTCCGTGGAAGGAACCTGGTTGCATTGGCATATTAATTGCCTTGAGCTGTTGGCAGTGTATCTCACGCTGCACTGTTTTTACCGGTGCTAGAGGGGAAACACGTGCTGGTCAGGACGGACAGCACGGCGACGATGGCGTATATCAACCGCACAGGGGGTATCCGCTCTCGCCGCATGTCTCAGCTCGCTCGCCGTCTGCTCCTCCGGAGTCATTCGCGGCGGAATCGCTGCGTGCCATTTTTTTCCCCCGGCGAACTCAACTGTGCAGCCGATGCGCTCTCACGGCAGTTCACGCCCGGGAAAACTGAGACTCCACCCCCGGCTGTCCAGCTGTTATAGGTGCGCTCTGCGCGCTGGCTAACACAGCTGGCCGCTGGGCGTGCGTAAATACGCATTTCTCTCCAGTGAGCCTTCTCGCAGATACTGTGTTACGTCAGGGAGGACGAGGACCAGGTCTGTTATTGCGCCTCTGGCTCAATCTGATCTGTTTTCAGCTCTCTCCTCGTGACGGCCCCTCCCTGGCATATCCCTTTGAAGAAGCTCCTTCTTCTTTGGAACAGGCACCATCTGGCACCCGCGCCCAGATCTCTGGAATCACGTGTAAGGTCCATAGATGGAGCGTGGAGGACTTAGGTGACTTACCGGTTCGGTGGTTAACACCGTCACTCAGGCTAGAGCACCCTCTACGAGGCATGCCTACGCCCTGAAGTGGAGTCTATTCGCTGTGTGGTGTACTTCTCTCCGAGAAAGACCCCGGACATGCCAGATCAGTGTGATGCTTTCCTCCTTCAGCTGGCTGAGCTAAGGCTGTCCCCTTCGCACTGAGGGGTTGGCGTTACGATCATCCCCGCTCTGAGGACGCGGGGATGGCGGCGCGCTGGGAAAGCATCGCCTCATCATCCAGTTCCCAGAGGCGCGAGACGCTGGTTAATTAAATCAATCCTGTCCCCCTCTCATACCCACTTGGAGATCTCTCTTAGGAGAGGTCTGCTCGATCCACTCGACTCAGTATCTTTAAGTTTTCTGTCCAGGTAGACAGCTCTGCTGGTCGCGTTGGCATCGGTCAAGAGGGTCGGGTATCTGGAGGCATTTTCGGTCAGCGAAGTGTGCCAGCAATTCGGGTCGGTCCACTCTCACGTTTTCCTGAGACCCCGGCCCACCTATGTGCCCGAGGTTCCTACAGCGCTTCTTTAGACTATGTAGTGAACCTGCAAGCGCTGCCCACGGAGGAGGCAGACCCAGCCCCTTTCTTGCTGTGTCCTGTTCGCGCTCGGCGCTTGTGACCGCATTAGAGCTTACGACTCTAAGCAGCTCCTTTTCTGTTATGATCGGCAGACGGGAAGTGCCATATCCATTCTGAGGTGGGCCCACTGGATAGTGGATGCCATCTCCCTCGCTTTTCTATGCCAGGGTGAGCCGCGTACCCCGGGAGTGAGAGCGCACTCGACTAAGAGTTCGCCTTCTCTTGAGCGTAAGCACGCGGCGCCTCTCTAACAGACATCTGTAGAGCTGCGGGCTGGGCGACACCTAATACATTCGTAAAGATTCTATAATCTTTGAGTGGGCTGATTTTCCTCACGTGTGCTGGATACGCCAGTGAATGAGGAAATTCAGTACGGTGTTGAAACACGCTTGCTGTGCCTTTCTCTCTAAACACAGAGATTCGTGCGCTTATTCACTCTGTTCAGTTGAGTTCCCCATTTGGCGAACCCTGCAGAGTTCCTCCGAGGCCCCCAGCATCTGACTCAGCGGAGGAGTCAGGTGCCTGGCCCATTACGTAGTTGGCATGCCCACTTGGTCAGCCCGCGTTCTGGGTATAGGTGCCTGCTATGCGCGATCCCCACTGGCGATCCCATATGCTTCATTCAGCCACGGTGTAGTTCCTCCTCTTAGGCGGGCCCGTGTCTTCCCTCCCCGCTAACCATCCTTCATATGTGTTCTCCCCCTTTTCAGGGTTAGTCCATATGTCTTCTTGCCACCAGGTCTCCCCATTGGGCAGCAGGTGGCCTCCGCAGCGTCCTCCCTATCGGGACTGCACGCTTCCCAACGTACTGTCGTAATTTAAAATTCCTAGTATCTTAACTAGGTGTATTTTTTACGACTCCCCAAAAAATATAAATAAGCCTTTAAGTGCTTCACAGGTAAGTAAGGTAAGTTAGGGCCAGGGGACACGTTGGTGGGCTGCGTCTCTGGTGATGATGGTGCGCTCACGCCGGAGCCTGGCAAACCTCTCACCAGCGACGTGGTAAGGTTCAATCACTGTGGCGTTTTCCATAGATTTCCCCATAGTGGAAGTTTCCACATAGCATTGTAGTTCCCCTCCCGCTGGGGAACGTAACGGTTACTAAAGTAACCCTCGTTCCCCGAGGGGGGGAACGGAAATGCTATGTTCCTTCGCCACAGGGATTGCGCCTTAGCTGACAGCTGTAGTTCGGCTTCTTCAGCTAGAAAAGGTGTGGTTGTGTGGCACAGCGGGCATTCTTATTCACAAGCTGATTATGATTGCTGCCAGCTGTGCACGCTGACACCGCCAACTCATTGGCATTTCATTGGCCCGTTTAATTACTCTTCAGAATGATTGGCTTTCTGACGAAATCCCCATAGTGGAAGTTTCCACATAGCATTTCCGTTCCCCCCCTCGGGGAACGAGGGTTACTTTAGTAACCGTTACGTTTTTTTAATTAATTAAGCTTTTTACAGTGCACAGTAAATGATAATAATATTTAGTATTTTACTTTTTTATGCAAAATTAATATTATAAAGCTGTTTTAAAACTGGGAGACTTTAATAAATTTAATAAATTGTTGGGTGGCACAGTGGCTCAGCACAAAATAAACTGTTTATATTGCAAGTGAAACTGTTTTTTAATGTCATAAAGCTATATTTAAAACATTTTGTATTTAAAATATACAAGTAAAATTGCAAAGTAAGAAAGAAATGGACAATTTTATTGGACATTAGCAACTAGATAAGGGAAGCTTTTATACTTCCCTTTAAAGGTTAGCGTGTTACATGAGTAATTGCCTTTCGTGATTTTCATGACCTCTGTCTGTGACCTGAAAACACCTATTTCTGGATTGCCAGTTAAGAATCATAATGTGTATTGATTTTTTTCTTTAATTTAGGAAAAAAGGTAATACAATGTATTCATAATTTCAAAGTAAAGATGCACAGCCAGTGTAAACAAATGTAAAGAAACGCTAGCTCATGACTCACCCGTGTTATCAGATCACAACAGTGAATAATTGCATTATACTGTATAATCACACCTTTCATACAGTGAAACATGTTGAAAGGCTGATCACTTACAGAGGTGGTTTGATCCATCAAATCTGAGTTTAATCAGTTTTGCTATGCTCGCAGGGCCAACAATGTGTGTGTGCTTGTGAATGTGTGCTCTCTTTCCTTTGAAGGTTCACTCTGTAGTCTTGGACTGCACATACCGTAACAGGCATGAAAGATGACATGGAATGGGGAAAACACATACACACAACATGAAAAGAGACTTGCAGAAGTCAGACGCATGAAACATCTGTCCAAACAGTTTGGTGCCAAAGTTGTTATCTTTTTAACCAATACAAAAAAAGAAGAAGAAAAGAACAGAAACGTTGTTGGTTATTTAACTCGGCCTCATGTTGTTCTAAACCATTTAATAAGAACAATCCTTATCGTCAAGCTCCAAACCAAGGATCGACGAGTTCTTCAGATATTTTACTACTGTATATCCCTAAACAACTACACCAACCAAATTCTGTTTTATAAGAGACCTATATAACTATAAACAAAAATAAATGAATTTAAATTAAGTTGAAATTAAAACCAAAAATACTATTTCACAAGATAATACTATCCAATCTATTATATTCAAATGCTTTATTATTTACCCTTTCTACTGCTTTTTTTCTGTGAAAATTGCTCTACACTATTTCTTAAAGTGAAT
Source organism: Danio jaintianensis (assembly GCA_903798115.1). NCBI lineage: Eukaryota > Metazoa > Chordata > Actinopteri > Cypriniformes > Danionidae > Danio > Danio jaintianensis. The sequence goes on along the minus strand of CAIGQV010019068.1, from coordinate 6,997,100 downwards.
TCCTCTTAGCCTTAAATGATTTTTTTTAGGTCCAATACAACTCACTGCAATATCCCTCAATATTTATTTTATAAGCTAGTTCATATTCTTTAATCTGTTATTTATAAGCATAACAAGGAAAATATATATTTATCAAAGAATGTCTATTTTCTACTAAATGTTTTAGTAGATTATAGTAGTGAACCAATGTAGTGGTTCCCAAAGTGGGGGTTGGGACCCCCTGGGGGGTCACAGGACAATGACAGGGGGTTGCTTGGTGATTACCAAAAGTCAAATAAATTTTATTAAACTATTAGAATTACCATATTTTATCCATAACCCACAGAAGATAAAAATAGTAGTTAATAGTTACATAAAAAAACAACAAATACAAAGAACTTGTATTGGTGGGATTGGTGTTTACGTTAGATTAACAACACAGCAATAGTGTCAGATGCAGCAGATTTATTTTATAGCACCTTTCTGACACCTTTATGGCAATCAAATACATTAGAAATAAATACAACCCACAACTGAACATTGAGGATGATCTCTGAGTGGCAGTCTACAAAATTACACCAAGAATAGACTTGTGCTAAAAACGTTGTACCCACCAGTCTCTTTAGGTGAGGTTAATATTAAATTAAACAAATTAATAAATGAGTATAAAAATTTTATTATTGTTAGACTGTTGCACTTTTTGTGTTGTCAATATGCTTATGTTTATATAACATGAGACTTTAATTTAATTTTGGTCAGACTTTAATTTAAAATTTAATTATCACTTTTAACAAACCATTAACTAAGACTTTTAGTTAACTAAGTAACTACTAATTTGCTGATTATCAATATTTAGTATGGTATAGTATTTGGATTTAGGTACTGAGTAGGATTAGGGATGTATATGAATATACTTTATACTAAAAAACAGCCAATATTGAAATTAATGGCAAATAACAAGCCAGTTACAGTTTTTTCCAACTGCTTACACAAAATCTTTTCATGTCAGACAATTTCTAAAACATCTCACTCAAAACGCAAAACTACACAGCAAATTTCCAAAACAATAAGCTGTTTCTCAGCCTTGAACTCCGTTTTCAATTGCATAAAACACTTTTTTTTTCAAAACACTACACACAACTCTCTACCTAAAACACAAACATCTAACAGGAAGATACTTGTTTTCCTTTTCCAAACACAACCAATCAAAATGCAACACTTATTCACACGGTCACACACACACACGCTCCTTAAATGTGGAAACACAAATTTCTTAACTGATCACTAACCAATCACTGCTTTACTGTAGTATAGGCCTGTAAATAGGTCAAATAGGTGTTCTGGTCAAAAAAAAAAAAAAAACTGGTTTGCCATCCATCCGCAATTTATAGTTTTCTACCTACCCTCATATTCACCTTTTCTAAATCCTAAATTCCTCTAGAAAAGAATAGAGTAATTATTCTCAGCCTGGCTCTGTAAAGTGTATGATGGCGAAACCTACGTCCGCATGACCCTTCTGGAGAATATACTTTTGCTTTTTTTTTTTTTTTTTTTTTTTTACAAACAGTATGTTTATGGTTTTGTTGTATACTACTGTATACAACAGTTATGTTTGGTCTAATAAATATGATCTTTTTTTACATGCCAGTGCACCTGCTACTCCTCTCAGCAGATTATTTTCACCATACAACATTGTACTAAAATGTAGATATAGGCCCATGAAGAGCAAAGAGCTTTAGATTTAGAACAACAGTGTTTACATGGTATATCCAAACACTTACTATAATGAAAGACGTGTTTGCCATTTGATGCAAGTGCTTCATTCTGATGTGTTTATGGAATTTTGAATGCAGTGTTACACTTTGAAGGAGATGTGAGGCATTTTGCATTTTGTGTGTGCAGTTTTGAGAATTGTGTGAAAAAAGGTGACACTGTTTTGAAAATGTGTGTGTACGCAGTTGGAAAAAACTATAATAGTAGGAATTGGTATTTTCAAATGTTACCTGTTGATTATTTTTCTTAAAAATATTTATTTTAATAAAAATAATTTCCTGGTGGTCTTAGAAAAAATAACAGAATACATGTTTGCAATGACATGAGGGCGACTAAATAATATAGCTTTTTTTTTTCTTGTGTGTGCGTGTGTGTGCGCGTGTGTGTGTGTGTGTGTGCGTTTGTGCGTGTGCGTGTGTGTGTGTGTGCGTGTGTGTGTGTGTGTGTGTGTGTGTGTGTGTGT
>CAIGQV010019068.1:6970151-6980398 GCA_903798115.1 Danio jaintianensis | reverse complement strand
ATACATACATACATACATACATACATACATACATACATACATACATACATACATACATACATACATACATACATACATATTAAGTACTAAATACATACAGACAGCATTCTCAAAACAATTCCTGTTGACACTGATTAAGCATGCCTTCTCATGCTTGACAGGCCAGTAGTTGGTAATGATAAATTTTTAAAGAAACATGAAGAAACATATTTGGTTGTCAATACTCCTGCATGCTTATAGACTGAACGTAATTTTCACCTTCATTTTCACAAAATCATGTTTTGTTTTGTTCTTGAGATTTACATAGAAAACATAACAGTAAGATGTTCTAAATCTTGCTCTTAAAAAAATATGTTTTATGTTTATATTATAAGGCTCCTGAAATGCCATTGATAAACATCCAAAAGCATAAAGTTTAAGATTTTAGTTGGGAATAGAAATTCCTGATTAATATACATAAAATTTACATCAGATTTATTTTTATTAAAATAATAATAATCATAATAATAATAATAGCAATAATAACATATTTACTGTATATGTTTTTTTTTTTGTTTTTTTTTATAGCTTATTTGTAAGTAAAATATAATTATTTTGCAATGGGTTTTCATGCTTTTTAAACTAAGGACACCCAAAAATGATACAACAAAACTTTCTAGAAAAATGTATGTTCATAAATTTAACATTTTAATCCATATATATATTTTGATGTATAAACAACTGCTGTTTGAGGAAAAACCATTAAAGGTTACGATTAATATTTGAAATGTTAAAAAAACATCTGTTAGTTGTTAAACTTAAATTACATTTTGATATACAGTGAATCCCCACAAATTCACATTCCCAGATTTATTTATTTATTATTTTTTTTATTATGTTTCTTTTATTTTCTCTTCATCTTCAATACATTATTATTTACTTTCTCAGATCGGGGAAAAGCTGTTTGTGGTGCTTTGAATCATTATGTGAATTTCTTGTCACTACCTGTGTTTGTGATTGTTAGTATATTACTAAAAATATAAAACAGATATTAGCTTATAACTTCAGTAGGGTGGTATATTAACACTATGTTGTTTACAGTCAATTTAAATTAAATCCCTAAAACCATAGTTATTTCTTTTTTTTATTGAATGTAACGCTTTGTGATCATGTTTTATACTGTCTGTTCAATTAAATTGAATTTAAGTTTATTTGTAAAGTGCTTTTCACAATAATTATCATTTCAAAGCAGCTTTACAAAAGGCGCATGTCTGTGTATGAAAGAATGTTATTATCTCAGACAACACTATGCAACAATTTGAAATTTGTTATTAACCCAAATAAGATCATGGATTTAATTATGCTTATAATATTTCCTGTAAAAAGCACATGTACACACATACAAGCCAGACGACCTTCATACTGTCCTCTTTAATGTGGTGTGAGGGTGCAGATGGGCTTGGGAAAAAAGTATAGCAGTAGAAAGAGAAGCATATGCCACATACAGTAAGGTTCAGCTGGCCCATATGTCATTAACACATTACCCCACACACACACACACATATATACACACCTCAGCATTAAGACTGACACCCCCTTCGGGCATCTTATCCTTGGAAAGGGCAACATTTAGAGCATTTGGGCTTTCCGGGTGTCCTCCAAAACCACATCAAACTATCCCACAAGCACAACCTGCATATTTACATTTTGCCTGATATAAGCATATCTTGCTTATATCAAGATGCAAAGAAAATTTAGCATTAAGATTCTGCAAACTTGAAAAGTCTAAAAGAGATCAAGAGGGAAACAACGTGTCAGTGCCAGTGGTTTGTGAGAGGTTTACCTGTCAACTCATTCAAACTGCAAGAAAGATTAATAACATTCATTTTAAAGCACTACATAGCAGCTATTATGCAAAATTCTGTTTTATAAGGGGGTTAAACACAGTTGTGAGGCAACATTGTGTAAATATATAGCTTCTAATGGTAAAAGTTATTTCATTCTATTTTTTATAGTCACACTTCTTAAAAGCAGTCTGCAGAAACACTTTGATTGACATTCTCCATTTGTACGTGTTATGAGAGGGAAAAGTCACGCCTAATAGTGACCATCTCTCCCTCATTAGCATAGACAGCCCTGAGTGAGAAGCAGCCATCCGCCATTAGAGTTTTCACACCATACCTGCTGAAGGCTAAGAGGCATTATAAATATGGAGTATTATAGACATCTTCTGAACCCTTCCCTTTGACATTTTCAGTTTTTCACACAAAAAATGTTAGTCCTGTTTTGAATCTGCTGCTATGGTGACGCATAGACGTTTATTTAAAGTGACAGTCACCAAAACAGCACAATTTGGATAAAAGCCTAAAAGGGCAGTTTCAAAAAGTTATAAACAATTATTTGTGAGGTTTAAAGACTTTGAAGGTACTAAATAAGTACTGTTACTGTACATTGTGTACATTGTGACAGCCATGATAGAAGGGTCATCTGATCAGTCTGGTATTGATGTCATCAAATTGATATGCAGGAAACCCTGCTCAAACACAACTAATGGATGCAACTGAATGTGATGAATGTGAAGTAAATATAATTCTTAATAAAAGCTCTAAATCAGATCCATATCTGTACTTTATGTAAATACTCTCTAACTGACAAAACTACACATTACACCTTTTCTTACTTTTTTTTTCCAAGGGAGAACTCAAAAGTAATAAAGTTTCTATCTCATAGTTCTGACTTTATATTCTCATAAGTTAGAGGAGAACAGTTAAAATTGTGATATACAAATACACAATTATGAGGGGAAAATTGTCAGAAACCTATTAGAAACCTTACAACTACAAAATGCACAAGACAATAAAGAAATTGATATCTCAGAATTTTATATAATTTTTGGTCGTAATTTACAGAAAATTATAAACATATTAACTATGTTTTTAACTTTTTTTTTCAGACTTTTTTTCTCAAAATTTTGAGAATTTCCAAGTTATAACTTTACATTTTCTACAGACTTTATACAGTCTATTCCAGAATTCTTACTTTTTCACATCAGAATTTTGGGGTTTTATTTTTAATTTATGTCTTTCTATTTTAAGAGAGATACAAATTATGAAATATAAACTTATAATCTAAAAAGCATCATAAGTGTAAGATTAAAAAGGCATTCATTCATTTATTCATTCAGTCAGTCAATAATTCATAAATTAAAAAAGGGCTTCCTTACCTGACCTCAGTAAACATTTTTTATTTAACTAAACCCAGAAATAAACTACAACACAAATGTCAAGCATACTACATTTTTGATTCCAGTAAAGAAACTAATACTACTTTTTCAATTTCTAAAATAATATTTAATATTTTAGTCACATACTGTATTAGCAGTAGTATTAAGTCCAATGTGAAACTTAAAATATTACTTGCACTTTTTAAATGAATGTTTTTAATATTGCAGTGGAGGTCAAACAACCATCTGCAGTGATTTGTTGAGCTGTCTCCGCTTAATCTCCTGTAAAGATCATTATCATTCAAATTTACATACTCTTTTTTTTTCTATCAATGACCTTGTTAAAGTCTGTTTTAATAAAAAAAAAAAATTCACAGCAATATTAAACCATGACCTGTTTGTCATAGAGCATAGATCTGCTAAGATTACAGACGCAGCTTCTTTCCTTTGAGATTCTTAAAATTCATGACTTTCTCTGCCACAAACGGAAATAGAATTTGACAAAATGTTAATTTGATAAGATGTAAGGGGATCGGCATGTCTGTTAGCATGTAGCGCAGGGCAGAGCATGTTACACCTGTCAGGTTTCCGAGGTAAATGGACTGCCACCAACAGCAGAGCACCAGCAGCCTGTGTTAACGCAAAATCTATTAACTGACATAATGACTTTCACAGCTTGAATTTTCACTGTCTTGCACCTTCAAATCAGACCTTTTAAAGCCTGACGGAGCAGAGTTTTTCACGCTGCCCACCTGTTCCCGATTACAGTTTATTTTTCTCGCTCTCTTATTCCCTTTTCTGTACAGTTGTCTTGCTCAATCTGAGAAGTACGGCTAATTAGCTGAGTGTTTTGTGTAAAAGCTCACAGTGAGATCTTGTGTTAGAGCATCGTTTAACAGACAGACGCTGATCTTCGGAGAGTTTCTTGGCGATGACATTGAGGAAACATTGCAGCCACAAATGGCTCGTGCTCTAATAGTGGCACATTACTAATTCACAACTCTCTTTCCTCGTAGTCCTTTGAGAACTCACCGGAAAGTGAGAAGAAAGGTTGAGTCTCGATATTGACTAACTCCTTTCAGCAGGACGATGGCAGTGATGATCATCCTGCTTCAGTGTTGAACTCTACTAAAATGACTGTGACCAGATGCCCTCGGTTTGATATATAAAACACAGGAATAAAATATGGGGGTCTTAAAAGCATGAAGGGGTGACACAAAAGCATTAGGCAAGCTAGGGCTTCTTTTATTAACTATTTTCCTATAAAAATGTAATATTAACAAAATGAAAGAAAATGAATAATAAAAACAGATGGCAGAAATGACCAGTAAAGTCCATTTAAACTTAAAAAAATAACACAGTGCAAAGCAAATTCCAAAATATCAGTAAAAGACATAAGAAACTGTATGGAAATAAATCAGAAATAGAGAACTTTTTTTTCTCTGTAATAAAAATACATGCTTAAGGGAGAGAACAAAAAACATCTGTACAGATCCTTTATATTATAAATGAATTTGTGAAGTCCATGTAATGTTACATAGATATATAAAATACTTAAATTCCAAAGAAAGAAAAAAGAAATTGTTAAATGTGTTAGGATAGCATTATAGTTTATCCTATGAAATAAATATTCTAAGGAAGTCCAAACTGAAAATGTACACAGTTAAGTCCGTTTATGTGTACTGTGTAAATTCAAAATGCTGTTCTGCGGAAACCACAAACATACAGAGTGTATACCTGCAAAATGTTGTTGATTACATGTAAATCCTTGTAAAAATGTCGTATGTTTTTCACCAATTGAATTATAATAGATGAGACAACTAATATATTATATGAAACTAATAGATTAAACTATTAGTAACCATACCTCTTTTAAACTAGTAAGAAAGTATACATCTACTTGGTCTATATGTGTATACTTGTGCTCAATCATTTGATCAAGATTTTCTGCTTAAAATGCTGTTACTGTACTTCAGAATTTGGGTAAAACAATAAACCAATCATTGGGTTAAAGATGGACTGGAAATGTAATTGAAACACTTAACCCAGCGGTTGTGTTTGTCTTTATTTTACCCAAGTTTGGGTTGAAATAATCCAGCATTTAGTTATATTCGAATGTTGTTTACTGGTAGATACCAGTTAAATGCTTTTTTACTTTTATTTTATGAAAGTACATTTTAAAGTATACTTGTAATAAACCAGTTATACCAGTATACTTGCATGAAAAATGTTTATCACAAGTATCCTTCAAAATATACTTCCATAAAACAAAAATAAAAAGTATTTAACTAGCATCTACCAGTAAACTTTGTACAGTTGCAGTACACATGAAAAATGTAGCTGTACACTCTTTGTGTACTTACTTAAAGGCTGTTATTAAGTAAATTAAGTATATAGTAAACATAAAATCCCAGAATGTTTCTGTGAAGTTTAAACTCAAAATAACCAATGGAGCATTTAATTTACCATTTACTAAATGCACACTTTTTGAATGGAAGCAAAAACACATGTCGTTTTCTTGCATGTCTCATTAAACACTTTATAGAAGATGGTGTATAAAGTGTTTCATATTCTCCCAATAAAGACAAAGCATCTGTTTGGTTTTATCCAGTCTATCACTTTTCAGGTGACACATGTTTCATAAACACAGTATGTTATGTCTTTAAACAGCTGACAGAAATCCCATTTATTTTCAATCTGTGATGACAGCAGCATAATATACACTACTGTGATATGAATGAAACTACAAAAAAAAAAAAAAAAAAAAAAGACTCAATGCTCTTCACTTAATAATTTATAAGAATGCATGATTGTTGCTGATTTATGCTAACAAGGCAGATTGTCAGCAGTCATGAGCGGGGCTTGTGATGTCACAGTATGGGGAAATCTGAAACTGCGTATTTCAGACACTAATTATTTTTTTAAAAAGAAGTGGATGATTTTTACCCTTATACACTGGTTGTTTATACTGTGTGTGATCAGTGTTCAAACATGTTAATAAGGAATTTGAACTATATTTATTTTTGTGAGGTTATTTATATGGAGTAAAACGGCTTAAAAAAAAAAAAAAAAAAAAAAACTACTGGAATCAAAACCATACAGGAACAGGATGAATTCATTCATCCATATGATGTCACATATTAAGGGAAAGGCACTGAAAGCTAACAGCTCTTTCACCTCATGTTTTATTTCTTTTATGTGTGTATGTCCATGTGTGTGTGCAAATTATGATGTTGAGTATTAGCAAAGCACCAAAACTGACATTCAAAGGTCAAATAAAAAGTTTGGATAGATGATGCACAGGACAAAATTGATAGAAAAATCCCAATAAAAATAGTCTGGGCTTATTAGTTTGTTAATTGCTACACACCATTATGAAGGCAAAATGCATTACATTAAAAAAATATATTGAATAACTTTAACATGAGAATGCTTTATACCTGGCATTTTACACAAACGATATTGTTTTCTGCATTATTCAATATTAATAACAACAATAAACTGATGGGCAATCAGTATAAAAAAATGATTGACTGTAATTAGTTTTTGTATTTTCAAAGGGTTCAATTAACAAATAAAAAAGTCAAAACCACTTCCTTTTACAGAGCATTGCATATGGTCCAATTTAAGCAGATAAGCTGGCTTTGCCCACCATGACCCAATTAACCTTTCATGCAGGCGCACTCTTTCCTCTCTTCCAGATGCTAAAAATATATGCTTGCACATGTTAATAAAAATCTGACTGGACTTCACTCTAAATAATGCATCGACTGGTTTAAGAGATTGATGACTAAGATATATGCTGCTTTCTGGCAGCCAAAGCACCAGATGTCTCTTAAACCACTTCAACACGTACATGGAAAACGATGACCGTCTCTCAGGAGAGATTGATCCTCACGCAAGCCCAGCGCAGCCTAATTCTGAGAACTCAAGATTTTTTTTTCCTTTTGGCAAGCAGAAACCCAATAAATATGAATTGCTGTTAGTAAATATGACCAGTTACTCAAAAGCAGGAGTCTGAAACGGTGCCTGAAGGCGTTGTCAGGTGCACATGTAGCGATTTCTCACCTGTCAGTAAATGTGTTTGTGAATCAGTGCTCAGTGAACACATCTAATGACTGAACATATCAGACCGACATATTTGTGTTCTGTCATTTCACTGTAAATAACAGCATGTAATTTCTGCAGCAAGAGGAATGTCAAGCGGAATCTAGAAACTAAGGATTACTCCGATTTGTCGAATCAACTTACTTTTAGAAACAGCAAGCATTGCTCTGATTCTGCATTTAACATTTTTTCTTTCTTTTTTTCTCAAAGATTGACAGTAGTTTACTGAAGATAACTTCATTCTTCACTGAAGATAATTCGTCATTTGTTTGCAATCAAGTGGTTTTAAAAGTAAGAAAGAAACTCATACAGGTTGGAACAAGTGGATGATAGACGTAAGCGTAATGAAGATATAAGCGTAAATGATGGCAGAACTTTCATTTTTGAGCAAACTATCCCTTTATTTCTGAACATTTTCAGATGCCATTTGTTTTTCGTGCGTGTGTGTGTGTGCGTGTGCGTGCGTGTGCGTGCGTGTGTGTGTGTGTGCATGCGTGCGTGTGTGAGTGTGTAGGCCCGTTTTAAGCTGTTTTCCCAGTTAAAACATTCAAATCTATTGCTATTGCGTGTGTTGTGACAAGACATGTTTAAATACTGACAGCCAGGTGAATTATGGGTAATTGCTTAGAGTTGATTTATGTCTTTTAATTAGGTATACTCTATGGTTTGTTTTGTTATCAGGGTAATCTGTGTTTATGCTCAGGTTGGTTTATGCGATTTAAACTTAATATTTCTCTGTTTTGTAAAACTTTGCCTATCACTATCAACAAGGGAAGTGTGTCCCCGGCAGAATGATAATGTTACAGAATGTTTGTTTTGTGTACAGAATAAAAAGGACTGAAAGACCAATGCTAGAAAAAACATTGTGCATTGGAAAAAAATAGTGCAATTATAACATTATAAGCACCACATACTGTACTTCTTGGGGACAAAAATAGTGCATTTCTGAGTGTGCTTCACAGAGGTAAATGAGCTTGACAAAACACCTGTAGGATACACTCTCTGCTTTTTGTTTGCTTGCTAACTTAGACAGTATTTATTGTATATACTGCTACCCTCCTGCTACCCTCCTGTGATTTGAAGTGCATCTTTTATCCTCACTTGTAAATCACTTGTAAGTCAATGAATAAATGTCAATGTAGCAAACAACCAGCTAGCCGTTTAGTTTAGTTTAGTTTAGTTTAGTTTAGTTTAGTTTAGTTTAGTTTAAAAAAGGGCATAGCTACTTTGAAATGACCATCATTACATTCATTTACATGCAGGTATGGCATACCAACAGAGGGTTCATTGCAATTAGCTAAACAGTCACTCACCAGTTAAATAAGCAGCTAATACTGTGTCAATATGTATGTATGTACCCTGAGCTCCTGTAAACCACACACACATAATAAAGCTCCTTCTGATTCTGATAATGAATTGCATGTATTTCAACTTTTTGTGCAATGGTTTAGCATTATTTATTGCTTTTTAGTGTACCCATTTTGTAAAGTGTTACCAAAGTTCTCCATTTCATTGGTTTTAACTTCACATAACCCATAATTGTTGTGAAACAACAATTTCCCATTTTATGTATAATAACACTTGTTGGGGTTTTGCTAGTCAGATAAGTATGAACCTATGCTCATTTTCATCTTCTTTTCATATTATCATCCTTGTTTGTATTATCCAAACACTGATATGGATGAATTATTATATGTTATTTAATTATTATTAATTAATATATATTATACCTCAGCCACATTTCTATGACATTTATTTAAATGTTTTTGTCCTCAAGCACATCTCATCCAAAGCCTTTTGTTCTGTTGTTTTGTGTTTTGATTATTATAAAATATGATATAATTAAACCAAATATTGCACCGCCGAGCGCAAAACATCATCTTCTGCTTTACTGAACATGCTTCTCACAAGTTTACGCTCACATCCAACCTCATCTGCACACGTATGCACTAAAATGATTTACACACATATGCATTCCTCGTTTTAAGGTAACCGAAATAACCTGCTTCGTCTTATCGCCAGACTCAACACACAACCACAGCCACCACATGCAGACTATCTTCATCTGTTTAATAACAGTTATAATTACTTCTTATCTGTACCCAGTTACAGCAGCCCTGACCAGGGAGCGTCTGTTATCAGAACAGCACAGTTTGCTAAATAGCATGATTTGAATTCATGATATCTGGATGCTTATTAAGTTAGTGTGTGTGTGGGTTGTGGTTGTTTATCATCGTAATATGAGTGTGCATATGCATGTATGGAGGAGGGGAAGCTCAGATATCTGTTGGCATATTTCATACCCGTGTGTAGATGAATGCATGGGTGTATGCATGTGTTCTACTTTCCTAATCTCAATAATGAGGGCTGAGATATTATTAAGCTGGCAAATAGAAAGGATGTGCATGCGTTTCAATCACAGACCATACTTTAGGGAGGAGAAAAAAAGTCAGCAAAGTCAGATAAAAGTTACAGTTAGACAAAGTTTTAAAAGGGTACACTCTCAGAAGTAAACTGGGTTGTACCTTTTCAAAACAGTACATCAGAGGTATATATTGGTACCAGAAAATTTCAGACATTTTTTCACTTTAGTGAATTTCAGACACTTTAGTTTTAATATGTATCTTTGAGATGCAAATATGTGTTTCAGGATCAGTGACATGAAGCTTTACGTGACTTGAAGTGGTAAAAAAAGAACATGAGAACATTATTTATTTATTTATTATGATTATTATTATTTACATTTACAATGTATGTGATAATTTTTAATTAATAAATTGTGTTAATTGTGTAATTAAAAATATAATTTTTACTTTTGTTTTACACATTTTTAAATAGCTTGATGAAGTTTGAATGTATTTGTATGTGCTCCTAGATACAAGCTAAGCCACATAATAATAATAATAATAATAATAATAATAATAATAATAATAATAAT